>NMUC01000020.1:0-329718 GCA_002319055.1 Knufia petricola | reverse complement strand
CCTAACCCTAACCCTAACCCTAAACCCTAACCCTAAACCCTAAGCGTGGTTCCGGCTAATTTAGCATCTTCTTAATCTTCTTAGCCTTTAAGTGCCTTCTATCTCGATTATATATATACTCGACGACTTTTATACTCGATATTAGCTACTATAACTTCTCCCTCGCTACCGTCGCCCTAGATAGCTCTACTATAAGCAGTACCTTATCGAGATTTAGTAGGTGTTTAAGCATATACTTCCGTACTCTCGGTAGGTTCGCGGCCTCCTTCTCGCTATAATCGTCCTTTAAGCTATCTATAGTAATATTGTCGAGGTACGGGTTCCTAGGGACTCCCTTTAAGATTCGTAGATTAACTCGTACGAACTATATAACCGAGTTCGTCGCTCCTTATAGGAGGGTAGTCTATCTTAATAGTTCGAGCGGTATCTAGAAAGCTGTAATATCTCTACTTAAGATATCGAGCTCGATCTAATTATAACTAGAAAACTAGTTAATTAGACTTAAGATAGCTATACTCGCGATGAGTTCCGAAAACTCGTCTATTAAGGGTAGTAACGTCGTATCTCGAACCGTTTCTCTATTAATATTTATTGCCGTATTTACAATTCGATACTTCTCGTTCTTCTTTTTAACCGTAAACTAAGGATTCCGATAGGGACTATAGCAATGCTCGTAAACGCTAGCCGCTATCCGCTTCTCTAGTATCTTAATAATCGTTCTACGGATAGCCTTTAGAAGAGGGAATGCTTTAGCCTGCTAGGCCTTATACGGGACTGTTCTAATTTACTAGGGAGAGACTACCTTCGAATTAACTCGACTTATCTCCTTAAAAGTCTAGGCGAGAGCAGCTTCCTAATAGAATAGAACCTCCTTAAGCATTCTCCTCTCCTTAAGCTAGATATTATTATCTACTAGTAGGTCCCTATATCGTTCTAGTATTAGCCGCTGCCCTCGTAGAAAGGTAGTAGTTCTCGGAGTAATAAGTTTATAGTATTTACTACTTAGATTAGTATTTGCCCTAGTAGTGCCTTCGACGCGTTTCTAAGCGCGCTCTTTCTAATTTAGTAGTCTACCTAGCGTGCTTCTATTCGATTTATCGCTATTAATAGGCCGGACCTTATCTGCCTTCCTTTTATATAGCGTTACAATCTTCTAGACCTAACCTCGCCGGCGTCTCGCGACGGCGGTATCGTTCTTAGTATATGCCTACGTAATCGTATTACCCCTAGTTAATAGTCTAATTGCATTAATACGGGCTCCGCTTATTCGAAAGCGGGTTAGCGTCGTCTATCCTTAATCCTAATTAGTTAGTTAAGAAAAGTTTATTTCTAGCTTAAGGCTAGAAACGGAACCGGTCTCGACGATCGAAACCTTATTTCGGCCGTTCTTATACCTTCTTCTACGAAACGCGAGCCTAGGTATTTCGGACTCGCTTAGACGTTTAAAAACTGTATCCCTTCGTCGTAGACGTCGCCTAGCTCTATTGTTATACCGGTCTTACGATCGAATAGTCGTACTATAAACGTTCCCTTCTTATCGAACTAGGTCTAGCTTCGCGCCTACTCTATAAACGGTTCTCCTAGAATAAGATTATAATCCTTATCTACCTCGTTAATAACGTAGATATCGCTATAAACAATAACGCTACCGAAGCGGAGGGGATAGCGAGGGATAAGACCGTATAGGATCTACCTACTTTCGTTAAACTCGACCGTATTTACCTTCTTAGAAAGAGCTTAGATACGAAGGCTAATCTCGGTAGCCTTCGCTCTACCGATAACGCTAATCGTAGCACCTATATCGTATATTCTAAGGTAGTCGATCTTATAGATATTAACTTCTAGGATTAAGGCGTTCCTACTCTTTACCTTATACGTAGTGCCTTCCGTATAGAGAGGTTTAACTACGATAGTATATAGACGAGAGACCTTCTACTTATGCTACTAAGGAATAAGCATAATCCGCCTATCCTCTTTTAACGCCTCCTAGACCTTCTTTTAGAATACTATCCGTCGGACCTCGTTAATCTTTAAATAGTCCGTTATATTAAGATTATCCGCTACCTTAGCCTATAGCAATATATTAACGAGTTTATTAGCGCCTTATCGCCCTAAGATCGTATTCGCTAGCTTTTAGCGGCTCGAGTCTAGTAGTACCT
Source organism: Knufia petricola (assembly GCA_002319055.1). Lineage (NCBI taxonomy): Eukaryota > Fungi > Ascomycota > Eurotiomycetes > Chaetothyriales > Trichomeriaceae > Knufia > Knufia petricola. The sequence goes on along the minus strand of NMUC01000020.1, from coordinate 327,559 downwards.
AACGAGCCCTCCTTCTCGCGACATCCGTAGGAAGAGGGGGCCGCTACTAGCTTTCTCTAACCTAAACGTCCTCTATCGGCTAGACTGTATTCTAAGAACTCCTCTCTTCTACTAACTCGCCTATTATATCGACGGGGACGTATACTCCTTAACGTAATTCCTTCGCGCTTAGGAGGCTACGCTCCTTCTTAACTCGCAACTAGATTACTCTCGCTACTAGTTTCCTTCCTAGCTTACCCTTTAAGGCTTTTTCTAATCGGCTAGCGGTTACTCTATAAATAGTAGCCTCGTCTATACTATCGTTCTCCTCCTCGTTCGTATTAAATCCTAGAATAACCTTAAGTAGGCGAATCCTCTAATTACGGAGCTAACTAGGCCCTACGTTTTCCTTCTTTCGGAAGCTAGTAGTACCTTACCGAACCTAGTCCTCCTACGATCCTATCGTATCCTAAAAGAAGAACGGCCTATTCTAGGACCCCTATAGCCCGAGGATAATCTTTATTCCTTCGCGGTAGTATAGACCCTACTGCTCTATAGTTATTAAAGAAGGGCAGTTATTCTAGATATAGCCTCTCTACTTATAAAACGTATAGAGACGACGCTTGATTAAGTACTAGAATCTACTTTAAGTTGCGGGCTTATCCGAGAATTCTAGTATTAGAGGAAAGGTTCTAGCCGTCTAGTTCCTATCTAACGAGGGATCTAGGCGAGTAAGTCCTAGCGCTTCTATCTACTAGAGACGAGTAGACGATACCCCTCTTATCTAGGCTAATATTAATACTTAGATCTTTAGTTTTTCTAGTTGCCTAGTAAGCTCGTCTATCCCCTAAGTGCTAATAGCTACTATAGGTACCGTAGTAGCCGTAGTAGCCGTAGGTTTTACGATTACCCTCTACTTAACCTTCTCTTAAGGGCTAATAGCTAGTCTAGTTAACGCTTTCTTTACTAGAGTACTTAGGTTATTAGAAGCTTTAAGTGCTTCTATTCTACGTAAGCTCTTAACCTTTTTAAGCACGTAATCCGCTATTATATTAAACTTAGAAGAGGCTAAAAGCTCCTTCTCTTTCTCGTTAAATAGGCCTCCCTTTTCTACGGCCTTCTACTATATATGCGCGGGAAGTTCTATTAGAAAGAGGATATATTTCCTTTAAAGGGCTAGCTCCTACTTAGCCTCTAAGGCCCTAGCTACGTCCTTAAAGACGTAGATATAGTCGGTAATATCCTTTAACTTCTTTCGTTTTTAGTTTAAGAGTGCTTTAAGAAAAGCAATTATCTTACGCTTCTACGTATCGTTCTATCCTCGGAACCTATTAATTATAACCTTCTTTAGAGCCTCCTAATCCGTACTCTTATACGTAGGGACGTTTCGAAGCTAGGTCTAGATAGTATACTTATAATAGCGGAGTATCCTTCTTAGCCTTTAGGCGGTACCGACTTTATTATTATTAAATAAGTCTTCGATATACTCGAAGAAGTCGATTACGTTTATTCTATTAAAGTATAGGGCGTATATTATCCCTAGGACTAGCATTGCTAAGTATATTACGGTGGTCGTAGCTAACGAGGCCGGCGTTAAGGCACTACCTACTTAAGAGCTACTTTCTATTAATATCTTATATCTAGTTACGAGTAGCGCGTTCTTTAATTCTACTAACTAGTTTCTTAGGTAACTTCTATTCTATCCTTTCTTCTAGTTGTTCTTCCTTACCTTCTATTAAGCTACTAATCCTATTAGTACGAGTACTAACTCGATTATTCCTAGTAGTGCTATCTATATAAAAAGCGGTGCTTAGGCTGTTCTTCGTTCGATTTTTAACTACTATAGGTCCTTCTTATCTCTAACGCCCTACCCCTGTAGTCGAGGCCGGTACTATAGCGTTATAGCTATCGTATCGTCTTCTAACGGTAGATTATCTATTCCTTCGACTATCGACGCTCGCCCTATAGAGGAGGACCCTTAAAGCTCTTTTTTTAGCGACTAGTCGTTTTCTCTATCTTTCTCCTTCTTAGTTCTCGATATATCGGTTCTAAGGATTAGAGATACTAGACGATAGCGTAGTCTAGGCTATCCTCTTCTCCTAATACGCGATATTACTATAGTCTCTCTTATCTCCGTCTTCGGCCTTTCTTTCGTCGAGTTATCCGGTATCGCTATTCTAATTTTTTAAAGAGAAGGCGATACCCCCTTATTTTTTATCGCTCTTTCTCTCTAGGACGTCCTACTACTGCTTAGTTAGTATAGAATATACCTTCTACCTCTCTTTTCGTATTAAATATTAGTAGTAACGTAAGACCGTCGAGTCGATTCTAAATAGAGGCACTAATATAGTAATATTTAGAGTTACTCTAAAGAGATAATACAGTCGGGTACTAGACGTATATTATAAAGTTAGAGTATATTATCTTCTTATTAATTATCCTCGAGTAGTCGTTAACTACGCGAGTCCTATAAGTATATCGTAAGGCTGCCCTCGGCTAACCTTCCTTTCTTAACCACCGCATCTTATGCTGCACTCTTTAATCTTACGACAATACGTATACGTATATAATAATAAGCGTAAGTTTTAATAGAAGGGTAAGGATAATTCGATAGGGATACCGAAGGTATCGAGGCGTAGTAGGTTCTATAGAAAGCGAGCGTAATAAGTAAAGGTAGGTAGATAAAGCGAGCGTAATAAGCAAAGGTAGGTAGGTAAAGCGAGCGTAATAATTCTAATCGGGTATAGTATAGAATAATTATTACGCTCTTAGCGGAGGTAAGGTTTTATATATTAAGATAGCCTAAAATAAGTAAAGGACCTAACTTTTAAATATATATATATATCTATTAAGAGGACGTAGAAAGAAGCGGACTTCGAATCTAAGCTATTTATATATATATTATTACGCCTATAAGAAAAAAAGAAGAAAAAAGGTCGAGACTTAAGCTAAATCGAACCCGTTTTTTTACCCTAGATTAAAAATAATCTTTATTTCTTCGTAATAGTATAGACCCTACTGCTTTATAGTTATTAAAGAAGAATAGTTATTCTAGATATATTTTTTTTACTTATAAAACGTATAAAAACGACGCTTAATTAAGTACTAGAATCTACTTTAAGTCGCGAGCTTATTTAAGAATTCTAGTACTAAAGAGAAGGTTCTAGCCGTTTAGTTTCTATCTAATAAGAGATCTAGGTAAGTAAGTTCTAGCGCTTTTATCTATTAAAAACGAGTAGACGATATCTCTTTTATCTAAGCTAATATTAATACTTAGATCTTTAGTTTTTCTAGTTACCTAGTAAGCTCGTTTATCCTCTAAGTACTAATAGCTACTATAGGTACTATAGTAGCCGTAGTAGTTATAGGTTTTATAATTACCTTCTACTTAACCTTCTCTTAAGGGCTAATAGCTAGTCTAGTTAACGCTTTCTTTACTAGGGTACTTAGGTTATTAGAAGCTTTAAGTGCTTTTATTCTACGTAAGCTCTTAATCTTTCTAAGTACGTAATCCGCTATTATATTAAACTTAAAAGAGGCTAGAAGCTTCTTCTCTTTCTTATTAAATAGGTCTCTCTTTTTTATAACCTTTTACTATATATACGCGAGAAGTTCTATTAGAAAGAGAATATATTTTCTTTAAAAGGCTAGCTTCTACTTAGCTTCTAAGGCTCTAGCTACGTCCTTAAAGATATAGATATAGTTAATAATATTCTTTAACTTTTTTTATTTTTAGTTTAAGAGTACTTTAAGAAAAGTAATTATCTTACGCTTCTACGTATCGTTTTATCTTTAAAATCTATTAATTATAATCTTTTTTAGAGCCTTCTAATCCGTACTCTTATACGTAGAAACGTTTTAAAGCTAAGTTTAGATAGTATACTTATAATAGTAAAGTATCCTTCTTAGCCTTTAGGCGATATTAATCTTATTATTATTAAATAAGTCTTTAATATACTTAAAGAAGTCGATTATATTTATTTTATTAAAGTATAAGGCGTATATTATCTCTAAGACTAGTATTACTAAGTATATTATAATAGTTATAGCTAATAAGGTTAACGTTAAGATATCGTTTACTTAAAAGCTACTTTCTATTAATATTTTATATTTAGTTATAAGTAACGCGTTCTTTAATTCTACTAACTAGTTTCTTAGGTAACTTCTATTTTATTCTTTCTTCTAGTTATTCCTTTTTATCTTCTATTAAGCTACTAATTCTATTAGTATAAGTATTAACTTAATTATTTCTAGTAGTACTATTTATATAAGAAGCGATACTTAGGTCGTTTTTTATTTAATTTCTAACTACTATAAGTCCTTCTTATCTTTAACGCTCTACTCCTATAGTTAAGGTCGATACTATAGCGTTATAGCTATTATATCGTCTTCTAACGATAGATTATCTATTTCTTTAACTATTAACGTCCTCTCTATAAAGAGGGACCCTTAAAGCTCTTTTCCTAAAGACTAGTCGCTCTTTCTATCTTTCTTTTTCTTAATTCTTAATATATCGATTTTAAGCATTAGAAATACTAAACGATAGCGTAGTCTAGGCTATTCTTTTCTTTTAATATATAATATTACTATAGTCTCTCTTATCTTCGTCTTTAGCCTTCCTTTTATTAAGTTATTCGATATCGCTATTCTAATTTTTTAGAGAGAAGATAATACCTCTTTATTTTTTATCGCTCTTTCTCTCTAAGACGTTCTACTACTACTTAGTTAATATAGAATATACCTTCTATCTTTCTTTTTATATTAAATATTAGTAGTAATATAAGACCGTTAAATCGATTCTAAATAGAGATATTAATATAATAATTTTTAAAGTTACTTTAAAGAGATAATATAATCGAGTACTAAACGTATATTATAAAGTTAAAGTATATTATCTTCTTCTTATTATCCTTAAGTACTTATTAACTACTTAAGTTCTATAAGTATATCGTAAAGCTACTCTCGGCTAACCTTTCTTTCTTAACTATTATATTTTATACTATACTCTTTAATCTTATAATAATATTAGATAATAATTTACTTCGCTTATCTAGTTAACTATAATATTATACTAAAGAAAGAATATTATTAATAGAAACTAAAATAGTTATAATAGAATTATTATTTAAATAAAGATAATAGATATATAATATATAAGCGCTCTAGATTTTATAAATTATACTAAGTTAAAATAATAGATTATAAAAGCTATAGCGAGCGTAATAATATATATACGTATATAATATAAGCGTAAGTTTTAATAAAAGAATAAGAATAATTTAATAGAGATATTAAAGGTATTAAAGCGTAGTAGATTCTATAGAAAGCGAGTATAATAAGCGAAGGTAGTGTAGTGATGTTTAGGGTTGCTCTAAAGAGATGATACGGTCGGGTACTAGACGCATATTGTAAAGTTAGAGTGTATTGTCTTCTTATTAATTATCCTCGAGTAGTCGTTAACTACGCGAGTCCTATAAGTATATCGTAAGGCTGCCCTCGGCTAACCTTCCTTTCTTAACTACCGCATCTTATGCTGCACTCTTTAATCTCACGATAGTAGATAGATAAAGCGAGCGTAATAAATAAAGATAAATAGATAAAGCGAGTATAATAATTTTAATTAAGTATAGTATAGGATAATTATTATACTCTTAGCGAAGATAAGGTTTTATATATTAAGATAGCCTAAAATAAGTAAAGGACCTAACTTTTAAATATATATATATATCTATTAAGAGAACGTAGAAAGAAGCGGACTTTAAATCTAAGCTATTTATATATATATTATTACGCCTATAAGAAAAAAGAAAGAAAAAAGGTCGAGACTTAAGCTAAACTAAACTCGTTTTTCTATCCTAGAGTATAAAATATACCTTTTATCTCTCTTTTTATATTAAATATTAGTAGTAATATAAGACCGTTAAATCGATTCTAAATAAAGGTACTAATATAGTAATATTTAGAGTTACTTTAAAGAGATAATATAATTAAGTACTAGGCGTATATTATAAAGTCGAAGTATACTATCTTCTTATTATTATCCTTAAGTAATCGTTAATTACTTAAGTCCTACAAGTATATAGTAAGGCTGCCCTCGGCTAACCTTTCTTTCTTAACCACCGTATCTTATACTATACTCTTTAATCTTACGATAATACGAAGCGAAGATCCTATAGTATTAAGGTCTAGCGATCTAATATATTAGGTATCGCTTATCGTCAAACGGGCTTAAGGAACATCTTGCATACGCTAGCAGTCTAATAGTGTAAACTACTTGCAATAAGGTTCATGCACTCTCAACCATTGGTAGCACCTCCACCGTTTTTTAAAGTCGAATGTAATCTGCGACTGAGGTCACAAGCCTTGCAAGAATCCCTACCGCCACCTCACGCTTTCGTCACGCCAAATCGCGGCGTCTGTACCATGCCAGTCTCCGCATAGTACATCTCCCAATGCTGTACTAATCTCTTCATCACCTCCGGCTCGACCTCGGACACATCATGTAACTCGCCTGGGTCCTTCACCACGTTGTAAAGCTCCCAGTCCTCCTTACCCCGAGGCTTGTGTATCCACACAGCCTTCCAAGGGCCCTCCCGGATCGCTCGCTGGCCAAAAAGCTCCCAACCATGAACATGTGTCTCCTCACCATGTACCGTCTCGGTCTTAGATGAGAGATGCGGTGCCCACGATTTGCCCCGTGGCAGAACAACATCGCGTCCGCGAAATCTGTTGCCTGGGTGAGAAACCTTGGCAAGGTCAAGGATGGTGGGGAGCACGTCCATGACAGTTGTAAAGCTATGTGTGATCTCAGACGACTTGTTCTGAAAAGGCGGGTACCGAATGAGACATGGACATCGAATGCCGCCTTCTGTGATCCAGCATTTTAGGCCGCGCGATGGTGCTGTTGCGGCTGATGCCCAACGCGCACCGTACCAAACAAATGATGTAGGCTCTCCGATATTCTCTAAAGAATTGTCGTAGTATTTCTCAATGATGCTGCCCATCGTGTCTGGCCCTCCCATAAGCTGTCCCCCTGTTAGCTTGGAAAACACAACTCAAGAGACAACGTACCGGGAGTGCTTCAAGAGCAGCGCCTTCAGCACCGTTGTCGGACATGAAGAGCACAAAGGTGTTATCAAGCTCGCCAGTCTCTTCCAGGTAGCCAACGACACGACCAACATGAGTATCTATCAATTCGACCATAGCGGCAAACACTTCCATCTTTTTCGCTGAAATCGCTCTCTCTTCTGCAGTCATGTCTTTCCATTCCGCGCCAAGGATGCCGGTCGGAGGTGCGTGCTCAACGTCCTCTGCAACAAGCCCTCCCTGCTTCAATCTTTGCAGTCGTTCTTGTGTGAGGACATCTGGACCTTCGTCGTACTTTCCTTTGTACTTCTGAACAATCTCTTTGGGAGCTTGAAGTGGCCAATGAGGTGCTGTGAACGGAAGGTAAGCAAAGAAAGGGTCTTCCTTCTCCTCGTCTGATCTGTCTTCGAGAAAGCCCAACAACCGATCTGTGAACGATGCTGTGGAGTAGAAGTCCTTCGGTAGATCTTTTTTCATGTTGATAAAGTCATCACCTTCCATCCAGTGCGATGCAGTTTTAAGGCAAGGAATGGGCCACTCTCCATCGTCGAGCTGAGGCTCATATGCATAGTGATTGCCTGAGCCGGGCAAAAACGTGAAGTTCTTGTCGAAGCCCCGAGAGCACGGCGCTAGCTCCTTGGTTAAACCAAGATGCCATTTGCCTGATAAAATGGTGTTGTAACCGGCATCCTGCAAAATTTCGGACAGTGCCGCTACTCTCCAGTTAAGGTAGCCTTCATATCCTGCTTTGCCCTTGAAATAATCACCGAAAGCACGCATATGCTCCGCCATCTGCCCGAGACCCGCAATGTGATTGTCTGTACCAGAAAGCAACATTGACCTGGTAGGGGAGCAAGCAGAGGCGGTGTGGAAGGAAGTCATCCTGATGCCATCCTTTGCCAACCGCTCGAGGTTGGGAGTATTGATCTCGCCACCATAGGGGCTGATATCGCTGAAACCCAGATCATCCGCGACGATGATCAAAAAGTTCGGTCTTTTACCAGATGCTGCCATCTCGACCAAGATTCGTGCCTGAATGATGAGTTGAAGACTTCACTGTGCGAGAAGTCAGTGGCTAGTACTGGTGTCGAAGGCAGCGCTCGTTCAGGAAGGTTGTTTTCGCAATATCAGTGATGTCTTAGAATCGTGCACATCCAACTTACAAGGCTGTTTCAACCGACAACGTGGGTCGGATTACTACCGGTCCTTTACAGAACCTTGGTCGGCCATGCGAACATTGTGCTCCATCTGGAAGATCGTTTTCCAATAAATTGTGTGGCATTACGTACCCACTGTGGGACGGGCAGGAGATCATGAGATGTCGATTCCGATAACAGCCCCGACAGCCGTTCCGACAGCCATGCATTCTACCTCCGTGCCGTTGCGTAACGGTATGCCTATGGGTCAGACCCAACCCCATGGGGTAATGGAGCATAGGTGCTAGCCGGTTGGTGAAGCTGGTCTGGACATCTGAAAGGTACAAAGATAGAAAGCAGGTATCCCTTTCCACTGACCTTCTCATCCACAATCCCATCACCCGCTTGAGCTTATATCAACAATCGCCCAACCACAGCCGCCACCATGCTGGGGTTTAGCCACCTTCGCTTGCGTGAGTCGTTTAACACACGGCTCACCCTGACCTGCATTCTCATCGCGGTGTCGCAATTCAACTTTGGCTTTGACCAACAGGGGTTCTCGTCAACGCAGTCTATGAACTCGTTCGACAAGCAGTTCGGAGAATATAATGCCAAAAAGAAGATCTGGTATCTTCCCACAGTCTGGCTCTCACTCTTCAACGGTCTGCAATACTTTGGTTTCGCGGCTGGCATCATCCTTGGCAGTTGGATTAGCAAGCACTATGGCCGCCGCATGTGTATGTTCACAATGAGTGTCTGGGCATTGGTCGGTGCCACGATTGTGATCACATCCAAGACCCGCGACCAGATCTTGGCCGGCCGTATCCTGAATTATCTCTACATCGGCATGGAGCTTTCAGTCGTGCCGATCTTCCAGTCAGAAATTGCACCAGCCCGAGCCCGTGGATTCATCGTTGGCACATACCAACTAAGTCTCACAGTGAGTCAAACCTGAGGAGGTCGCACACGCAAAGCTAAAGTTATCAGGTTGGGGGTTTAATCATCAACTCTGTCGCTCGAGGAACGGGGAGTATGAAGAGCAACGCAGCCTGGCAAATTCCTTTCGGCCTGTTCTATATCGTACCCGTCATCGTTGCTTCCTTGATCTGGTTCGTACCAGAGTCTCCACGATGGCTGGCGATGCGAGATCGCCCAAAAGACGCCCGCAAAGCTCTCTACGCGCTCAGAGAAGGAAAGTTCACCGCAGCCGAAATTGAAGCCGAGCTCGACATGATCTTGAACAACATTAAAGCAGAGAAAGAGATGGAGAGAGGCACATTCTTCGACATGTTCAAGAAGCCGAATCTAAAGCGATCGATGATTGTCATTGTGGCCAACTTCTTCCTCCAATCGACAGGTTCTGTCTTCGCGTCGGTGTACGGTGCGATCTTTGTCAAGTCATTGGGAACTATCAACCAGTTCACTGTGACTGTCACTATCGCAAGCATCAACACATTCATCTGCTTGGTGTCGATGGTCGGCGTGGACAAAGTTGGTAGAAGAGTTCTACTGCTCATTGGTGCATCCATACAATGTGCCGCTCTGATGATCATGGGCTCGCTTGGAACTGTCAAGAATCCTTCGCACGCTGTCTTGTCAGGTGTTGTGGCCATGATGATTATTTTCCTGATCGGATTCTATGTCGGTTGGGCATCTATCGTCCATACGCTCAGTGCCGAACTGCCAAGCAGCGGTCTAAGAGATATCACCTACCGGACTGCAAGCATCATCAACATCATCACTCAGTATGTCCGGAAGCGCAAGCTGCTAGAGAATGCTAACGTTGACCAGGTTCACTATATCCTTCTCGCTGCCATACCTTTTGAACGATGACTATGCCGGTCTGCACTCTAAAGTGGGCTTCATCTTTGGTGCTATGGCCTTCTTCTCGCTCATATTCGCGTTCTTCTGTGTGCCAGAAGTCAAGGGTAAGCAATCGTACGACAATCGAAGTACTTGTACTAACACGACATCGCAGGACGATCTCTCGAAGACGTTAACAGACTATTCGCGATGGGTGTACCACTGCGTCACTTTGGAAAGGTTCAGCTTGACACACAACAAGAGCTGGAGGATAAGATGGAGACTGCGGGTGACGACAAGAACACTGTCATTGCAACACATATTGAGGCAAGAAGCAGTAAAGATTACGTGTGAGCGTCTAGCGAACGAGATCGGGTGGATGAAGCTAGTATATCAGGTAACTAGCACCGCCACCTAATAGAGGATGTTTCCAGATGAACCAGGCCCTTACTTTGATATCGAGCATAGTGGCGGGTAAGAACCGACGCGATAAAACGCCGAGATCAGCTTTCGCTCACGAGGAGTTCGTGCCTACCTTCTTGCTCTGTACCTTTTTACGCTTGCTATAGTCACGTAGAAAGAGTCTCCGGGTTTTCTTAGCTCTGGTCTAGCGGAAACATCGATAGCGACTTCGATCAAAGCCATAAATGAGGCGACTCCAGAAGCCACGTCCTTGACGTCTAACATCGATAGATCATCGTCAAGCATATTAAGCACTAAAGCTGCACAACATACCAGGCCTCTATACATTCCGCTAGAACAAGAAGATGTGATTGAGACCGAGCAAGTACTAAGCTGGCTCGGAAGAGCTTGCCCACCGTGAAGCCTGATCTGCATGGCATGGAAAAGCACTGATACAAAGTACCATAGTATTGTGATGAGAGGTGCTTGCACTCCAGTCTTGCTTAGGTGGTCCGGCTGCCTATATATGAGTTATACCATCGTAACAGTCAAGGAAACCGTTATGGGCCGTACTACACGCATGAGTCCCTTCAACTGCATATCAATCTCGTCTTTACCCTCTATATCGCACCTCACACTCTGCCCGGTGCGGAAGCAGGTCTTCGAGTTTCAGTCTGCAATTCATTTCGCGCTAGTGCAGTGTATTGCTGATTCTTACAGATTAAGGAGTTCGTAATGTGGCTCAAGGGCGATAAGTAGAGCTTACGTAGCAATGCTCCATCTTAGATGGATGTCCTTCAACCATCATTGCTCGGTCATTAGGGGCCTGATGCGATTCTTGTGTTGTGGCTCTTCAGAGTATGTACAATAGCTTGTCCTTGCAAGCGACTTCAACCGAACTCGTCTACCTCGACAATGACCTGAACAGTTTGAAGAGCGTGATAAGAGTGTTGACATTTGCTGCTGAAGTCGGCTAATCAGTTGGGTTCGTTGCTTTACAGGAACTGACCAGAGCAGAGGACGACGATAATGAAGATTCGAAACCCATAAGCAATGCTCCAATCAGTGCTGGAAATTTTGATCTAGTAAGCTGGGCAAGCTTGCCACATTAGCTGCATACATGCGAGATCCCAGCAGTCAGACCATATGGCGCAATACGGCGAATCGCTTTTGAGAACAATTGTGAGCTGCTTCTCCGATTAATGAGAGTGTTTTGACATTCTAGCGGTGTCCCTGATCTCAGTATACAAGGGACGACCGATATTGATCTTAATCAATGGCAGAGCGTTAGTTGGCTAGACAGGTGCAACAGATGAGAGGCATAACATGTCCAGGACGTAACCAATCACCTAGTGTATCTTACGGAGTCCTTATGACGAATGCACTTGATCTTCTTGCTTCTAAAGTCAAATTAACCACTTCGGGTTGCATAATAGTGTTTAACCTAAATCTATAGAGCTAGTAAGCTGTGTCCTACCTTCTCTTAAAGCGCAGCATCATCTCTAGGAACATCGACTTCGATATTAGAGGTCTATATGATGTGGATTCACAAGTCCACATCCGCCGAACAAGCAAGATCATCCATCCCGACAAGCGGAGTCATTAGTCTATCGTGCTTCGAGCACTTCAAGTGTTGAATCGACCGCAGCATCGAGAAAGGAACCGACAAGGTCCACCGAACCAACCCAGTAGCCTTTAGCATCCACGCCCGCAACATCTACTAAAGAGATATCCTTAGCATAGACAGTGATCCCAGGTAGTCGGGGTAGCATCATAAGTTAGTTGCGGTTAACACAGACGTCTGCAGTCAACGACGCAAAAGGCACGAGATCCTTGCAAACACATAAGCAGATTAGACGTCATATAAGGGCGCTCTCGGTTTCAAGTAGACCCCGAGGGGCTGAACTTAGAAGTACACAATGAGGAAGAAATTTTTAGATGTAGTAAAATGCAATGCAGGTCGTTCTGATCATCGATGCCTCAGTTATATTGTGTAGATAATATCGAGCATAAAGAGAAGCACACTCTGGTTCGGCATAGAAGAAGTCGAACAGCACAGGTGTCGCATATTGTGGTTAGATTTTAACGGATAGGTCGCGTAGAATCACAACGAGCTAGTACAATCAAGAGCAGCCGGATAAAAGGGTGGTGAGAAAGGCTGGGCGTGGTTGTCGTAATGACGATAATATCAAGGCTATTACAATTAGACAACACCACCAATGGAGCAAGGAGGTAGAAAAGTAGACAGCAGTGGCTGACTATTAGGACGGGTCACTATACAACTACAATTACCACATATATAAACAACGATCCACTCCTGGTCTGGATGAATAAATAAAGCTAGGCCGCAAAACCCCGGATAGCCGTCCGTACCGACCTAAGAGTAACTTCACGCCCGCGTGTAAACCACGATCGGGTAGAATAGGCAAGGATCATACTAACATGATCACAGCACGGTATTGACGTCTAATCACTTCGCTGCTCGTGATTCTTAGACACTGAACGATATGCCTTGCATGCCCAATAGTCACGCACTTTCAAAGTAGCTGCGACTACTTCAGCCGTTAGAGGTCGTTAGATAAATACACAGGTCAGGGTTAAGACTTTATAGATCCCGGATAGTCTCTGATTATCTAAGTCGCTCTCTGTAAGGACAACAACCATTTCTTGTAATAGCCCTATTAGCAAGATGGCTTAGGGTCTAACCTTACGCTATCGGCATTCAGATATCAGGTAACTTGGGATCCTTACTTTCCGCTCGCAGGAGTCGTTAGGAACTCTCAATGCATTAGCAGGGATTGTCGTTCGGAGAAATTCCTTAATCGTACCGGTCTATGCATGTATCCCGTAGCTTCCGCTTATGCCAAGCCAGTTTGTCATTGAACCTTTCGATCTTCCAATGCTAAGCATATGCAGGAGCCGGAAGATGCTTGGCGAATGCTCGTTTCCCCGGACATTAGGGGAGATAGTGCTCTTTCCAGGACTGTGTTTACCCCAGCATTGCACGATCTTCGAACACATCGCGGTCTAGTACTGACTACCTAGTGCGCCTCAGTCTACCTACACAGCCTCCCTTGAAACTACTCGACAGTCTTTACCAAGGCTTTTTGTGCACCCAGACTTGCACCATGACGCGAAGGCAAGGCCTGCCTCCGAGTCTATCGAAGACTAGAGGGAGAAGAATCCTAATGTAGTAACGGTCTCTGCTCATCTCATCTCAGATTGAGCGGGGATGGAGGCTCTCGCCGTGGTTGCTAGAACGATGACTGTTTATCTAGTTCGTGCAGCCGCCACGCTCGATGGTTATGTCATCTTGCCAGCGTAGCTCAGCGGGCACAAACTGCCGAGAGCAGACCAACCCATCGTATTACAAGGAAAGGTGTGCATGGTCCGATGAACAGTATAAAGCGACCCGCATTCCCAACTACATTGCTCTATCTCTTACATATACTACACCCATTCGACACTGAGAGATATTCCCTTTTGCACCATTATCATGTACACGAAAGCACTACTACTCTCGGCTATTGCTGCGATAGCCTCGGCGGAGACGCTCGAGTCCGTACTAGCAGGCCGATCTGATCAACTATCTTCATTCACCGAGTATGTGACTGGTGCAAACCTTCTCGATACCATCAACGGCTTGGGTGATGCCACCATCTTCGCACCCACGAACGAAGCATTCCAAGTTGCGCTAGAGGCATACCCCGACTTGGTCACCTCTAGCAATGACGATGATAATACCGTGGTCATCAGTGAAGACTTCATCAACATTCTCTTGTACCACGTTGTTCCTAGCGCCGCTCATACGACCGATGATTGGTTGCCATACCCAGGATCGTTCTATCCAACGGCATCAGGCGATGGTCTTGTCGTCAATCCATACACGACAGATGACAATGGCGCGGCTGTGTTCTCTCGAAACAAGAGAATCTCACAAGTCGTGGCTTCTGTAAGTTCAAGTCTTATATCCACTTAGAGCTCTTTCCTAATATCCCATGCAGGACATCACCTACGATAATGGTGTAATTCAGACGATCGACAGTGTACTGTTGCCTCCCAACGACGCGGTCATAACCGCATATGAAATGGGTTTCTTGTACTTCTACGGAGCACTTGAAAGGACGGGCTTGGCTTCGGATATCACTGCCGCTGACCAGGTTACTCTGTTCGTTCCTCGCGACCAAGCCTTCGTCGACGTCGGAAGTGCTCTGCAAGACCTAGACTCTACTCAACTCGAGACCATTATCGCCTTCCATGCAGTGGTTGACGGTGTTCATTACTCTATCAACCTATCCGACAGTGACACACTAAATACCCTTGCTCAAACGGATTACACAAACAGTCTTGACATTACGGTTGACGAAAATGATGGCGCATTATACGTAAATAATGCCCGAGTTATCACCCCTAACATTCTGCTCAAGAATGGTGTTGCACACCTCATCGATGAGGTCTTGAATCCAGAGAACGATGACGATGCTTATGGATTCGATTACAGTCTCGACGGCGCAGACGGTGAGGGTGTCGAAGCATTTGAATCTGCATCGTCTGCGACTATTCCTGCTTTGACTTCCGGGATAGCTGCACAAACCTCAACCTTCACGCCTACAGCAACATTCAGCGCTGTCTCTGGCGCTGACAACTCTCACAAGCACAGCTTCTTCACCTTAATCGCTGCTGGTCTTGGTCTGCTTGTCATTTAAGGTTGGAGAACTATGAAATGTGCTCAACGGAAGATTGTTCAATTCTCAATCAAGTATGACATGGTTGAGATAGATAACGCGTACGCTATACGGGTAGATTGAACGGGTATCGCTAGCACACTAAATATATTAGCAAATTAGAGATGGGCCTGATCTGTACTTTGTTGATTGTGCGCTGAATTGTCGTAAAGTTCCGTCTAGCCAATAGCCACCAGATGCGTTAGCGAAGAGGCAAAGTCCACTCACTAAAGAATCAGGGATTGACCGGGTATGTTATCATTTCGACTCGGGCGATAACGGATGAGGTTAGATCCTGCGTTTAGCTAACAAGCATGAACCAAAGCCGCTGGGTCGACAGGTCAAGCACTTCGCATCATGAGCTTAAGAAGGCGTGCTTCAAAGAAGAGTTGAAAAGCTTAATCGTAGCGTGATAGGTCCCTCGGCCACGCCTGGCCGCCGCCTTGGTGGCGCTATAACGAACCCCCTTGAACGGATAATCCTCCTATCAATCGTGCCTGCGGACCTTTGTAGCGATGGCTATGCGCTCAAGCTCAGGTGTGGTTTCTGTCTTCCCGATTGTTCCCGTCAGTCATAATGACGTACAGACAAAGTTGCTGTTGAATGCGTCATGTCAACCTGGCAAACCCGATCGCCTAGGTATTTATGGCGTCGAGGTAACTTACATCCTAACGCGCACGGCTGAACACACAGAAGACCCAAGGTACCTACATACATCAAACACCACGTCAATATGCCGGCAAACCAGCACAACACGGTCATCCGACCGAATTTGAAGGCCCACCCAGATCCAGATCCAATCGCCTACGAGAATGATGTATACCAAAAAGGACTAACCTACGAGAAACCGCCATTCACCTTCAAGCCGTTGGACTGGGAAGAGCTTGCGTCTCAGCGGATGTCTGCTGACACCAGAGGCTATGTCATAGGCAATGCCGGGACCGGCGAGACTGAGAGGAAGAATCGTGCAGCATTCGAGAAATGGTCCATTGTTCCTCGGCGCTTGGTCAATACCAACGGCAAATTTCCCGATCTCTCGACGAGAGTACTGGGTCATGAATGCCCCTTTCCTATCGCGGTCGCTCCTGTGGGCGTTCAACGCATCGTCAATCCGGATGGTGAAGTCGCTAGTGCGGCAGCGGCTTTGCAAGAGAACGTGCCATACATCATGTCCACCGCGAGTAGCACTTCAATTGAGGATGTCGCAAAGGCAAATGGTGATGGCATAAGGTGGTATCAGCTGTACTGGCCCTCGAACGAACATGACGACATCACAGCTTCATTGCTCAAACGTGCCAAAGCCGCGGGTTTCACTGCGCTCTTTGTGACGTTGGACACATTCGTGCTTGGCTGGCGGCCATCAGACATGGATAATGGGTACGTGTTTCCCTCCTTATATTCACTATTCTCATGCGTATAGATACAATCCATTCCTCCGTTCAGACCAGATCGGAGTAGCTCCCGGCTTTACAGACCCTGTCTTCCGTTCACGCTTCAAATCCAAGCACAACCAAGAGATTGAAGACAACATGCATGCTGCAGCAGCGGAGTGGACCCGGACGATATTTCCTGGCTTCAGTCACTCCTGGGATGACATCAAATTTCTGCAGAAGCACTGGGACGGCCCGATCGTGCTGAAAGGTATCCAGAGTGTTGCAGATGCGAAGAAGGCGGTTGAGGCGGGTGTCCAGGGCATAGTCGTGAGTAACCATGCCGGTAGGCAGGTCGATGGCGGAAACAGTTCGTTAGGTGTACTGCCGAGAATTGCGGATGCGGTAGGCGACAAGCTTGACGTGTTCTTCGATTCAGGCATTCGAAGTGGTGCTGATATTGCGAAAGCGCTGGCATTGGGCGCCAAGATGTGTTTGACTGGAAGACAGTACATCTATGGCATGGCGCTAGGCGGACAAGCTGGCGTGGAGCATGTCTTGAAGAGTTTGTGTGGTGATTTGGAGTTGGCCCTGCATCTATCAGGAATCCCTTCAATTTCAAAGGAACACCTGAACAGAGATGTGCTAGTAAGGGAAGATGAACTGTAAGTCGTTCGTAGCGTTGTTGTAGCAGCTTGTCCGGATAGGACATAAATGGTCTGTGAAGATGTATCGAACATAGAGCCCATCTCGTCTGTCGACGCTTTCAATGCTTTCCGATAAGATACCTGCAAGCTGTGACTCTTTACGCAAGCTTGATTCGGCTTCAAATTGATGGCGCCTACGTCAAAAGTGGAAACGGGCAGTCCCGTAGAAGGCAAGAATTGGATATCACAGTCATATTAACAGATCGATCAAAGGCGGCGATATTCGAAAGCGGATTCCATTCGGCTTCCTCGGACATTTCCAGAGATGAATCTTGACAGTGTAGTCGAGGCAGGTGAAGGCATTGAATGCGTGAATAGTGAATCGGCAATCTGGACCCTTTTTTCTTGTGAAGATGCCAGTCGATTTCGAGGCATTCAGGTACACGATGCTGAAGAGCAACCTGGCCGATACTCGAGCGCTTTTTGACTGTAATCCTGAGATACTGCGCCCATCACATTGCTCTCGCGGGCGTGAAGTCTCGCACCTGAGATATCAGTTCTACCTACCACGGTGCTGTGTCCTCGATAACGTATCTGGTAAACACCCTTACAGGTCCGGAACACGATTATCTCACTTCTATTCAACATGTGAACGAGATCAGGCGCGCACTCTTTGCCATTTTCGATCCCAAGGCAAGCGCATCGTTTCAATGTCACAATCCTCAGCGTGCGTTCCTCTCTCGACAGAGGCATCCATCGAAACGCATTACCGATTATTTCGAAGCGGGCAAAGCTCATCCCAGGCATCAAGCGGAGACCGACGGCGAGTGGTCTCGCGCCACTCTCTGCCAAGCAACAGAGACGGTTTAGTGGCTGGGCACTCCGCCAACTTGATTCATCATTGCACGTCCACTACAGCTTGTTCCTGCTCAAGTCTGGCTGTGCCGGCTTCTCGCATATTTCTCGCCAATCAAAAGTTAGTGGTCATGCCTATCTACCAGCATACCATGACCTGTAAAGGTCATCTATGCCGCTCATGTTACCCAAGACTTTACCACCCGCCTAACTGAGTAAGGTGTGGCATGGAGCTCACTTGATCACTTATCTTGACGGCTATTATGACTGGGCGGGGTGATCTGGGGTACCGCATTGGGCTTGCAATGGTCATGGTAGTTCTGAATCGCTAACCCGAGGTAGGTGAGTATAAGAGAGAGGTGTGTGAGCTTTTATGCAAAGTGTTGATCGCGCCAAAGAGCTTTTCTTCTCTTTCCAAGTTCTTGCACCCTGTTAATTATCACCATGAAGACCACTCACCTCGCTGCCGCATTCAGCTGCGCAGCATGCGCTAATGCTCAGGATCTTGTCACCTCCGAGGCCCTCCAATCCCTTATCTCACTCGATGAGCTCGTCTCTGGCTCACAACAACTGCAAGACTTCGCCTACGCCTACCCCGCCCGAAATCGAGTCTTCGGCGGCCAAGCCCACAACGACACTGTTAACTTCATCGCCGAAGTCCTCGAGGAAACTGGGTATTACGACGTCTCCATCCAGCCATTCGTTGAACTGTACTCGGGCGGTAACAGCACGCTCACCGTTAATGGTGCAGCTACTAACCAGTCGCTGTTAACGTATACACCCAGCGGCAATGTTGAGGGTCCTCTTGTCCTGATCGATAACCTTGGTTGTGATCCGGCCGATTATCCAGCCGAGGTTGAGGGGAACATCGCGCTCATCTCTCGCGGTGAATGCACCTTTGCGATCAAGGCCACCAACGCCGCGGCCGCCGGTGCAGCGGCGGCGGTCATCTACAACAATGTTGAGGGCCCCCTCGCCGGAACACTCGGCGGTACAGGCGACTACGTCCCTACCGTGGGCACAAGCCTGGCAACGGGTGAAGCTCTCATCTCTGCAGTTCAGAATGGAACCGCCAATGCCGTCCTTGAAGTAAACTCTATCCTTGAAAACCGGACGACCTACAATGTGATCGCCGAGACTAAAGCTGGCGACCACGAGAACGTTCTCGCGCTCGGCGCGCACACCGACTCGGTTGAGGCTGGGCCGGGCATCAACGATGACGGAAGTGGTACCATTGGCATTATGAATGTCGCGATCGGGCTGACCAACTTCACGGTCAACAATGCAGTGCGTTTCCTCTTCTGGAGCGCAGAGGAGTACGGGTTGCTCGGAAGCACGTATTACGTATCACAGCTGAATAAGTCGAGTGAAGAGCTCGCTAGAGTCCGCGCATACCTCAACTTCGACATGATTGCATCCCCAAACTACGCTTACCTCATCTACGACGGTGACGGATCTGCCTTCAACTTGACAGGCCCAACTGGCAGCGCTGAGATTGAAACGCTCTTCGAGGACTACTACACCGCTGCCGGCAAGACCTACAACGCTACGGCCTTTGATGGGCGATCAGACTATGGACCGTTCCTTGACGTGGGTATACCCGCCGGCGGCATCTTCACTGGCGCCGAGGAACCAAAAAGCGACGAAGGTCAAGATATCTGGGGTGGAGAGGAGGACCTTGCATATGACTACAACTACCATGAGGCAGGCGACAATATCTTCAATCTAGCACTCGACGCATTCCTGCTTAACACCAAAGTTATCGCGCATGCCGTTGCCACATACGCGACTAGTTTTGACAGTTTGCCCATGCCGACGAGTATGACTAAGAGAAGCATCCAGCTTAGCAAGACGAAGAGGCAGGCTTACAATGGAGGGCATGGAAGCCACGGAAGGCATTCTTGCCAG
This sequence comes from Knufia petricola, assembly GCA_002319055.1. Classification (NCBI taxonomy): domain Eukaryota; kingdom Fungi; phylum Ascomycota; class Eurotiomycetes; order Chaetothyriales; family Trichomeriaceae; genus Knufia; species Knufia petricola. The sequence goes on along the minus strand of NMUC01000020.1, from coordinate 307,649 downwards.
AGCAAACATGAGGCTGCTATGAGATAAGCAGTAGGCTACAAGCATCGTAACACGAGGACTATGATAGAAGAGGAGTACAAGGAGATATTGAAGTTGATGCTGTAGAGATTAGAAGTTTGGTGGGTCCACAGCCGCATCATGCTAGCTTGGTCCCATCCTTATTCACCCAGAAGAAGGCGACCGTCGCATGACGAGTATTACGTAATCCATACAATGATTCATGAACAAGCAAAGTAGCAATAAAAAAGGACTAATTTACAAGCACCAGGGAACAGGGACGACTTGCACATACTGTCTAACTGTCAACGTTCCTTGCTCGATGACATATCAACATGTTGGATGGTAGCTATACAATTTACACCGAAAACAATCGATGATTTCCTGGAAATTTGCATCACGTGGCCGTCACAAACTTTCTGGAGTTACGAGTCAACAGTGTAGCGATCTCTGCCTGTTACCATAGATCAGGACGGGCACATTGTGGAGTTGGATTTGGTGACAGGTACAAAGTGAGATGAATCTCCTGCCATTTGCTACCATAGCATGTTTCCTGCATGCATGCATTGAATGGGTGACGAACGATCATGCAAATGTGATCGAGGTTAAGATATTCAGGTATGAGCGTCAATGGCGCTGTAATTTCCCACCATCGATGAAAAGAACACTCGAAGCTTGTACGAAGTCCTCCGCAGGTTGTACCCTCCTAAGACACTACCTGGTATGAGATCCGGCCTTGTAGCTCGGTGGAATTGGTTTCCGTTTCGGAGTTCGCCTGGACGACAATACAAGACGCTGAAGGGAAGACAGAAAGTAAGCAACCCATACCGGATGTCGTATGTGCTTGGATTTCCGTGGCAAGAGTCGCTGTACAATCACACCGCCCTCGTCGACATCATCAAGCTTGCCCTGCGCAACTTCGTCATTGTCAGAGGTCGCGCATGTCTCTCAGTGCACTGTCATTCGCTGGCTCGTGACTCTGCCAAATGACAGTCCCTGCGCAATCTTGCGGCTTTGAGCCAACGTGCTTCCGCTGCTTGTCACCAGCGACTGGGCCACGCAAACACAGCTCTTGCTGCCTAGCCAGGACATACATAGTGGCTGTCTTGCGGACATGGTAGCCAGATCCAACTGTCTTTTTCAACGCATCGGTTTCGTGATGTCTCGCATTGAACGGCCTTCGTCTATACGAAATGGTGATGTCGATTACGCATATAGCCGGCGATGATGGTGAAACAAGCGTTTGCTTAGCCGTGACGGAACATCCTTGACATGGTGGTGGTACACAATTGGGAAGATGGTGTTGCGGTGGCGAAGGCCAGTGGGTAGAATTGGTGTGTAATGTTGTGTATATTGTCAGACAACCCTTGCTGGCCATCTAGAGTCTCGACCTTCGCATTTGACTCCTCCTCACCTGGGCAGGACTCTCGCCCTCAGTGTTCTCTTCAATTTCAGTGAACAGATCTTCGTTCAATTTTGATGCTAACTTCAGCACCCTCTTCGACACTGTTGCGCCGTCTCTACGATTCTTGCCTTCACGTCGATGCTGAGAGATCTTGTCGGTGAAATCCCAAAGTCGTCCCGTGGGTTGCAACATGCCTGTTTCGCCATGTCTCTCCGGCATCCAGTCAGGAGCAATTTGCACGGACAACCCCCCCTTACCTGTACCCTTCGCTACACGAATGATGCCTTCTTCCTGGAACCTGCTGTAAGCATTCTTGATTGCCTCAGTATTGATGGCTTCAAAATATGACAGGTCGCCTTGATGGTACAGCGTCCGGCCAAACGTCTGAGCAACAGTCTGCGCTCTCTTCATGTCAATCCATTGGGTCGCCGAGCCAAGGGTAGGTACAAGACACAGTAGAGATACAGCTCCTAGCCATGCTGCATCAATAAAGGGCCAGATGAGAAAGCAATAGAAATCAAAGTTTTCCCTCCCGCTTTGTCGCTCGGCCTGCGCAAGACCGATTATTCTGTCGTCGCCGGGTGTAAGTTCCAACACATCGTTCTTGACTAGACCATCTAGTGCTTCTCTGAAGTTATGCTCTAGGCCTTGGCCCGTTCGAAAGATGAATTCGCCCCGTGTAAGCTGCGACATGAAAGCCACTTGCTCCGCCAGGTCTTTCTCTGGGATCTGCTCTACTTGTCTTCCACCGCCTTGTTTGACCTTCGTGTACAATGAGACTGCAATGAGAGCCTCTGAGATGAAGAGGTGTATAGTCGCGTTGCGATAGAAGGATAATTGGAAGCGATCCACGGCGTAGTATGTCTCCTCCGCCAAACCGTCTATGGTGCCCACCAATTTCGAGCCGAGCACGGCCAGAGCACGATCAACCACCTCCAGCGTTGGCATGCCATGAAAGTCGGCGACGTTACCTCCATTTGCCACAATCCGGTCGCAAAGCCACTCGACCCGCCGCGCCAGCTCGCTCCTGCCAACACCACGTCCCCGAAGCGTCAGGAGGACGGTACCAACGAGTGCCGTCGGCATCACTACGGAGACATCATTGATGTCGGCGAGGACTTTGTACCCAAGCGTCCGAAGCAGGCGGATTCGGAGTTCCGGTTTAGTTTTGTCTATGCCGTCTTCAGCCACTGCCACAGCATTTGTGCGGGCCAACTGTGCATCAATAAATTCTCGCAATGACCAAGGTTCGTGGAAGCGGCAATCAACTCGACCCATGTTCATGCCGAGTATTGAGGATGAGGACAAGAAGTCTGTCAAATTCTCCTTCTGCTTCGGCTTCCCTAGCATCTCCGTCACGTAGGAGTCAACCTCAATCACCTTGTCGTACTGCATCGACACGGGGCAGATGTAGGCGTCTTCGGTTCGGCCAGATAGCACTGAATCGAGCAGGAAACCGAGAAAGCCAAACTTGGGCTGCAGCAGCTTTCCCGTCCTTGACCTCCCACCCTCAATGAAGCATTCCAAGTTGTACCCCTGCTGCAGCATGCTGTCTAAATAGGCTTGAACCAGGGTTCGGTAAAGGGCATCGCCGTCGAAGCTTCTTCTGATCCACATGGCTCCTCTGTGCTGTAGAAACGGGCCAACGACGGGGAAATTGAGGTTTTCTCCTGCCACCACGACTGGCAGTGTAATCCCGAGCCTGTAACATATCAACTGCAATGCCACGTAGTCGATGTGACTGGTATGTCGAGGAAGAAAGACGATTGGCTTCTTCTGTGCAGCCGCCTTTGTCGCGACCTCCCGCAGCCTTTCCACCTCTTGCTGAGAGACGTGGACTCCGCTGTAGACGCGAGTGAGCAATTGGGTACACATGTAGAAGGCGGTCCTGATCTGAAACTTGCTCTCCATTTTGCACATCATCTTGTCTACCATCAACCCAGCGTATTCTTCTAGGCTTGATGTAACCTCGGCTCTTCTCCACGACTTGTCGTTGACACTGCTTCCGTCAAGTAGCTGTTCATCCACTTCTCTGCTCAGTCTCTCCTCTACAAGCTCGTTGAGCTTCTTTCGCAGCAAGGGCGAGGCCATGACCGTATTCTTGATCTTTGCGGTGTAGCCAGAGTAGAAGACTGGCTGGCCAATCTGTTTGTCGTATGATCTCCAATCAACTCCTCGAACGAAAAGGTATAGCTCACGAGAGAAGTCGAGAGGATTCTGGCGGAATCGAGCGAATGGCTGAAGGAGGGTCTGTTCGGTGGTGCCGTTGTGTACATCTGGCGACTGCTCTGCCTCGCGCAGCAGCGAGTTTATCTGGAGGTTAGAAGTTGTGTCCATTTTGCGGTCGCGACGCCTCCTTGTCGTCTATGTGATCAGTGTCTGAGACATAGGGCGACTGTCAGAACGCCTATCGTGGGGACATAGATGAACACATCAAGTTGCCATGTGCTGCATTCTGGCATCAACAACCTGAATCTCAGCTGCATTAGGTGCTCTTTAGTGGGTGAGCCGAGGCAAGCGAAGATCGGCAGCAGCCACCTCTGGTCTGGCTAGCAAGTAGGCGAGACCTTCCCCATCTTGGTTCAATACAAGCCTGCGGAACCGATGCACGATGGCGCACTCTAGCCACGATCAGTGGACCCTACTCCAGTCACTGAAGCCGCCAAAAGTTCGAGATCGCGCCCCGTCGTCCCACCTCAACATTGTTCTTTGTCCACTGGCAGTCCTGCCTGCATCGCCCTTTGTCTTCGTTCACAGGGACAAGAGCCACTCGATAGCCATCAACACCACCCACGAGTCGACTACCTGGTCGTCACCACTCGCGAAGTCACTCGTTACCTTGCCCCTGCTCTCTCGCGACCACGGAATTGGAGGAGTCTGTTGAAGTAATGGTTATACGATAATAATGGGCAAAGCCGACAAGTATAATTATGGTGTCGTGCTTGATGCTGGCTCATCAGGTACAAGAGTGTACGTCTACCGCTGGCTGAAGAACAGTTTGGCAAGGGAACACGACTCGCTAGCACAAAAGCTGCCAGAGATCGAAACAAAGGACAAATGGACCAAGAAAGTGCATCCCGGCGTCTCAACGTTCGGCGAAACGCCCGGGCTTGTCGGATCAGACCATCTGAAAGACCTCATCAGCCATGCTCTTGACCACATCCCCAAGGCTGCGGTGCCAAACACACCCATCTTCCTCCTCGCCACAGCTGGCATGCGACTGCTGCCGGACCAGCAACGGCAGAACGTCCTCGCTTCGATATGCTCCTACCTGAAGACCGAAACAGATTTCTTCTTGCCAGACTGCGATCTCCATATCCAGGTCATCCCTGGCGAAACAGAAGGTCTCTATGGCTGGCTGGCAGCAAATTATCTCCTCGGCGGCTTCGATTCCCCTTCCGAACATGACCATGGCAACAACCACCATACCTACGGCTTCCTTGACCTGGGTGGCGCGTCGGCACAGATCGCCTTTGCACCCAACGCCACAGAGACAGAGAAACACGCAAACGACCTCACTCTGATGCGTCTACGTACAGTCGATGGCCAAGCGCAGGACTACAGGGTCTTCATCACGACTTGGCTCGGCTTCGGCGTGAATGAAGCACGCAAACGCTACGTCAGTAAACTTCTGGATGAGTACGCAGTCGAGGACCTCGCCGAGATTCCAGACCCTTGTCTTCCTCAAGGCGCCAGACTGACACTTGACGGCAAGCTCGTAAGTGAATCCGACCCAACCCACCAGTACCTCCTCGGCACTGGCCAGTTCGATGAATGCTTGAGACGTACCTTTCCACTCTTGGAGAAGAACAAGCCTTGCCTCGACGAGCCGTGCCTGATCAACGGTCAGCATGTCCCAGCAATCGATTTCGATGTGAACCATTTTGTTGGAATATCGGAATACTGGCATACCACGCATGAAATCTTCGAGATGGCACACAAAGACAAGAGCTATGACTTTAGCACATATCAGAAGCGCGTGTCTGAGTTCTGCAGTCAGGAATGGGAAAGAATTGAGGCGGACATTGATGATAAGGTATACGGGAAGAAGGTTGACGAGGAGACTGCATATGAGGTGTGTTTCAAAGCGAGCTGGCTGATCAATATTCTACATGACGGAATTGGTGTGCCACGAGTGGGGCTGGAAGACCAAGCGGAGACAGGACTCAACGGCACGAAAGAGGTAATCAAGGCGGGCAAGGAGAAAGGATATCTTGAGCCGTTCCAGGCAGTGAACAAAATCAAGAGCACGGAAATCTCTTGGACCATGGGCAAAATGCTGCTCTATGCTTCGGCTGACGTTCCCGCGGCCGAGGAGAACGCGCCGCCTGTTGGTTTTGGAAGCAATCAGCCGGGCGTATCGGTTCCTACTGACTTTCAGCTACCGGGTGGCGGACGACTGCAACCTGGAAGTATGAGTGTGCCGGATCAGACCCTGACTGGGAAGATCACAGATACGATCCTGTCAAGCGATTCGCCACATCGCATACCTGGCTTCCTTTTTTTCGTACTTATCATGCTCATCGGCTTTTTCTATCTACGGAAGCGGCGAGCAGCGAATGGGAGTACGACGTCAATGTCACGAAAGACAAACTCATCTTCTATGCTTTCCAAAATTAATCGTCTTTTCGGAAGAAGGACTGGTTCCAAAGACTATGACCGCGAGCTGGAAGATGGGCAGACGCGACTGTACGATCCAAGTGAGTTCGAGCTCGGTGGTATGGACAGTGACGAAGAGGAGCATGAAGACAAGCTCGGGGCCGGGTACACAAGCCCGCCGAGTCGGAAAAAACAGGGGGTGCCTTCAGTAGCAGCAGGCAGGCTTACACCAGATGTAATGGACAGAAGAGGTTTGCTGGTGAGGACGGAGAGTAGGGAGCGCTTTGCTGGAATTGGGGGCCGGAAGAGCCGCAATGCTAGCCTTAGTCCTATCGGGCGGAACAGATAACTGTTTCGTTCTCTTTAACACGTTTCTGTGTCCAAGCAGCAACACTTTGTACACTTCTTCTCCCTTGAGTTCCTTTGCTCATACCGCAGTCGGGATGAAATCCCGGGATGAGTGGTACATGAGCAGTTTTAATAATATAATTTTTACTACCAGCAATTAAGCTTCGAATCCACGCACAGATTTGCCAGCATCAAATCCTTCCCGCCCGCTTGGCACAGTGGTAATGCGTCTCACTCGTAAGGCTCTTACTTGTGACATGAGAAGATCACTGGTTCGATTCCAGTAGTGGGCATATTATTTTTTGCTGCTCTCACCACATTGGTTCTATACTCGCAAACTATCTGCTAGAAAAGTGAGGTGAGGTTAACCACTGATTTTGTTTTTGGGGAGTCCTGCCATATCTATGTTCCGGCTAGTTTCAGCGGGTCGTGGCCCTGTTCAAACATTCTACGTGAAGAGGTCCTATCCGCAAAAGTCCCTTTTGGGGGAGCGAGATCTTCTCTACAGCCGCACTCAGACCCAACAGGGATAAGGAGGTGTATGCGAATAGCGCCTTCTTTCTGCCTTCATACAGTGACTTGGCCACTTCTCGTCTCATGCGGCTGACTCAGGACAACACCTATATCCCGTGTAAGAGCTTCTTCGATAACGGAAAGCCCGTCTAGGACTGCACGCGTTTTGGCTGGGTAGCGCGTACGACCGCAATCATATTATTGCCTGAGTATCGACAGGGGTCTATGAGCACTCGACTAGATACTGAGTAGTCATTCGTCCGACAGCGTTACTGCAATGATGCCACACTCGTCCTCTCTCACTCCGCCCACCCCCTCCTACATCTTTCGCGGCCATACCGCGTCAATCCATGCCCTCCATTTCTTTAGACATAATCATTTCTTTGCTAGTGGAGATAGTGAAGGATGGGTTGTCATATGGCGCCTCACTACCCGACGACCGGTAGCAGCATGGAAAGCTCACGACGGAGGTGTGATGGGGATCAAGGACTGGGAGGAAACGAGGCTGATCACGCATGGACGGGATCACAAACTGAGGATCTGGCAGGTGAGCGATACGGATATGGAAGGGCTGAGTAAGGTGCTGCCGGCTGATTCGAAGAAAGATGGCGAGATCAGGCAGCCGTGGTTGGTGCACAGCATGGACGTCAACGCGCTCAACTTCTGCGCCTTTGCGATTTGTCAGGATTCTGACCGGCGAACACAGCCACAAGCGCAACCATCACCAGCTGGAACGGTGGAGAGCGAGGTTAAGAGGGCCTCAACGACCAAGGCTCTTCTCCTAGCAGCCCCCAATGGCTTGGATCAAGGCGGCGTCGATGTTTTCCACCTTCCGAGCGAACGACGAGTCAGCAAATTACAGGGTGACAAGGAAGCGAACACAGGCATGGTCATGGCACTTCGCATATTCCAAAACACGGGAATGAACAGGCTCAACATCGCAGTTGGCTACGAAGACGGATCAGTCGCTGTCTACGCCAGGAAAGAGCAGAACGTCATGCCAGTCTGGATCTGGGAGAAGATGATGACCGCGAGACCGCACAAGCAGCCTGTGTTGTCCTTGGACCTCTTGGAAAGCGCCGAGGGCTTCATTACGAGTTCTGCAGATGCAGTGGTCGCAAGACTCACGATCCCCAACACGAAGATGGGTGTAGTGGAAGCCGAGAAATCCGTCAACACGAAGCACGCCGGTCAGCAGGATCTGAAGGTCCGATCTGACGGTCGGGTGTTCGCAACGGCCGGATGGGACAAGAACGTGCGTGTCTACTCAGCAAAGACCTTGAAAGAGCTGGCGATGCTCCAATGGCACCAAGAGGGTTGTTATGCTGTTGCTTTTGCGGATGTGGTGCTAGAGACTGCTGGCCAGCATGAGAAAACATTTGTCAAGGGGGACGTCATGGACAGACTGAAGCAAGAAAGGGACGCAAAGGTTCACAACACGCACTGGATTGTGGCTGGATCCAAAGATGGCAAGATCTCGTTATGGGATGTCTACTGAGCTTCATCTTCTTGGCTCCAAGATCACATTATCTATCAATCGGACGGGTATTTGATTGCGCTCTTCGGCCGTCTCAGGATTCGATACCGGGTGTACCTTGATGGCTGCGCTCAGAATGGCGCCCTCGGCTGGATCGATGGACTCTGCGTCATGAACGGAGGCCATATCGTGGGATCTGGTCAAGGCGATGTAGTCGACTTCGATCTTCTCGCTGCCAGAGTACGCGCCATCCACCTTTTCCAGGCTGGCATCAAACACGTTGAAAGCAGACTGCCGGATCGACCCAGCAGAAGTCTGGCCGTGATCCCAGGCATGCTGCGCAGCCAACAATGCCCTGCTCAGCACAGAAACATCCTTCCTCCTCCTCTCGCCCAAGAATACATTCCTACTGCTCATGGCTAGTCCGTCCGCTTCCCTGGTCGTGGGTATCACCCTCACCTCAGTCGGGATGTGGAAATCCGTGACCATCCTCTTGATCAGCACGGTCTGCTGTATGTCCTTCTGACCAAAATAAACGCGATCCGGCTGGATGATATTGAACAGCTTGGTACAGACCGTCGCAACACCGCGAAAGAAGACAGGCCTACTTGCACCCTCAAGCCACTTGCCCATAGGTGTGATGGTGACAAAGCTCCCATCACCGTTGATTTTCGAGCTGGGCGGCAGGACAGGATACATGACCCTCGTGGTCGGGGCAAAGATACCTGCAATCTCTCCGGCGGTGCCTGCTTCGGTCTTCTGTCGGAATTCTTTTCTCAGTTCGACCAGCTTCGCCATGTCGGCATCCCAGGTCTTGGGGTACTTGTCAAGATCCTCATTCACGCCGAACTGGGTTGGGTTGACGTAAATGGACACAAAGACGTCGGTGTTCTCGGCTAGCGCATGGCGGACGAGAGACAAGTGGCCGTCATGCAGAGCGCCCATGGTTGGGACGAAGCCGACACGGCGGGCCGGATCTTGGAAGAGCAGGCGCCGGGCTGAACGGAGGGAGAGTACATCGCGAAACGTGGGGAAGGGTTCGGAGGAAGGACGCGACGAGGAGGTGAATCGGCGGGTAGAGAATGATCGAAGAGACGTGCTACAAACGTTTGTATGTGGCTGCACCTGAGACCGTGGAAGTAGGCTGTCGTTGATTCTCCATAACTTTACTGCTGCGCGCATGTTCAGCAATAGGCTCATGGCTTGCCTTATGCTTGAAGGACGCGAATAATGAGACAGACCAACGTCACCTTCAGCTGGATCATTGCTGCCTGCCAGTGGCCGCCTCGAAGCGGTGCAGAACGAGGATGTGGATGATTGTGCCGGGCAGGCTCAGAACTCGAACGCCCAAGTCATTGGGTACTCACTGCCTAGTTTCCGACTAAGTTCATGTTTCGAGTTCAGTACTAGCTCGCCAGCCTGGCAGTTCCACTCTAAGTCCGACTCGGCTCATTGGAGCCTGAATTTTCCGGCATGAATGCCTGGCCTGCAAGAATGACTAGAAAATATGGCTGGCAGCGCTCATGCCCTTTCGCAGTTAGTTCCCAAATCACTTCACATCCTGCGCTTGACGCAGACCACGACACTATGGCAGACGATGGGATGATGCTCAATTTCGCAGCCGGCGAAGCTGCTACACCTGGCGTCGGCACCCCGAAATTCAAGGGCGGTTCATGGCGGGAGCGATCGAGATTGACCAAGGCCGCAAAGCACGCTCGCGACGAGAGATTGGGCACCGGTGGCCGTAGCCAGGCCTTTGAGCGTGCGACAAAGTATCGAGCTCCAAAATCTGACGATGCTCAGCCGCCAGGACAGCCGCCTGCGAAACGGCATAAGCGGTTCCACGACGACGACCCCCAGGCGCGAGAGCACAGGAGAAGAGAAAGCAGGCCGGCCCATCTGAAAGATGCAAACTTCAAGGGCCAGCCAGGTAACAGAGAAGTTATCTCCTCGTTGTTCAGCTACAACCCAGACGCGAAGACGGTCGAAGAAGAGAACCCAGCAGCAGAAGAACCGCAAGAGGCGGTCAGACCTTCCAACGCACCTCTCCCTGATGGCATCGATACGTTCACCTCGCTTGGCTTGTCAGCGTCGGTCGCAGCATACCTACTCACCAAGATGGACTTGAAAACTCCAACAGGCATCCAGAAAGCCGCAGTGTCGCAGCTAACAAAAGAGGATGCAGACGTCTTCGTTCAGTCCGAGACCGGTTCGGGAAAGACATTGGCATACCTCCTGCCCATAGTCCAACGACTCGTCAATATGGCTGAACAGGAGAAGCAAAACATGGGAAGAGAGTCTGGCCTTTTCGCCATCGTCCTTGCGCCTACCAGAGAACTTTGTAAGCAGATTGCCGTCGTCCTCGAGAAGCTTTTAGGCTGTGCACATTACATAGTTGCTGGCACGGTGATTGGAGGCGAAAAGAAGAAGAGCGAGAAAGCAAGACTGAGGAAAGGGTTGAACATCCTTGTTGCTACACCAGGAAGATTGGTCGATCATTTGGAAAACACCGAGGTACTGGATGTAAGCAAGGTGCGCTATCTGGTACTAGACGAAGGCGACAGGTTGATGGATCTCGGCTTCGAGGAGGACATCACCAAGATAGTCAAGGCTTTGGATGGCAAGAAAAGGAAACACGCTGATATCCCTGGTCTGCCAGAAAAGAGGATTACAATCCTTTGCTCGGCCACACTGAAGAGCAATGTTGAGAAGCTGGGCAATGTTGCTTTGAACGACGCCGTGCTAGTAAAAGGAGAGAAAGGAGAAGGCGATGTCGAGGATGGCAAGGACGACGCATTTTTGGCGCCGGCACAGTTGAAGCAGAGCTATATCATCTGTGCTACCAAGCTGCGCCTGGTGACCTTGACAGCTTTACTCAAGAGGACATTCGCTAGAAAGGGCAGCGTCATGAAAGCCATCGTCTTCTTCTCCTGCGCAGACTCGGTCGACTTCCACCACAAGGTATTGACAAGACCGCTCGAAGGTACTGCCGATGCCGGCTCGGAAGATGCTGTCAACACCACTGCCCCAGCCACGAAGGACGATCCTTCTCTGGTCGACGCACTATCTCCCTCGCCAATTCTGTCGAGTTCAAACAACCCACTTGACGTGTACAAGATTCATGGCTCGCTGCCTCAACAAACACGGACTGCTATCATCAAATCCTTCGCCAAGTCAACAACAGCATCTCTCCTCCTTGCAACAGATGTCGCCTCCCGAGGCCTCGATCTGCCCAACCTCGATCTGGTCATTGAGTACGATCCTGCTTTCTCAAAGGACGATCATCTTCACAGGATCGGTCGGACAGCTCGTCTAGGTCGTGATGGTCGAGCCACCATCTTCCTCCTCCCGGGCAGCGAAGAAGGGTACATACAAGTACTGAAGCACTCATACAAGCAAAATGCCGAGGCCACAACCAATAACGTCACAGCTACTTCCGCGAATGATGTGCTCAAAAAGGGCTTCATGTCATCAACCGGCTTGGTTGGAAAGAAGGAGCAGGGCACGGATCACGAAACATTGGCGACCGAATTCCAGCTTAACGTTGAGCGGTTTGTTCTCGGCGATGCTAAGATAAAGGACATGGCAAAGAATGCGTTCCAAAGCCACATCAGAGCTTATGCCACGCACATAGCGAGCGAGAGAAAGTGGTTCGACATCAAAGAGCTTCATCTTGGCCATCTTGCCAAGTCGTTCGGACTGCGTGATCCACCTGGCAAGGTCAATGTGCAAGGGCTTAGAGGCAAAGGCAACAAGACCGAGAGCAGGCCGAAGGCGAACGAAGGCAGAAAGCGAGCAGTTCCCGATGTCGCTCCCACTGGCAACAGCAACCATGAGCCCTTGGGTATCAGCAAGCGGGAGAAGACGGCAGCGGACATTGATGATACAGGTGATGCCGAAGCAGCTGCACAGAAGATGAGAGAGATGGTTAGGAACAAGAACAAGATGATGGGCGCGGGTGCAGATGAGTTCAATTTGGGTTGAGTGGCCATGGCATGCGGCGCGCATCATAGCAAAATCATTACTTGTCTCTACCGTGTGTACCCCTTGGGCTCAAGCTTCCGTCCTTCAGTGCTACTGTCTTTCAACGATGACACCCAGCGTCGTGATGGTAGAATCCTGAAGCACGCCAGTCAGGCTTTGACAGTGAGAGACACGAAGGCAAGTTGGCGCGAGAAGGTTCAAGCCTGGTAGAATGACTGCGGGCCAGCTTGGTCCTGGAACACTGTTACCTCGAGCTAATGACTACAGTTGTGAAAAGCTGTAGCGACCTTCCTGACACAGTATGCGCTTAGCATGGTTACGGCGACGGCTAGCATGGGTCATCAAGTTCCACCGGTATGGCTGCAATCGACTGTGTGGATGAGTTGAATGAAGAGCTGGCCATCATCAAAATGTTGAGCAGCCTCCCTGTGTTGAGATATATCTTGGATTTTACTCAAGCAATTCGCTATATAATGAATACTACGAGCTGTACTCGAAATCCAATCAATGCCTGATAGTAATGCTTTTATGCTTTAGCACTCCTTTTTCGGCACTTCACTATCAATGGCGCTTCCAAGTCACTGATGCCAACACTAATCATCTCGGGCACATCACTGTTGCCAGCTTTAGGAGATTTTTCTGTGTCAGCCGATGGAACAACATCATCAGCCACCATTTCAAACTCGAATTCTTGCAACAAGGCAGACGTCAGCTTGTAGATGTTTGTGGTTGCGATTGTCTTGCCGATGCATTGCCTGCCGCCCAGCCCGAAATGCATCAGTAATCTTGACTTTGCATTAATTGAGGGCTCAGCCCAGCGAGCTGGCCGGAACACTGCATGGTCCGCTCCCCAAACTGCAGGGTTATGGTGGAAAGCATGGTTGCAGATCGCAATCGAGGTGCCCTGAGGTATGTGTTCCCCATCAATGACGATACCCTCTTCTGCTGTGACGCGCCGAGCCAAAGGCATAGTGAAGACAGCGTTGATACGAAAGTTCTCTTTCATACAGTCGCGAAGGTATGGTAGAGACGATTCAAGCGTTGTGATTGAATGAGCCTGCTGATCTGGTTCTAGCGCAGGCAAACTGTTGTCGATTTCCGACACGAGCTGCGAAAGGACACTGGGGTTGCGTAGTAGCTGCCAGAAGAGAAGTGTTGTAGTTGCAGATGTAGTATGTGTTCCAGCGATGATGAAACCGAATGCCTCTGTTTCCAAGTCCATCTGGGTAAGTCGCTCCCCAGTGTCGGGATGCTTGGCGAAGATCAAACTTGTCAGAATGTCTTTACGCTGATTCTTGATAGCGCCTTCGTCATCCTTCATGTGGGAAAGATCACGAAGCCGTCTTTGGACGCATTCTGAAGCAAGTTTGGCGCAAGCATGTCGGCCTCTGAATAAATCCTGCAATGGCTTGTAAGGAACGAGAGGGAGCCATCGCTTCAGAGTAAAAGTCATTGCAGGCCACGAGCCAGTCACTGCCGCCAGCAGACTGTGCTCCTTCACCGGCGGAACAAGCGATTCGTCATCAGTCAGCTGGATGCCGAAACTCTGGCTGAAGGCAAGCTCCCCAAGCACGTCAATCATGTAGTAATGGAATGCTTTCTTGAGGTCAAACGGCTCGCCTGTCGTAGCGTAGTGTGTCAATTTCTCCTTCAACAAGGCAATGTTGCTGTCCAGGTACTGTTCCATGTCCTTGACAGAACTGATTGAGAAAGAATGCGACATGTGTCTCCTCCTTATCGAATGAAGCTGTTCGTCACGCATGCCGAATACATTCGGATGGGTTGCTCCATACGCATCGTAGAATTCTGTTTTTGGCATATGACGGCCGCCCTTCTGGTAGATGAGGGTGACAGCGCTCTCGCAAGTGGTGCTCAGCTTATCCGGTCCATAACGAACGAAAGGGCCATATCTCTCATGAAGTTCGGTGAGCGTGTAAGGTTGCTTCAAGGTCATAAACTGATGGAATTGCCACAAGTCGGTAATCTTGGCCAGAAAAGGTCCCGGGTACTTGGCTAACGGGTGGAAGTAACACTGATACACGACATAGATGACGAACCCGACAATGAGCAGCGAAGGCGCCACAACACCAGCGTTTGTGAACAGGGTCTTAAGCAGAGTCATCGTGGGTGTACGTTGTCGAGAAGAAGGGATGGATTGTCATCATGGCCAGATCAAGACCCGCGGCGTAAGAGCCATTTGTACCCTTAGATGTTGGAGGTGCACGGGGCCAGACAGGAGCCTGTCCGCAACAGCTTGAGGATCCGGGGGCAAGAGTTCGACCAATCGGGTTGAGGCCACCCGATATCACTCTCTCTTCCCGGTAGACGCCATGTTACCGACTGCCCGATCAGATGTGGCAGGCTTCGCTAACAACTTTTCGACCGGCACTCACCGCTCCACCTGCTGCATTCGTGCCTGGACAGTCATCTTGTGTTTCTCTGACGGCGCCATGACAATCATCGACGAGGAAGAGGCCAATGACCTGCGAAGTGCAAAGGATTGTTACGAATAAGCTGGGACTAGATTTCGGCTAGCGGTTGTTGGAGCTAGGTAAGTTTCTAGGCCTAGAGACTGAATGTGGAGTCCATCCCGCATCTCAGTTTCCACGTTCAATTGATTCTTGCATCTGGCTCACTGCACACTAGCAGTCCTCTTGTCGACGTGAGGTAGAATCCATGTAGCGGTAGGTCCTCAGTGCCCTGTTCAACGCAGATAGAGCGCTGCAGACACGTTGATACTCTCGGTTCCATAGATACGCTTGTGTTAATCGGTGCCTTTGGCTGTTTCGTTGGCAATCAGCAGAAGAGATTCTGATCATGATGCACAGATATTATTCCGGCCGACCGCAGATGTCCCCCCTGGCAGATTGAAAGACTCCATTGTATTCTGCTGCTGAGACGAGAAAGGACGAATTCAGCGAAATGCCCCAGCACGTTTGATGCGGGTATCCACCTTTGCTCTGACGATACTACTGCGTGCAAATAATGTACACGAGCATGTCTCGTCATGCAGCAGACAGTCAACAACTTTCAGAGGCTGGGCCTCTCTCAGCCCCGACGGACACTTCAACGACTCTAAGGAAGCGAAGAAGAACCTCACTGGCCTGCACGAGCTGTCGACGTAGAAAGTCGCGGGTAAGCTTTTGAGCAAGCGAACATGCTAGAGATATATGCTAATGCTCCAGTGTGATGGTCAACGCCCAGTCTGTTCGCATTGCCAGCAAATGAGTATAGAGTGCAACTATCAAGAGGTTTCACATGATGACAGCCCCAGGCGGGCCCCTTCAACGTACGTTAGACGTCCACAAAGAAGCCAATAAGTAACACTCCATAGTAGCAGAGCTCAACTAGTGAACAAAGTAAGAGAGTTGGAGGCGAGGCTAAATCCAGGTTCTTCAGAATCTGCGCAAGGTGAATCTGTGGAAGCGCAAGTTTCGCCTGCCGGCGGTTCTACCACCCCGTTCTCGCCGCCGGCATCGAACAAAGAACCACCGCTTCATCAGCGCTCGGCCCCTGAGTCTGAGGAAGAAACAAACGTGGACCTTTTGGCCACCGAGACATTCGAAGAGGTTGAGTCTGACGTTGGATATTTCGGGCCGTCGTCCAACCACGCATTCTTTCGAGCTCTATCTGATCTGTTCGCGCGAACCCTGACTCTCTCGTCAAACCAGTGGCCTATGCATAAAACAGGCATCTTTTCAACCCCGAGCATCGAATCCTTGGGCGTTGCGACTAATACTGCAGCATGTGAGTTGGAAAGCACACGAGGGCATGGTCCTCTTCCTTACGCGGAAGCCGCTCACCTTATAGAGTATTACTTTATGGGCATCGGACAGATGACACCTTTTCTGAGCAAAACAACAATACTCTCTGATCTCAGAAAGGAACACCAATGGGACAAAAGACAGGTCGGTGTCAAGCGAGCGCTTCTGACAATGATATATGCTCTAGCGACCAGCTCGTTGGACCCGAGGGGTTCTGCCGAGTTCTACAAGGAGGCTATAGGCTACCTGAGTAGTGGCAGGCTGCGAGGAGCAAGTCTTGACTTGATCCAAGCTCTGATGCTCACTGTGCATTATCAGCAAAATCATCAGATGTCGGTAACGAGCTGGACCTACCATGCTTTAGCTGTCAAGACAGCTTTCCAGTTGGGACTACAGTCACCGTTAGCGTATCACCAGTTTGGGCAGCAAGAGAAGGACCTTCGGCTACGCCTGTGGTATAGCCTGGTCACACAGGACAGAATTTTGTGCCTTTGCCTGGGCCGGCCCTGTTTGATACCCGCTCAATATGTTCGCACACCAAAACCACACGTTATCGAAAATGCAACACACAATCTTTCAGGCGCTCAGTTCCATCTCGCTCAAAGTCATGATCACCACGATCGGCTCACATCTCTCTATGAGATTATGGCATCGATCCTGCATCAATTGTATCACGATAACATTGACACCTGCGAACCTGTCGGCGCAGAAGCTTTGATCAGCACAAGGACAACATTTCAGTGGCGACTCGAAGAATGGCGCCGAGGGGTCAATCCGGGCTGTCGCATTATGACCGGTGCTGATTTGAATGCTGAAACGGCTGCGAATGATATCGAGCGCTTCCGCTTCGTCCTCTCAATTCACTACTACCGTGCCGTCCTACTTCTGAATGCACCTGCTCTTCTGGCCATCATGAGAGAGACTATGGATAGCCAAGCATCGAATGACTGGACTAGTCTCTTGGAACACGCTGTGCCTATCGTCAGACATGAATTCGGTGCCTTGCGCGACCTGCATCAGATTATGTCTTACACACTAGCTAGAGGTCACTCTTTCCTCGATCAAAACAACGCTTGGTGGCTATGTAACTATACGTGTAAGCTGAGAAGTATGTCATGCGTGATCACAGCTGCTGATAACAAACAGGTCTCACCATAAGTATGCACTTATTCGGCCTGCTACTCTTCTGTTACAACCACTCCATGTTCTTTGTCCAACTTGGAGTTTCAACAAATGAAGTCCGCACTCTGCTCGAAGAAAGCCTTAAAAATATGTTGACTGTGCAGAGGAGCAGTATCATGACTCGCAAAGCACACCAAGTATTAGTAAGGTTTCTTCAACTCTTCGACCAAGTTAGTAAGTATTTCCCGAAGCTTTCAGACTCTGTCCATCACATGTACGCTGACTGAATATGTTAGATGCTGGTCCCAACCTCTCGCCGGGCAACACAAGCGGGCTCTCAACATCCCAGTATTCTACATCGGGAGCAATTTTCGATCCTACGCACTACGTAGCTCAAGCTGCAAGCAGTTTTCTTGGTCAGCACAACTACAACGACTTTTTCGGGGACGGCTTTTTCTGCTGGACAGGCAATACTATGTGAAGCTCGCCTGCTTCATGTGGCTTACTTCCAGCATGCCTACGCAGATAGCGATGAATCGAATGGCCACTTTCCTCTGAAGATTTTTCTCTTGTTCATCCTGCACCTAGCGTTCTTCACGGGGTATTGGACCATCAACGGACAAAATCAGTCACGCTCTGTTGTCACTTAGAAAGCACACGGCAAGCCGATGATAGAAAAATGCCCGATTGCTGAGGACGTGGATGCAGGGGTCCCCTAAAGAATGCACTTGGTAGCGAATGTTCTACACTTGGCTCCTCTTGTTTGTCGGCTTGACAGGTTTGCTTTACTGGCTGGTAGCGGGCTGACTCTCTCCCGTGGTGTTCGTCGGGTTCGTCCAACAAAACTTGAGCCAATCGGAAGATGCTGACCCGATCTCAACCCCATGGGGTCTCTTGGCGACTTGGCGCCAAGTGGAACATGCCTCTAGCGAAACCTGGAGTACCCCAAGCTACCCTCCGGCGATGCTACTAGTATAAATCATGCCCCTGATCCCATGTCAAAAGTGTTCAGATCATGTTGATTGCGCCTGGGTTAGATCTGTAAGCAGCTCAAACTTATTTCCGTCGCAAAGCCAGCACAATGAGCAACAAGCTAGAGGGGGCGACTACTATTCTCTGTGAGGACATATCCTCAGAGAGAACCGAGACTACAAAGAGGCAAGTGTATGCTCATTCCTACATGTTCCCCTAGACACATCTGACTTAGCAAAAGAGAACAGTCCAGGTTACCTGCAGATCCAGCAGCAGAAGCTCGCCTGCGCCGCAAGATTGACCTATACACAGTTCCCACTGTTGCTATCCTCTATCTCTGCTGTAAGTTCAGTCCCAAAAGCGTCGCAAACATATGAGGATGCAGACAAGGATGTCCTTCAACTCAAGTACTGACCTTGACCAGGCTTCATCGACCGTACCAACATCGGCAATGCTCGACTGGCAGGATTCGAGGATGACCTCGGACTCAAAGGTTATGACTTCAACACTGTCCTTTCCACTTTCTACATCTCCTACATCATCTTCGAGATTCCATCGAACATGGCATGCAAGTGGATCGGTCCCGGCTGGTATCTTCCTGCTCTGTCGGTAGGGTTCGGCGTTGCCACTGTTTGTTTTGCTTTTGTTCGAACTATGAGCGCCGCATGTGGCGTCCGGTTCCTGCTTGGAGCTTTGGAAGCTGGAATCCTACCTGGTGTCACATACTACATGAGCAGATGGTATAGACGCAGCGAACTTGTCTTTCGTCTGTGCATTTATATCGTTATGGGCCCGTTTGCAGGTGCCTTTGGCGGCGTGTTGGCTTCGGCCATCCTGACCTTGGACCAATTTGCAGGTACTGAGAGATGGGAGATGATCTTCGCCATTGAAGGTAAGCTCAAAACATGGATACCTGCACCGCAGTGGCGTCTAACTTTTTTGCTTTAGGCATCATCACTATTGGTCTATCTCTTGTCGCCTTCTTCACCTTGACGGACCGTCCCGAGACTGCTCGGTGGCTCAACGCAGAAGAGAAACAGCTCGCCGTTGATCGAATTCTGTCTGAGCGCGTCGGCGCCACAGAAGTTGTTGATAAGCTCAATGGACCAAAGACTCTTCGCGGCATTCTCAACCCTGTCGTGCTTGCAACATCAATGATCCTTTTGCTCATCAACATCACCGTTCAAGGTATAGCTTTCTTCTGTCCGACGATCATTAGGACAATCTATCCTGATGCCACTGTCGTTCGTCAACAGCTGCTCACGGTACCACCTTATATCTTCGGATCTTTCGTTGTGCTTGGCATCGGCTATGCGAGCTGGCGCTTCGACCGACGTAACGTCTTTATGCAGATTGGCACGGCGCTGGTCATACCAGCATACATCATGTTCCTCGCAACGACGAACAGTACAGCACGGTACATCGCAACATTCCTCGTTACAGCTGGAGCCTTCGCATTTGGCGCCCTGACTCAATCTCAGAGTTCAGCTAACGTGGTGTCGGACACTGCGCGCTCAGCAGCCATTGGCACAACTGTCATGTTCGGCAACGTGGGTGGATTGATATCAACAGTGAGTGAAACTTTTCGGAAAAAGGGTGGAAAACGAGTGACTAACATGCTTATCAGTGGTCGTATCTGCCTTTTGATGGGCCCAACTATCACATTGGCAATGGCCTCAATCTCGCTGCCAACTTCACTATCTTGTTGATCACGGTCGCCCTAGGCATGTGGATGAAGGCTGACAACAAGAAACGCGATCTTCTCTCCCAGGAGGGTGCCCGTTATCATGACCTGGAGCAAATGAGTCAGAAGCAAGTCCAGGACCTGGACTGGAAGCACCCTGATTTCAGGTGGAGAGCTTGATAGTTGAGGGCCCGCTCAGACTGTCAAGGCATAGTCGTGAGCACCATTCGCCTGTGCGTCCTGGAAGTGGTGCTTATACAATGTGTACACAGCATTTGATTGTGCCGCTACCCAGGTCAAAGTGATTGTCAAAATTTGCTCGAAACGTGCTTGAAGTTACCCCTTGGCCCCGGTGACATGTGCGTGTCCGATCACCGTTGTGTCCCAAAGTCGCCCACGGGAATACGGCGTCAAATACCTATCTCGATTTCTCCGGCCGAGAAGATTGTCTTTCCTCAAGCTTTTTCAGGGAACTTGTCGATTCTGATGATCTACTCTCAGCCTGAGTTATCGTTCTGGCAACCCTTCATGCAACGCCACTACCTTGTAATACCATTTTGTCCACGTGACCCAGTGACACTCACCATGCATGGCCAACGAGAAACCACTCTGGCTCAGTGGGAGCTGTTCACTTTTGATGACATCGATGCACACGTGGCATCAAGAGTCAAGGCTCGTATGGATGGTTCGGATGAGCATAGCATAAGCAGATGACACATGCCGTATTCATTTTCGAAACATGAGTGCAGCGCCAGACCGATGCGGAGAGCTCGTTGAATACCTACTGTTTGACGAAGAGTCGGTATGGCCGATCGACGTCGAAGAGATTCGGGATTCAAGAAGTACTTTTCAGGGTGTTTTCGAGCAGATGAGCGAGCGCACTATTGCTATAAGTGACGTACCGCTGAATGGCGAGTTGGACCACTGTTGGCAGCGAAGGTCGTTTGTTTGTCGTTCGGTATCGGTGGTGCGGAGTGACCAGCAAAGCCGTGGTATCAGACTCGATAAGCTCGGCATAAACAACGTGGTATGCGATAAAGGGCTGAAAAGTCGACGATCAGACAAATATTCGAGCCTGCGGTATCAGGCGCTGCACCCAAACAACGCCGCTGCAATAGCACACTGAAACACCAAAGACATTAGATTCGGCACGATATGATCTTAGCTTCGGCAGCGCGAGCCCTTGCATTCCACTGTATGACCTCTTGCATCAGCCTCGCCTCCTACGGGCCCAAGCGTTATCTGTGGCCGAGTTCGCCTCCTCCCCAGTTTCAGTTGCTCGCATGTCTCGTACGTAGTCGCCACTGCCGCCCTCTTGTCGCTCCCGATCGAGCATGGCATCAAAGTCTTTCTGAGCCTGATCCTTTGCCAACCGGCTGTCCTCTTCCCTCTTCGAGAAAGAAAAGCTGTCACTCTTTGTCTCAAAGTCTGGAGGTTGACCCGGGTAGGATGATCTGTCATTTGCCGCTGATTGAGGAGTACCTGATTGCGCAATGTTCTCTCCGCGACGCAGGCGACCCCAAGCACTTCCAGATTGTTGCTTGGAATAGCTTTGTGAAGCGCCCGTGTCAGGATCGTTACCGGCTGTAGGCGATGCATCGTCGAAGAAGAAGTCGGATGACCGGTTGTCCTGCTGTCCTGGCTGCTGGAAGCTTTCTCTCGACCCTCGAGATTGAGCCTGGCTCCACGAGTTAGGTGAAGCCTGTTGTGGCTGCCGCCTTTGCATGGCACTGTCGCTGATAAGGCCAGTATCAGTGTTGCCGTTGGTGAATGTGCCATCAGCGGCGTATCCATCCTGACTGCCATAGGACTGACTATCATCAAAGGCTGTGGGCGAGGCCTCGTCCTGAGGCGAAGTGTTTTGCTGGGGCAGCTGCCCGGTCCGCGCCCTCTCGGCTGCCTCACTGGCTCTGTTGGAGCGTAGCCTGTCAAACTTGCCCTTGATGGCTTGTGTGAGGTCGTGGGTGCGGCGATCTGCATAGAGACCGACAGTCATTCGAGTATCTGCCACACTTCTGAACAAAGGGTTGGTGATGAACAGCCACAAGACAATGTAGATGTTTGCTCTCGTGATGTGCCACATTGATCGGGCGGCCTGGCCCTTCAATATAGGCATCACACGCATGGGAAAGCTGTCGTATCTTTCGAGGGGTTTAGGCTTCATGAAAGGAAACTTGAAGTCTTTCCTTCCCCAGTATGCGGAGCCTATGCCCAGACCTATGGCTGCACCTTGACCCAGATACATTGTCATAATCCTTCTGGAACCATAGAATGCCATTCCCTCAGCCTCCTCTTGTGTAACCCTCCTACCGGTTACGTTCTCGCAGGCTCGAATCATGTCGATGATGAGGGTACCGCTTACGTAGGCGCTGTTGTTGCCCTGCCAGCAGAGAGATTTGGTCCAACCTGCGACTGGGATGTTCTCGAAGGGCAAGCGGAAGTGTCTTTGCTGTCCCTTCAGATCATAGCCAAGCTCGACGGCGTCCGTGCCGACGTGGATGTCGTAGTGAGACCTGATATCTGAGATCTCGCGCAGGAGGCCGTCTGGGCTTTCTCCTGGTTGCAGAGGGCGCGCTCCAGGACCCATGGAGGGCGGAATGCCAGAAGAAGACGAGTTTGAGGACGCCATCTCCGTGATACCAATTTACTGTGTTCTCGAGAATGGTGGCGCGGGTGCTTTATTATGCTGAGATCATGGTAATGCGGCTTGCTGCTGGAGGGCTGACTTCAAGGTGTAACAGGCCTGCTGTGCTATGGCAAGTGACAGATGAGATCCAAGCAGCGTTTCCAAGACTTTGGTTGAAGAATAGGTAGCTATTGCTGCTTAGTTGGTGTCGGACGCGTTGACACGCGAGCTTCAACTGCTCTTTACTTCTAGCACGAGTGACTGCCTCTATGATCCAATATGATCCAATGACGATGACGTCTATAGAATTTCCTCCACAATTTCCGTCCTCAGGCAACAAATTTGCCCACCTTCGCTTGCCTCGACAATTCTGACTTGTGAATTCCTACCAAGGCTGCCATTCACATTGAAACTCAGCGCCCTAACACTCATTTACCCCCTCCACCCTGTCCACTCTCCTAAGGGCGCCTTTAGCCGCTCGATCCCAACAGCCACACCGAGATCACGAAACGTCCATCGGCCTCAGGCCACACGAAACATCCTCAACAGACACTGCACTAACCGCCCAGCATGCCTCCCAAAGTAAAGGACCAGGCGCCGAAAAAGAAGGTGACCGTCGATGACAAGACCTTTGGCATGAAGAACAAGAAAGGTGGCAAGGCTCAGAACCAAATCAAACAGCTCGAAGCGCAAGCCAAGTCCAATAAATCGGCAGAGGACAAGCGGAAAGAAGCGCTCAAAGAACAGAAGGCCAAGGAGAAAGCCGCAGCTGAGGCGGCAAAGGCTGAAGCCGCAGAACTGTTCAAGCCGGCACAGACACAGAAAGTGCCATTTGGGGTTGATCCCAAGACGGTGGTGTGCGAGTTCTACAAGAAAGGAATATGCGAGAAGGGCAAGAAATGCAAATTCAGCCACGATCTGGAAATGGGAAGGAAAACCCAGAAGGTCAACCTGTACCACGATGCGAGGCAAGAGGAGAAGGAGGAGAAAGAGAAGGATAAGATGGAGGAATGGGACGAGGAGAAACTTCGGAAGGTGGTGCTCAGCAAACACGGTAACCCCAAGACGACGACAGACAAGGTCTGCAAGTATTTCATACAGGCCATCGAGGACGGCAAGTACGGCTGGTTTTGGACCTGTCCGAACGGAGGCGACAAATGCATGTATAAACATTCGTTACCGCCAGGGTATGTACAATCCACCTCTGCGCTGAGACCGCTTACTAACCTCCTGCAGATTTGTGATCAAGACCAAAGAACAGCGCGCAGCTGAAAAGGCCCTGATGGACAAATCACCAATGTCCACACTAACACTGGAGGACTTCCTAGAATCCGAACGACACAAACTCACGGGAACGCTCACCCCTGTCACACCTGAATCCTTCGCCAAATGGAAGAAGGATCGTCTGGACAAGAAAGAGGCGGAAGAGGCAGCACGGAAGGCCAAAGAGGCCACCGGTCGTGCCCTGTTCGAAAGCGGGAACTGGCGCGCCGACTCAGACGAGGAAGATAGTGACGATGATGACGATGACGACGATGACGACCAAACGCGCTGGAACATTGAGCAAATGCGCAAAGAGACTGAGCGCTTGCAGATCCAGCGTGAGGAAGCCAGGCTTCAGAAACAACTGGGCGGCGAACGCGAACCCAGCGCCGAGCCTAGCGCTGCCCCGAGCCTCAACGGCGATGCTCCAGACGAAGGCGATGGTTGAATGAATCCACCTTCTAATGAATCACAACACGAAACATGACTTATGAACGTATGGGGAAAGGCTTGCCACGCGTGACGGTTCGAATCAGGTCGACAGCTTTTAAGAAGATGAGATGTCATCCTGGCTATGAGTTGACGGTAAGGACTATCTGGTACAACCTGGGCGGCGAGGATCAGTAGAAGAGGTATGCGGTCTGGACGTGACAAGATATCCACGCAACCAGAATGTTCCAATCGCCGAGCCCTTGGCCGAATAAGAAGTAGACAGGTCCGACTCCAGACGACCTTCAGATAGAGTGCAACCGAGCTCGAATTTTCACATTTCCAGCATAAAGGTATAAGCACAAACCATGGATAGTAGTTGCGCTACATATCCCTGTCGCCGGAACACTTGAAAAACTGCCACTCCCACCTCTTCTTCATCTACCAACACTCCGTTCCTCGCTTCTTCCATGCTGTTCCGTTTGGACGCCGATCAGTAAGTTCTATACCCTTAGTTATCAACGGGCCAAGTCAGAGCTATCCTATCTGGCCACCTTTGAAGATATTGATGGACAGCAAAGCGGTCAGAAGCGGCCAAGGCTCAAGCTGAACGTAAGCCAAGGGCACAAAACAAGCAAATAAGGAGATTGGAGAGTGAGGCGACCTCGAATCGTTGGCTCAACTTGACGAGCCTAACGCTCTCCGCAGTCTTCTAGGCGTAGCCAGTTCACCTCACCGTCCCTCAACACCATGGACCAACCAGCGTCTCACATGCTCCGCAATATCCATACTATTCTTCTCCATGAACATAAAATGTCCGTTCCCCTTGAGCCCCAGCTTCGGCAGTTCCAACCACGTCACATCCACACCGGCCTGTCGGAGGTACGCCACCGTCGCATGGTCGTAGTGAGCGTGGTACCCTGCTTCACTGGTTACTATCAGCACAGGCACCTTGCTCAGATTGGGCAATTGGCGAGGCGGATCAGCTTGCAGGATTACTTCGCAGAGGTCATCCGTGGGCGGTTGTCTCTTTGTTGTTTCTAGATCATCAGGGGTAGTGAGCAGGGGCAGATAGGTAATCGGCGCAATGGTGATTCCGTACGGTCGGCGCGTCTCATTCGGATCGGGCCGCTTGACAACTGATGCGACACGGTTAACGAAGGGCGGGCCGACAGGTTCGAGAGCTATCATTGCCTTGACAAGGTGCGGGACCGCGTCAGCAATTAGCCAGCCATGGCTGCCGCCTTGGCTATGCGTGCAGAGGATTGCGGGACCGGTTTTATGCAAGAGCTCGGCACCCAGGCGTTGAGCGAGGAGTTCGGCGGCGAGGTAGTCGTTTCTGCTTTGGATTTGGCTGGCCATGAAGAGTTCGAAGGTGGGGTCGTCACGTTTCCCGGTACCGGGCCATTGGGTGTGGAGGGGAGCTTGGGGCCAGAGGGAGCCGTTTGAGGATGTGGCGGTCCAGTAGTTTTGGACATATGAGGACGTGATGGTTATGAGCTTGCTTGATTCTGGTGCGTGGGCGGATCGCCCTCGTTCAGGGGTGTCGATAAGGTAGACAGCGTAGCCTTGGCTAAGGAAGTAGGAGGCCCAGCCGGGTCGACCGTCTGGTGTTGTGAGCCAGCTCGCGCCCGTTTGGCACATGCCATGCCAGAAGATGATGGGGTGGCTTTGGGTGGTCATAGCGGGCTTCAGCTCTTCGACGTACATTTGCTCTGTCAGGATCTCGGCATCGGTACCGGGCTGTGGTATGGATTAGTGCGGGCGTTGGTGAGGCTATGTGCTGCTGTCGTACTTGGTCTTCAGGGCTTTGGTACCTGCCCCCAATGTAGAAGCATTTTCGCGTGTGCAATACTTCCTCCATGTTGCTTGCCAACAGTACGCAAGTCAGCTTGCAATCAAGTTATCGTAGTCGCAGGGATTCACCATTAGCATGAATTTCTTGCTGAACCAGATGTTATGACCTAAAACTTAGCACTACTGGAGCGATTTGAAGGAAGGGAAATTGTGCATATGAACTGCGGTCTGCTTAGCATTCTCTTACAAGCACGACACCCCAAGCAACATCACCGGCATTGCGCATTGTCTTGCTACAAGTTGGGGTTGAGTGCTACTGCTAGGACCCGAGGTCGGAAAGGAGTAATGATAACTCCTCTATGATGCCTTACGGCCTGAGACGCGTCGATCATGCTCCCCCGGCGCCGCCAGCGAGGCCCGCCTCCGTCAAGACTTGACTCGATATTGATCACGATGTCTGCATTGAGAAACCGCAAGCTTGTTAGAGCGCGGAGACCAGACGTTCAAGAAAATAAATCATCCCCAAGGACAGGAATACGGGGCGGCATGGACTGGATCAGGAGGCAACCGTTGTGGGTCGTGCTCGCTGTTGCTTCTGGCACATGCGCAGCTATCAATGGTGTGTTTGCAAAGCTGTTGGTTGTTGCTTGACGATTCTTGGTACATGGACTAATCACTGTGCAAGGACCACAACGGCCTTGACCTCGACCTTCGCCTCGGGCATTGCAGCCATACTAGGGCTCGCTGAAGACAATAAATATGTGAATATCGGGTTGCGGGGAACATTCTTCGGGCTGAACATTGTGTTCAATATTGCCATGTGGGCATTGTTTACGGCTGCGCTGACTCGCTCGAGTTCTACCACCCGTGTGAGCATTGTCAATGTCTCGAGCAATTTTTTCATCACTGCAATTCTCGGTGCTATGATCTTTGGTGAGAAATTACCCCTTGGATGGTGGGTAGGAGCTGGCTTGCTGGCAGCCGGAAACGTGGTCATCGGGAGGAGGGAAGAAGCAGAGAAGCCAGGCGGAACTGTTGGACTAGAAGAGACAAGGCATGGGGCGCAAGAGGCAGAGAATCTGATGTCTGGGCAGCAAGATGAAGACTTGCTTGAATTACGTGAAAGCTTCGAGGGTGATGCATCAAGGAGCCATCTGGGGACGAAGAATGGTGAAGGTGTTGATGCCCCAGAGTGAACTCATCTGCACTGGCAGTGTCTTGAGGTAGAAGTGACGGACGAATATTGACAGCAGACACAACTCGCAGGTTTCTTAGACTTGCAAACAGAGGATGACACCTTCCTTGCGTTTGCAACGTGGACGCAACTTCCAAGTCAGACGCTCTGGAGGCACCTTTTGCTCACTCTTGAAAGAGTACCAACCATCTACCTCCCGTTGACCACTCGCTCTTTTCGCATGACAACGACTCCGGCACAGCCACTGATTGTGTTGTTTCGATTTGTAGCGCTGTCTCATTCAGAACGTCATTGCGACATTCTCAGGATACCACACTGCGAAAGCTATCATAGTGTCACAAAGTCCGCATTGCAGCAGCTCTCGAGTGCAGCAATCGCACCGCTCCTATCGAATAACCACAGACCCGGTACAACTTTTCAAGATGCAATCATTTCTGTTCCAGCTGTTCCTCGGCGCCACTCTTTGTGTGAAGCCGTCTTGCGGCTTGTCACGAGACAGAAAGGAGGCTGCAGCCCTGAAGCGAGAAGTCTTCGTCCCACCCGACCCCAACATGCCCGTCTTCAAAATCGAAGAGGGTAATCCCGAGTTTCCTGAAGAAGATCATGAGGACATTCGAAGACGGTTGGGTGAGGCGTTCAACGACATGCTGACAATGGCTGGTCTTGCATGTGCAACCTTCGATCCCAGCGAAGCAGTGTACCTAAGGTACTTCGGAGAGGAGGACAGCGACGAGTCTGATTTCGTCCGCTGTGAGTCCTGACCTTGGTGGGACGTCTTCAGCGAGCTGATGTTGGATTTAGCGTTGATTTGCAGTATTGCAGGCTACGACGACCCTCCAATCTGCGACATCACACAAAGTCCCCCACGAGTCAATCCAAAATACCCAAAACTCACTCTCATCGCTGGTCAGGACTTACGGCTCGGTGTGCCCGAGAACGACGTCGTTGTAACTGCTACCACCCTTCAGCAAGGTGACCTGCAAGCTATCACTGATGATCTCGATGCCGCTGTTGTGGAAGTCTCTAAGCGAGGTTTTGATTATCCCTCGTTGAAGCAGATCATGACCGACCGAACATGTCAAGGACTGGGTTCAGCGGGTGAGTATGTCAGCATGCAAATGTGTGCTAATGCTGACGATTGACCAGATAGCGGGCTGATGACCAGCCTAGGAGCCCACCTGTGAGCAATGGTTCTGCGAGCACATCTTGGTACAAAGGCTAACATCGCCTTTGCAGTCTCCACGAAATGTTCCATTGGCGCTATCTGATACGAACTGCAGCGAACCAAGAAGACTACGATCTCATTATCGATCGCTATTACTTCGACCAAGAATTTAATTTGATACCCTACAATTGTCCTGTCGACTACAGACCGAGTGCACCCGAAGGGACGAGACCCAACGATCCTCCAGATGGTTATGGTCCCGCGCACGCGGCAGAGTTGGTCCTCAACAATGAGGAAGATTCGTTGAGAAATGCTGATAACTATCGCTGGTACGTTGTGTCCAAGTATTGGCAATGGATCTGCAAGAGACAATTCGACAAGCAGGACGATACAATGCAAGATGATAGGATGATTCCGTCTGGGTCGAATGGCCAAGTGCCGTACCCGGGAGAGGTCCTGCCGGAGCAAAATCCGCCACCCCGAGCCAGGCTTTTCGCTATGCTTTGAGCAGTTGCACTGAGAAGCTATGAGTGAATGAGATGGCAGGAAGTTCAAGAACGGTAGAAGAGAGCTAAAACATCATCACAGATGGAGTAAGCTATTCGATAGATCTAAGCCAGACGCTTTGCAGATGCGACCACCTGGGCCGGTACAACAAACTCCCTAAATCAGTAGCCTTGAGATGCGCGATACCCATCGATCACGTGACCATACTCGAGATGACCATCATGGACTATATTTCACTGGGTGTTCGCCACCGAGCCTGTCCTTGCAACTACGTAGCGACAGAGTGATTTTGTATACAGGCTTCTGCTCTCATCGGCCACCAGTATTCTTGCGCGCCTTCCTTCGTGACGCTGTAGGCTGAGCCAATTGAAGTTTCCAACTCTTCGATTTGGGCACTGACCAGGAGGTGACAGAACTTTATTTCGCCGGCGGCTACAACACTCGTGCTGTACTCTGTCTCGTCGAATCTCGAAAGCTCTGACAGCGCTGCCTAGCACTGCTGATGCCATCCTACAACTCTGCTCAACGAGCGGCAATAAGCCAGTTTGTCAGTTTCACGCAAGCCAAAGAAAGCGTCGCTGCACGAGTAAGTCGACAATGCCACATCGGGTAGATTGAAATTGACCGGCTTGACCAGCTGTTGAAGACTCATGACTGGGACCTGGAACGGGCTGTGAACGCGTGAGTACTATTCCTTCTATGTCGACTGCAGCAACTCCCAGCGATCAATCGAGGCCTCGAAGTCCTTCCATCGAGCACTATGTATATGGCTTTCCACAGCTTCCTGCCGGTTACAGAACATCTGACATCTTTACCCTGTGCTCGAAAAGAAGCTGGTGAACAGTAAACGCACCTTTCAGTCGCACTTCAACAGACTCGCGCTTTCCTCCTACGCAACAGGCTGCAAGGCTCGGCGTTGGAGTCACTTGGGACTATTTGACCGTCGACTCTCCCAATGGTCTTCACTCTGGATACTCATCATACGACATTCTTTTGGAGTCTCACACCGTACTTTGTTGTCGTTACGCTTCTCATAACTCCGATCATCCTCTTTATCATGCCGAAACGCAAAGGGGCTTCTACCGAGACAACCACCACCACCACCATCAGAACGAAGAAAGCGAAGACACAAACGAGGTGGGTGCACCTTGCTTTCAAGATCCGAGCACAAGCTGTTAGCATCAACACGACATCGAATCCGCCAACCAGCCAGTCGACAGTCGAGCTGAACGCTGGACTCTTCGAGAACAGGTTATGACCTCCGATCAATCTTTCGTGCCACAAGCGACAGCATCTTCACATGATTGTAGCCAAAGTAATCGGACCACGGCTCTCTTGCAGAACATGGCTACATGGTCACCCACCATCTACAAGAGCTGTTGTCGTATCGACCCAGCTCAACGTCCTCGACTCTGGAACGATCAAGGACAGGAACAGAATGTGTGGATCACTCACTGAGCGACACATCTACTCGTCATGCGACCACCATAGTTAGGGGTTTCATGGCGCTCTTTCCTTCATCAACACACGACTCTGGTCGGCCCAAGCTGTTGTTTTGCTGAAACAGTCTAACTCAATATGCGTGGACTGAATTTACTAACGTTGTACTCCTAGGCACTATGCAGGTTCTTCGAACAGCGGACCAAGCGCGGCCCAACAGAACATCCGAAAGATATTCGATTCATACAGAGGTAAATAGATTGTCCCGCACAAAGTGAGGTCTAGGCTGACGCAGGGAGAAAATGCCGCAAGCGAACCAGACACGATAGGCATGGAGGGCGTCATGAAATACTTCGAAGCTATTGGCGTCGCTTTAGATGATGTGTCTTTCGTGGTAGCCTTCGATCTCCTCGATGCTCCTACGATGGGTGAGTTCTCACGAGAGGGCTTCGTCACCGGCTGGACAAATGCCTCTACACCCTCGAACCCTTGCGATACGCTCGACCGTCAGAAAGCATACATCAAGAGCCTTGTTCAGAAGCTGTCGAGCGACACCTCATACTTCAAGCAGGTCTACAAAGGGTCCTTCAAGTATGCGAAACCGGAAGGTCAACGAGCGATTCCTGTTGAACATGCGTTCGCTTTCTGGGACATGTTCTTCAGTGGCCAGCAAGGAGGGATTGATTGGAGCAGCCCAAGGACGAACTGGTATGATCTCTGGCGGGAATACTACACTAGCAAGAACAACCGACCGGTCAACAAAGACCTGTGGAACCAGGTGGCCGAGCTAGTGAGTAAGACGCGGGAGCCCGGTGGAGAGAGCCTGTCGTGGTGGTCCGAGGACGGGGCTTGGCCGACGGCAGTGGACGACTACGTGGCATTTGTGAAGGAGAAGAGGGGGGCTGATGGGGCGGAAACTAGCTAGAGGAGGGTGTGCATCCGCCGTTGCCGTGCCCCATCGACACCTTGTCCGCCGGAAGGCTTGGGATGTGGCAGATGGCCATGCGCATGGGGTGAGCCGGACACGCTTACGCAGGACATGAGAGAACGAATGCAATGCTCCCATGATGAATGTGATATGTCCTGCGTCTGGAAGGGAAATACGAGGCAGTCTCTAGCGTGGTAGAAGGTATTGTTCCCATGCTGGGCTCAAAGATAGATTGGAGTATCGACGGCGAATATACCAGTCCCATCATGTTATTATTTTCCTGTTCCTATTCAAACATATACTGCGCGTGTCATGTGAGGTGAGAAACAGCAGTTTTGCACGTTGTTGCCGTTGCGTTGGGTAATATACAAACTCTTCGACTGCAGCTGCTTCCACCAGTCAAATAACCATCTATCTTGACAGTCTGATGTCAAGTCACAGGCTGGCAGGTGTACTGAGTCCAATGTGTCTTATCGACGCGATGATAATAGTTAGACAAGAGCCATAAAAACGGACCCGAAGCTTCGTTTGGTGCCGAACCACCAGGCGTCGAGGCTTTGAGTTTTTACGCCTTGTGCGCCTCGCCTCTCCTCATCTCGTCGCATCTCAATTCACCCTGCACTCATAGCGCAGCCTTGGCCTGTCCCTGCTGTCCTTCCTGACCCGCGCTCATCAAGCCACTCGCGCCCTCACTCATCAACTGCCGCTGCCTCTCCTCCTCCTGCACCATCTGTTCGTCCTGGAAGGCCAGCGCATATGGCAGACCCAACAATAGCACGCTGGTGCAGATGACCCAGAGTGACTTGCCGCCGAAAGTGACGGTTTTAGCAGCGCCGTTGTAGGTGGTGGTGAGGGTGTTGGTGAGTTTCGCGCGGGTTTGAGGCGGGATTATGTCGCGGAGGGCATTCAGACGGTCAGTGAGGGATTCATCTGGGGTCCGGTCGGATAGAGATTCTGAGTCGGAGATTTCGGAGTCTGGAAATGGGCTGTTAGAGATTGGTCTAGGGGAGGCATGGTGGATGAGGGATGTAGAGGCGTGGTGTTGTTGAAATGCGTCGCGAGATTGTGCTTCATAGCTTCTCATGCATATTCAAGGGCGATGAGGACATACCTGTGTCTGTGTAGTCGGCGTCGTCGTCGGCTAGAAGGACTTCGTCTCCTGCTGATCCTGACTTCTCAACGAAGGTCTCGTCTTCGACTTCTTCTAATCTGACCATCTTGGATGTAGTGGTGTAGGGTTATTGGCGGCGCTGGTAATGTTATAGATCGAGGCAAAAGCAGGCTTGATGGAAGAGAATGCGATAAGAGTGGTTGTGAGTGGGCGGGTGATGAGCTGTTTGCAAGGAGACCTAGAGCAGGCGCATGACGGTAACTTTTTGAGGTCACTGCCTTAACTACTAGGCAGCTTCGCCAAGCACCGCAGCCCAGCAAGGCCCCATGGCCGTCTGGTGTTCGGCCACAACATGTCTGTCTATCGTCTTGCTACCAAGTGTTTGTCGAGGACTCGCCGGCATGTCGGAGTCGTCGCAGGCTCGCTGAAGATGTCCATGGACGTGAGATAGCGCGACTGGCGCATCAAGCATAGCAGCATGCTACCATTCATGGACTATGTGATCCGCGAATTTGGAACAGCCACAGACTGGAACTACGACAACAGCTACAGCTTCTTGACCGCCACCAGCGATGCAATCTTGTCCTTCGAGACACCCAGCTCGGCCACTTTACATGTCTCGTCTCTTAGCACCGCCAACTTCGCAACCTCGTATACCCTCTCTACCTTGGGACAGCTTGATGGCTCGCTCTCCTACCTCTACTCGAATGTCTCACTTGGCCATGTGCCTTCAAAGTCGCCCAGCATACCACTGAAGAGGATAGTGGAGGGTTACAGAGATGTGCCGCTCCCGATCCGGCTCGGTCAAGCAGCAAGGGCGCTGCACGATTTGGAAGAGGGTCGAAAGCCGACGCTTCTCCATGCGACGCTTGCTCTTCCACCGCCAACTACCCTGACGGCTCTCTATGCAAGGAGGATCAGGCCCGAGACTCTGCTCTCAATCTGTCTGAACAGTACGAGCATCACCACACCTGCCATACCTGCCACACCTGGGCCACCCCCGGCAAGCGTCCTAGCACATGTTCAGCATGATACTGGTAGGTTCTCGCTCGAAGGTCTGGCATCAACCGACAACGCCTTACTAGGAGCGAGAGCCCTGTGGAACTTCAACATGGGTCACCCGGATCTGGAATATACCACTATGGGGGCATTGTCGGAGTTAGGAGGAAATCCCGCCATACCGATATTACCCGACATGGTTGATAGCCTTTCGAACTACTACAGGCGTTTGTCGTCGAAGCCATCTCTGCTGTCAGCAGGTGCAGAAGTGTATTACTCACCTTTCTCACATGTCATCGGCTTGTCGACTGGCCTTCGATTCACAACTTTAGCATCACACATCACCCCACCAGACACGACGAAAGTGGGTTCCAAGCCCTTCGCCGGCACCTCTGCCGCTCTGACTTCGGCCCTTCTTGCTCCCGCCAACGTCTCACATTCGTCTTTTCCCTACACCATGACTTTGACGCTGAATCCCATCATTGGTGCCCTGGCTTCCACTTACAGCGTTAAGCCTACATCTAACCTGGCTCTCTCATCACGCTTCGATTTCAATGTCTACTCATGGGAATCGCAGTATACCCTAGGTGCCGAAATCTGGAGGGGCCGTGGGCGGAAGAACAGGGCCAGGAAGATCGACGTGGAAGAGGATGGCACGGTGCTGGTTACAGACGAGCTTGCGTGGGTCAGAGAACATACCAAAGATTGGTTCTCGGTAGAAGAAAGGCTATTGAAGGATGAGCGTACGGATAGAGAGCAAGAGAATGT
Source organism: Knufia petricola (assembly GCA_002319055.1). Taxonomy (NCBI): domain Eukaryota; kingdom Fungi; phylum Ascomycota; class Eurotiomycetes; order Chaetothyriales; family Trichomeriaceae; genus Knufia; species Knufia petricola. The sequence continues at coordinate 273,556 of NMUC01000020.1, read as the reverse complement.
GATCAAGCTGAGGGTTGACGCTGGCTGCAACATCGGTGCCTTGTGGACTGGAAGGATAAAGAGTCTGCTAGTAAGTGCGGGCGTTACTGTCAGTCCTGTAGCTGGTAGCACGGGCATGTTAAGACGAGATGGTGGTGCTATGCTGGATGCAGAGGGTAGGAGGAAGAGATGGACTGGAAAGGTCGGACTTAGTGTTGCTTATTCCACCTAGGTCCGTGTTCGAAGCCAATCCGAGCTGCACGAAGCCTGATAGTGCTTTCCATCAATACCGGGTGTCGTTTACACGTCGCTTCACCGGTTCTGAATGGGCGGGCGTGCAAGGTTGCTGCAACCTACAGTCACATATTCGCTAGCGAAGCCCAACGCTTGACGACGATATTCTGCGGTACATCACCAAAACCGTCTTGTCACTTTGTTCGTCCACGCCACACATTTACCTGTCCGCAATGCCAAGTCTTCGTCTGACAGCCATCACTCCTGCACGATGATGTGTACTTGCATAAAATCACGAGTAAGTCCATTATGGTAATTGCCTACACCACCCCACCGGCTTCGCCAATACCGCCAACCTCGTTAGCCAGCGGGATACGAACGGCGCTTGCCTTCTTCAAGAGCCATGCCTGCGACGGTAGCAGGCATGCATATTCGTATCAGGTGAGCCGGTGAGTGGGCGTCCTTTGGGAAAAGAACAACAGTGATGTCGTTGCGGCCTCGAGGTATCTGCTGGAGGTTCGCCCCAGCGGTGCTGGTGGAGGATATCCTTTGCGAGCAAACAGTCAATAATTTCAAGGAGTAAGCTTTCTTACCTCAGGCAGCTTAAATCTAGCCTCATGGAGCTAATGCAAGCTTAAAAGTCAAGCGATGCTTTCTTCGTAGCCAAAATCGTGCCTATTGGTCTACCTTGACAAACTATTGAGCGCCTCGAGATCTGAAGGCTATCATGAGACGTGCATACTGATCCGTAGATCTCGGCTTTTCCGCCATCCCGTCCTTTCAGTACAACGAGTCTTCGAGTCCTTGAAACCCAGTATGTCGTGCGTGCCGTTTCTATCTCGCGTTGCACAGAACCGTAAATTTAAGACGCTCCATTAGTTAGGTGCGGAGTCCCTTCTGCACAGCGTCAAACTTACGCCTCACAATATCCGGTAGTACCGGAGGGAAGCACGACTTGTTGACACACCATTTAGTCCGTTCTACACGACAGAGCAGCAACAATGAGCTCAGGAGGCGTCAGTAACTCGTAATCGGCGTAAGTGTAGTACAGCTAGGACGAGCCTGGCATCAACCTCAGCAACCGTGTTCATCTGCCAGTGGTTCATGCACCTGGCAGCCCTGCACGACCTAGACAGCTGAGGACTAAGACACAACAACTGCTCTTGTCCACGCCAGCATCAGCGCACAAGTGAACCGATCGACTACAACGTCACATCAGGACGTGTCACGTCACGTCACGTCACCATGGTTTCGGGCGGGCTCATCATCGCTGGCGAAGTAACAGGCTTCATCTCCTTCATCCTCACCATCCTGACCTGGCTGGGCGTCTACGTCTCGCTCCTCGTCACGCTCCGCTCCGCCCCGACGCAGATCCCGCTCGTGCTGGGCAACCTCCGGCAGGAACTCCTGGAGGAGAGGTCGATGCTTAGACAGCGGCTGAGGGAGGGTGATCAGTACCATGTTTTCGGTGGGCGGCAGATGAGAAGGGTCGGGAGGAGTGAGAGTCATATTCGGTTGGTCGAGAATACGTTAAGGATTCAGTGGAGGCAGTTTAGGGAGTTGGAGAAGAAGTTCCGTGTGAGTGGGGGCGGGGAGAGGGATGTGGAGGATGCTGAGGATGTTAGGAGTGACGAGGAGGGCAGTGGGGATTCGGATTTTGCAAGGGAGAATGAAGTTTACAGTGAGAAGGGGGCTGGTGGTGGGAGGGCTCGAGAGAGAGCAAGGATGAGGAGGCGGGAGTCGCATTTGACGGATTGGATGGGGATGAGGAATGCAGGGTTAAGTATTGATCGGTGCACGTACTATCGCACGGATCTGAGGCATAGGCTCCTGTGGTGGTGGAATCAGGACCACGTTAGCGCCATTGCCGGTCGGGTGCAGAGATTGCAGATCAGGAGGATTGAGAGGGATGTGTATGAAAGCGACGAGCTGATTAAGCGCGGGCTGGCGATCCTTGGTGGGATGGGAGGTGAGGATGTCTATCATGATTGTGGGGAGCAGGGACCGAGAGGACCTGATGATAGTTATGGCGGTAATGGGGTGAGGAGGAGGAGAAGAAGTCATCGTGCGAAATCGAGCAGGGCGCCGAGCTTCAGCACGAACCCGAGGAGCCGGAACGCAAGCAAAGTAGGGGTGAGAGAAGTGTATGAGAAGGAGATCAGGAGAGTCAGGAGGCGCCAGTCATTCCCATCGACCAGATCTTCTTCTCCTTCCATGGCTTCACCAGCCAAGGCTGCCGGCAGTACGGTGACCACGAGCAGAAGAGGCGCGTCTGCCGGCAGAGACAGAGCACCTTCTGTGGTGGAGTACGAGGTGGTGAATCCAGGAAGGATATGGGTGGATGTCGAGGAGCCAACTCGTACCATTGAGAGAGACTCGACGGTGAATAGGAGGATGAGCCGGCCTGAACCAACGCATTACCAGAGCTATGTAAGGCAGAGGGGCTCAGACCGTAGCCCGAGTAGGTCGAGAAGAGATCGATAGCAGCTTTTACCAACCCGAATTTCATGCAATTGCGTGTCACCGACTGTTCACCCTTACACGTCCTTCGTAAGCAAGGTACTTGATGTCAGGGTGGAGGTCAGCCACGAGGTCATTCTCAAGCATGAGCTAGTCCAGTGTGGTGCGTGCTTCCGCTGTCCTGGCCCGCCTGCCAGGCCAATGGAGACAATCGAAACCCCACATTGAATTTGTTCAAGGCATCTCTCCGCATGCCTCTCACTGCTCACCAGAACACATACCACAGTACGACATGGATATGAACGAGACGCCGGCGTGGCTGGTAGTATTGGCTGACAAGCTCGATGTTGGATTAGTCTTCTGGCATGCTCATCGCGCCGTCTTCGTGGTGGGCTGCGTCCTGCTGAGTCTTGTTCTGCTCTGGCGGTTGCGAAGAAGTGGTCCAGACACTGCACGAGCACCATCTCCTGCCACAGAAGAAAAGACGGCATGGCTGGACACTCAGGACGACAAGAAAATACTCGCCTCCCCACAAAATGTCGAGAATGCGCGCTCGTCTTCGAATGGTGTCAGCAACAAATCGAAAACAGTGGGACCACGAGTGGTGTCTGGCCGAAGGCCGCTGTCCAGGCAAAGAAGAGCCAGCACGGGCAAGCACAGGCTAGCATTCGCCCGTACATCTTCTATGCATCGCTGACGGGATACACCAAAACGCTCGCCGATTCTGTTCTCGAGCAATTGGTCGGCCTCAGCACCCGCAACGATAGAATCCTCAAGCCTGAGCTTCTCGACCTGTCTTACGTAGATCTTGACGACTACTTCATTTCCGGCCCCAAGTCCCAAGCAGATGTCCAAAACGTGGGCAATTTCTACCTCGTCCTTCTCCCCTCCTACGATATCGACAGCATAATCACCAATTTCCTAGAGCATCTTCAAGAGACACATCACGACTTCCGCATCGATACTGCTCCCCTCTCGCTGCTAGCGGGCTACTCTGTGTTTGGACTCGGCGACAAGGAGGGGTGGCCGAGCGAAGAGCAAGGATTCTGCTCGCAGGCGATTGAGGTTGACAAGTGGCTTGCGAAGCTGACTGGCCGAAAGAGAGCCTATCCCCTGGGCCTTGGCGATGTCAAGAGTGATGTACAGCAGGCAGCCGGGGAGTGGAGCTCTGGCATCCAGCAGACATTACAAGACATCCTCGAGCAGGGCAGCCTAGGCGAAGGTGTTCCTGGCAGTGGTGCACCTGTTGAGAGTGACGACGAAGCAGCAGAAGATGAAGATGAAGACGAAGACGTAAGCGCCGAATCAGAAGAAGACTTCCCCGACCTGAGCCGGAAGAAGAGACAGAAACTCAACAATAGCAGCAACGCTGTTGATGTCGAGGATGTCGGTGGTGCGTCTTCTCGTAAGAAGCAGAACACACCGCTAGCAGTTGACTTCACTACCTACTCCGCCACCAAGGCACAACCACGCAAAGCGATGGTGCCAAAAGAGTCGCCCACGTATGCTGCTCTCACGAAACAAGGTTACACCATTGTTGGCTCACACAGCGGAGTCAAACTCTGCCGGTGGACAAAGTCGGCACTACGCGGACGAGGCAGTTGCTACAAGAACAGTTTCTATGGCATCGCATCCCACCTTTGCATGGAGACCACGCCGTCCTTGTCCTGCAGCAACAAGTGTGTGTTCTGCTGGAGGCACGGAACCAATCCGGTCAGTACCACATGGCGGTGGGAAGTCGACGACCCACAGCTCATCTTCGACGGCGCCAAGGAGGGTCATTACAAGAAGATCAAGATGATGAAGGGCGTCCCCGGGGTCCGTTCCGAGAGGTTCCAGGAGGCCATGAAGATACGGCACTGTGCACTCAGTCTGGTTGGAGAACCGATATTCTACCCTCGCATCAATGAGTTCTTAGGCATGTTACACGGTGAGCGAATAAGCAGTTTCTTGGTCTGCAACGCGCAGCACCCTCAGCAGTTACAGGATCTCGATAGGGTGACGCAGTTGTACGTCAGTATCGATGCGAGTAACAAGGAGAGTTTGAGGAAGATCGACCGGCCGCTGCATAGAGATTTCTGGGAGAGGTTCAATGCCTGTTTGGATATTTTGAAAGAGAAGAGGTTTGTGCAGCGAACGGTGTTTCGTCTTACTCTTGTCAAAGGCTTCAACGTGGATGACGAGGCGGAAGGTTACGCAGATCTTGTACAGAAAGGTCTCCCATGTTTCGTCGAAGTCAAAGGAGTCACGTATTGCGGTACCACGTCTGCTGCTGGAGCAGGATTAACCATGCAGAACGTGCCATTCTACGAGGAAGTGGTGGAGTTCGTGACCGCACTGAATGCTGCGCTGGAGAAGAGGGGCTTGGACTATGGTATTGCGGCTGAGCACGCGCACAGCTGCTGCATACTCATCGCGAGCAAGCGATTCTGGATTGATGGGGTTTGGAATACAGTGATAGACTATGACAAGTTCTTCAACTCTCTGGAAAGTGGTAAGGACTTTGGGCCGGAGGACTACTGCGCTCCGACGGCCGAATGGGCTTGGTTTGGGAATGGAGGGTTTGACCCCAGGGATGCGCGTGTTGATAGGAAAGGACGGCCAAAGGAGGACAAGAAGTTGATCGAGATCTGAGCACGTACCTGAAGAAGGACTGTGCAGAATGCTCTTTATGGGAACGAAACGATGAGCTACGAGTCGGGCGAATGAGCGTATGAATAATACAGCACATATCGAAAGCTGCTCTACTTATACTGAGCACATGTATTCGGCATTTGAAACCTTTGCCCATTCCGACAAAAGTCCCCAGAGTAGATGATTTGCATTGGAAACATGTGACTCGGAACCGCGTTCGCGTCGCTACGCGTCGCAACGCGTCGTCTCCGTCAACATCCATCTCCCCAGTCGCACCTTGCGATACCAGAGACAAACATGCTGAACAACTCGAACCTGCCAATACGATTGAATCCTTCAGCTTGATCTCGGTCACTAGATAACCAATCTGACGGCGCTTACCTCGATTCTCCAAATGACATCCAGCAGAACCAACCACAAACACTACATCACTTCCAGCCGTCTTCGCTGTCGAGCCACTCATGCAGTTCAATTTCCCCCCAGTTTCCCAGCGTGCAATCACCTCCTCACGGAACCTTCATACTGGGCCTTCGTCTCACATTCTCGGACCTCAGAGCACGGATCCACTGAAAAGAGACGAGGCCACCCCAGATATGAGGGGATTGCACGCTGGTAACTTAACCCTAAGCATAATTGCGGTTTGAAGCCTCGCGGTCCGAAATGGCATTGTCGCCCCTCCGACTCAGCCGGTTGGTATCCTGCCTGCCTATTATACGTCTTGCTCTTCGGGGTGGGGTGCTAGAACGGCGGGAAAGGTCTAGCCTGGTCAAAAGAGGTAATGACGTCCAGAGCTGATGCACCTTTCGAGGTGCTGAGGCAGAGAAAGACGGTGATCTATGCGTCAGATTGGGTAAGGGTCCATGTGGAACGCGCGTCAGATCACCAAAGCTGGACATGTATGTGATCGAATGGGATGTGAGTTGGTGTTGAGCGTGGTCGATGGATCAGGGAGAGAGAGGAGACGAGAAGACTAAAATTGCGGTTTACACGCGGCTGTGCAAGAGCTACGATTGAGTCCACATACAGGCTGATTGAGGCTGAAGAGTGCGGCAGTTCTAGTAGGGTCCTCTGACCGGGTCAAGTGCTCACGCGCTTGTTGTCAGGCCAGAACGATCTGCTGCTTCTGAAGTCTGCCAGTTCTCACCTTGCTCATTCTGTGCTCCAGCCAGTACAGTCCCCAACAACGCATTTCTGGCCTTCTCCAACGCTACGGCCACTCCTCTCCACCTCCTATCTTAAAATCACACGAGTCTTGACTCGCAGCTCACCCGACGAACGCACTTCAAGGCACCAGCCATGGAAGTGTACTCTCTAGCAGAGATCCCGATCAGCCGCGTCAATCATCGCCTTCATGCTTGTCATGGAGTCTCCGATGAGCGCCGATGAGTGGAAAGGTCTCGGCCTGACCATGATGACCCCTGTCTTGCGACAGGAAGAGGGCGATCTTTAAGGATGTCAATCGTGCGCCCTGACCTGAGATATGGTCGAATGCTCTTCGCTCCTGCTCGGCTCATGCTGAGTGGCTGTTTGGAGGAAGAAACGAAGGCTGTCCCTGAGGTTACTGCATTACATACAACACAGGCGGAAGTCGATGAAGTGTCAGTGGTCTGTCTGGGTGTCTTCGGAGATGTTTGAGGTTTGCGAGAGGTTGGCAATCACTGATTGAGAGTTGATGGCGGTAGGCCTCGGCGTATTCGGGGTTTCGCAGTGGCTGCACGTTTTCTTCCATCTGTCTCTGACCAGGGACCTCAAATGTCACATCGAAGTACAAGTTTGATGCGGTGTCGACAGGGATGCCATCTTCGGACAGCTCCATGGTTCCAATGGTCGCGGAAAGACTGGTTTCCCGAGTCGTGCCTTCATGGGAGAGACTCAAATGCAGCATGAGCCCACAAAAGGTCGTCTGATCCTGTCAAAGCACATACGAGCGGAGAGAAAAGCATGAAAGGTGCGACTGAGGATACAACAAGTATCTGTGGCGGGACCTCTCTAGAGTGAGGATCAAAGCTTTGGCTTGTCTGTCTGCAGTGCTTGCCTCTCGTCAAGCCTGGAGTGTTGTTCTTCTTGTCGTTTGTATTCTGGCATGGGGAAGGCTGCTGGTGGTCTCACATTGCGAGTTGATCCGAAGGTGCAGTGAGGACGGTAGCCGAGAGCTTGAAGTGACGGAGCCAGGACGAAGTGCGTGAACTGTCGATGCTTTGCTGACGGCTGATGGCTTTATTGGGACGTGGAGTCTGCTGGGACGAGGTCAACCTTTTTTCTTCTTGATAAGTCTGACCATCTGTTATTGCTGGGAAGTGCTAATGATGCTATAGGTACGAGACGATGTCGGTCTTAGTCACCGCTTCGTGTCAAGAGATGAACACTCTACAGATGCTGCAGGTGTACGTGTCCGACACGGTCTATGCATGCATGCAAGCCACACGATGTCTCCGAGAAATGTTGGTGCTTCGAGCACAGGTAATCTGGAGGAGCAAGGAAAGTGTTTAAGGATAGGGACTGGTGAGCAGCCAGGGACCACGTGAAGCGATACGTGGTGACACTTTAAAGAGGTCAGAGAGGGTTCCGGCATGCCGGCTGGTCACGTATAGTTCCCGGTGTGGTGAGGTTTCGGGCGTCTTACTTAAGTGGCGTGGCTCGCAGAACATAATGTTACCAAAAAGACGAATTGGGAAAACACATGATGACGCATCAGGTTCAGGTCTCGTACTACCATGGAGGAATTTGTACTTTCTTTCTCATGTGTTTGGTACAGGTTCTCACATGGTCACTGTACGAGTCTTAGTCTCTTGCTACGCGATAAGCGTAGTCGTGCCCATAGGAGCATCTCGTGCCAACATCGCAGAGCATCTTCCAGGTCGACCGTGAGGCCTGGCGCAACAACATTTCCTTGAGCCCCTTGGTCACACCAATGCACGCCTGGTACTTGTATGCCACCACCAAATGCCTTCGCGCCCGTAGCAACCACGTCCGTATCTTCTCCCGCATGGCCCGAGCCACGTGAGCATGTGTTGGAGCGTCGAATAGCAGCTCGACCAATATCGTTGCTCGTGTCGAATTACCGACTTTCAGACTGCGGCACCGGAAAAGGTTTATCGCTGAAGGTTATCGGCGACCATGTCTTGAGGGTCATGCTTGCCGGCGAGACGTGGACGACCATCCTATTCGGCACGCCCCAAGTACGTTCAAAGCAAACCGGGCAGGGCCAGTGGTGGATCATATAGGATCGGATGCGTCGTTGTGGTGGTGTGGTAGTGGACGGTTCGTTCTTGAGAGAAGAGACGTCGATGTGAGATCGCTGGCTCTTGTGGTCGCCCACATGGTTCGTGCGTTGGTGCGAGATGAAGGCTTCGGACGGACTCGACTCGCCCACAAACATTGTGTCTTTGCGTGGTGTTACGAGGCCTATTCTTGTTCGAACGCGATCTGCCAGACTGCCACAATGCTCGTTAGAGTAGTCCAGTCGCGTTTGTCCCGACGGCCGCGGGTCGCGTAACAATGACTTCTTGGATGAGAACCATCCAGCATTTCTCGCTGAGGATGGGCCCATCGAGCGACATGCCCACCTCATCCTTTCTTCCCAATGCTGGGAAACTCGTCCTCCCTCCTCTTCTCCTTCTTCTTGCTCTCCACCACCTCCTCATCCTTCTCCCTCACCTCTTCAGCCTTATCCTTGCCTTGGTTCCACACCTCCCAAACCTGGTCCACGATCATGCCCCAGTAGCCCTCTCCCTCATCCAACTTCCTCTGTTCCTCGGCTAGCCTCTTCTGCTTCCAATCCTCCTTCTCTCCGCCCATCCAGATATCTTTCGCCGCCTTCTCAAGACCCGCGGGCTCCCGATGCTGGTATTTCTGGACCTGCTCTTGGACCGAAGGCCGTTCTTGTGACGTTGTTTGGCCCTCGTCCAGTAACCTTCTGCCGCCTTCCCGGAGCTTCATGCGTTCCTGGTACTCGATGGCTGCGGCTGGCAGGCGTGCGCCGGGCAGCTGATAGAACAAACCTGCGCCTGTCCTCTCTTTCACCATGTGATTCGCTGAGGCGATGAAGGCGCCGGTGAGCGTGAAGGTGTATAGATCGAGCTTGCGTGGTGGGAGGGCTATCAGGATTGGTGCGCCGACGAGCATAAAGAGCGAGGCATTGTGGAGGAAAGACTGAAAGGACGAGGTCATGTGAATACGCTGCTCGAGCGTCGGCTCTCGAGAGGGGGTGTCTGTTGACATGGTTGCTGGCTGAGGGTATCAGGTTGAAGTTTAGACTTGGAGAGCTCGTGCTTCGGAGCCGTTGATGAGCTGGATGGGATTTCGAATGAGGATTGCAGATATGGAATGCAGATTTTACACTAGAGGGTGTCGAGTCATACTGGGGTTTTCCTGCGTCGTTGTACAAGCGTTGTCATTCCAGAGCCTTGTGCAGGTGCTGAGCTCAAAAGCACTCGATATCTCTACGCCGACACCAAACAAATCTATGATGCGGAGACCATTTTCGCAACGCGCTGATGTTTCCCAATTCCCGCGCTCTAGGTTCACAGGTTCCACCGTAAAACGCCCAAAGCCCCTATCACTGCTCCTTACAGCTTCTGCTCCTTCGGCTTGACAACCTCGCTATCCTCGCTATTCACCAACTTCGCCAACGCCGTTCTCACTTCCTCAGGCACACCTTTGCCATCTGGCCGATTTGTCTCCCGCAAGACCCAAATCTGAATGAAACCCCCGACGGCCTTAACCTTCTCCTCGCCTTGCTGGAACACCCCGACTTCATACATGACGCTCGACTTCCCCAGCTTCACGACGCGCAGTCCAACGTCTAGCACGCCGGGGTATTGCGCGCTGCCAAAGTAGTCGCAGTACGTGTTTGCGACGAGGCCGATGTAGGCCGAAGACTTGGTGCTGTAGCCGGCCACATCTATGAGGTAGGCGTTGATTATGCTGTCAAATAGAACGCCGTAGATGGGGTTGTTGAGGTGGTGGAACATGTCGTTGTCGGCCCTGAGGAAACATTAGTCGATGGCAGGTCTGGAACAACGGTAAGGCGGCTACCATCTCGTCCGGTAATCTTGGTGGAAGACGTAGTCGCTTCGTTGTCGTTCGCGTTTCGATTTGAGATCCAGTCCGATGACTCCGCCCATGGCTGTCAGTTGTGTAGATGCTGTCTCTCAACGGCTTAAGATGTGATTCAGATGCATGGTGGTAGGAATAATCGGTAGGCTGGCTCATTTCTTGCTTGACGCTTAAGCTCTATGATCGTCCGAGGTTGCCGAGGCACATCCGAACTGGTGTTCTAAGGGCGAGCACCACTCCTAAGCGGCCCGCGTTAGTGCTATAAGTTTGGCGAAAAAGCAGTCCGAAACAATTGGTGATATGTTCTCTGCCCCTCCAACAAAATGCGAGCGGACAAAAGTGAGTTCTACCAGCACTCTGTAACCCGCCAAAAAAAGTATTACGCTTCATCTTGAACAATTTACAAACTGAGTCCAAGCATGGGAATATTGCAAAAATGAGATTTCGACAACCACAGGATTTGAACCTGTGCGGGCGAACCCAATAGATGCCTCAAATGCTTAATGCGTTCGAGTCTATCGCCTTAACCACTCGGCCAGATTGTCGGGGTGCAACTGAGGGTAATTTATGGTTGTTTGCCTTATATCGCCTTGTTGTGTGTAAGCCAAGAAGTGTATGAGGCAGGCGGAGGAACCGACGTCGATATCCGATCAATCACACTTTGTCTTGCACGCTGGTGGACAGGACACGCCTACGCCGTTGTAAGTTGTAGAAATCATACACTCCCTAAACAGTTCCCTTACAGCCTGAACATTTTTTCTAACCTTTACAACCCCTCACAAGGAAAGCTCAACCAATCATCACATTACATCTCTTAGACTGGTGGTTAAAGATGTTCGAATAAATTACGGGCTCATACACGCTAAACCACCAGGCCTCTCAGTGGCGCGTTCGGATTCAGGTGTCAGCACTAACTACGCTACAACTCTGATAATCGGCAGGACCTGCCAGCCTGGTCATCGGTGGTCAAACGGCACTTACGACAACATCATCCACAAATGCCTAAGAATCCCGCCCTAGAATACTCGGCCTCAGAGCCAGCTTTTCTGCGTCGACTCAAGGCGGGCAACGCCGCGCTTGATGGCCGCCATAATGTTCAAATACCTCGCGCACGAGGAGGCGCCGGCAAAGGTGGTCGTCTCGATATGGGTGGTGATGAGGGCGAGGATGACCCTGTAATGCTTGATGAGGGTGGAAATGTCGTGACGAAGGATGAGATGGAGGCGAGGGAAAAGGAGGTCGATGGAGAAGGTGAAGATGTTGCAGAGCAGGGTGCCGATGTGAAGGAAGCAGTCGAGGTGGAGGAGAAGCGCCAGGCCAAGCATGCAGAGCAGAGCGTGAGTAGTGGGTTTGGGAAGAAGAGGAAGGCTGTCAAGGTCGTTGGTGATGATGAACCGAACCCGAAGCCGGAGATAGACGCAGACGAAGCGAACGAGCCGGCCAAAACTTTGAAGGAAAGCACGAAAGACCTCAAAGATACCGTTGCTCAGCAGAAGGACGATGCGAACAGGGAAGCTGCCGCTGCACCTGCGACAAAGAAGGGGAAGCGGAAGAAGCTTAAGCTAAGCTTTGATGAGACTGACTGAACGTATGTCTCTTCATAGAGCACGCGTCAGCAAACAATCACCTCTCAACTCAACATGAAAGCGCCGTTGCAGCATCCCAGGCCACCAGCGGTTGTGCGAGTTATCCTGGTCAACCTCCAATGTTAGACATGACACCACGACAGACCTTCTTTTAAGCGTCAGTGGTTTACAACATTTATCTGTCGTTGTCTGTCCATATTGCTCCACCTCTCCCTTGAACATGGACAAGGCGAGTTTACCAGGATGTGGCCTCGTGAAATATGAGCGAAGCACTACAACATCTGATTTCAGGCGGGAGAAGATTACTGGGCAACCACAGCTCTGATACACGAATTCGACTGGTAGCGCAAGCCGGCAGAAGGGTTTTAAGAGGAACATAATCGCAGGAGAAAGCTAGTGATCATGCCTATCACAAGAACGACGAGAGTAAGATGTCGCACCTTGTCAAGTTAGGCACACAAGTATGAGGAACTGAAGCATATGGCGAGCCTGTCTCGATGTTGATGCAACCAGATACTGAGTCTCACGACTGCTCTCCTGGTATGCCATCTTCTGTATGACTGGCTTCATATACTTGTTCCTTTGCATGGAGGAAGCGGCGTCTGCTCGATCAGCCACAACGGGACGAGGGAACGACAACGCAGATGAATTGCAGATGTCGGTCGAGCCTGTTTCAAAGGTCGTCCCTTCCGAAAAGCAGGACTTGGTGGTCACGTCTCCTCCAATCAGTAAGCAGATTGCATTGATCACTGCAGTATTCGCTGAATTAGCAGAAACCCTGACCTTCTCGGTGTATGCCAAATGGGCCAAACAGCATCGAAGTGCTAGCGCGGAGAAGTTCTTGGAGTACAATGGAGACGCGGGAGGTAGGCCTAGCGCATTGATCGAGGGGGCTCCTAGGTCACGTTTCGACTGGATCTTGGGCCGCAGTCTTTAATCCTTTTCGAGACCTAGAGCTAAATGAAGCTTGTGGGTAGGTTTCGTTCGCTTGACATGAAGCTTACAAGCTCCCTAAGGGACGCGATTCCTGGACATGTGCTGTGCGAGCTGCTCGTAGGCCTCGTCCTGCTAGGTGCTCTTAGTAGCAGTGAAGGAACATAAAGTCAATCGCCTTCTGCTAGCAGTGCCTCGTTGAAGCTCGTTCTCACTATACAATCGCAGGCGCGCGTGTTTGATGAGGGTGCCGTCCGAAGCTTGGCGCGGAGGTCAACTTTCTGACATCCGAGGGACGTTTACTAGAACAGGTGGTGTCGAATACAGAATCTGGGGAAAGAGCTTCAATCTCGTGCTCTTGGAACATGGTAGCTGAGAGACCGGTGTTCCGCATATCAGAGGACTTCGCTTCAAATGGAGCAGTTCCTGGGCAGTTCCGCAGAACAAAGCCTTAAGGTCCCTCGCTTGTTGCCGCTACAACTGCCGCGTCCAGAGGAAATAGCCTTCAGACGACAAATCGGCGAGTGATGGAACGGCCGATGTGGGGGGCCAAGCTTGCTCTACCTGCTGTTGTTCGGAACTGATTATCCAGTACGTCGCGTCCTACGGATTCGGTCATGCAAAGAAGCAAACCAGAGCAAACCAAAGCGAACCAGAACAGGAAGCAGAACACCGATGCCAAGCAGCGAGCGCGTGTTGCCTGTTTAAAAGTGGAGCTGCCAGCACCTGCAGCTTTTAGTCTCGTACGAAGCTGACATAGCCTTGGAATACTTGTAAGCTCTGCTACTTCGATCACGGTCTGCCCTAACCTGGTATCTGGCATCTGTGGTGTACGTCGACTGTGGTATCTACTTGTGTGTCATTCTGAGTACCGACGGTGCGTCAACAGGCACTTCTTGAACAGATAAGCTTGCAATCCTCATGACATGCCGTTTTGGCGCTGGCTCACGCGTGCGGAGACGTCGGTTTGGTCCGCCGGGACCCTCCCGACATTGCATGGTCACGCAGAGGAACTCGGCGTACGAGACAACAGTTGAGACTGCGGTACAGAAATGAACCAAACCAGAAATAGTTAGAGGCCAATCAAGCAGTAGCCCTTCTCCAATCACGAGCCCTTTCAACCCCGGTCTTATGTTCGACGAGCTCCTCACTCGATTGGCTTACTAGGTAGTGCGCGCGTATGTTCGCCATGACCCCAGGTATCTCCCCACGAGATGGAGTCGAGGCTACACGTTCAAGCCCCCCCGGAGCATGATATCGTGGGGTGTCACATCGGGTACCGGACGATCTTTTGCAGCAAGTTGCCAACCATATATGATGTACCCAAATCCTGCTATCGATTGAAGATGTTCCTCCGCAGTTCGCAGAGAAGCACTACCATCTAAAGACATCAGTACAGCTCAACAAGGCGAAGATGGCGGAGAAAATTGCCCATGCTGAGGTGCTCGAAGACCGCAGAGGGAGCCTCAAGGTAAATCGTGTTCACGTATGCAGTGAGATGCAGGACTGACCACAAATAGAACATCGCTGTGACAGAGGTCAAGAATGTGAAAGGTTCTGAGGCTTTCCACGAGGCCAAGATCCAAGAACCTCCATCGCTATTAGCTCCACGATCATTACTGTTGTTCCTATGTATCTTCGTTGGGTTTTCCTGCCAAACGATGAACGGGTTTGATGGATCGTTGTTCGGCGGTCTGACAGCAAACAGCAAGTTCTTGGACGATTTCAACGGGACTGATAATGGCCCTTGGGCGGCCCTCATGTCAGCGATGTACCAGATCGGTAGCGTTACTGCCCTTCCGTTCGTCGGCCCTTGCATCGATACCTGGGGACGTCGAACAGGAATGGTCATTGGCACATCCCTGGTCGTGCTCGGCACACTGGTCAGCGGCCTCACAATGCACAACCACTCTGCAGCTCAGTTCAGAGCCGGACGATTCTTTCTTGGATTTGGGGTGGCAATCGCTTCAGCTGCGGGTCCCATATATGTCGTTGAAGTTTCCCATCCAGCTCATCGTGGTATTGCAACCGCGTACGCTAATTGCTGCTGGTTTGTCGGTTCTATACTTGCTGCTGGTGCTGTTCGCGGTGCTTTGGGACTGCCGGGAGATGCATCTTGGCAGGTTCCTGTCTGGTTGCAGCTAGTGTTTGCCGGAGTGGTCTGCCTATCCGCCTTCCTTATCCCAGAGTCCCCTAGATGGCTCTATGTCAACGGCAAAAAGGATAAATCGAAGGAAGTCCTTGCCAAATGGCACGGTCACGGCAACGCTGATAGTCCATGGGTCAAGCTGCAGCTGGCCGAATACGAGGAATACCTCAACATGGAGGGCGCCGACAAGCGTTGGTGGGATTACCGAGCGCTGTTCCGTACCCGCGCATCACGATACCGACTCGCCTGTAATTGCGTGTTCTCAATCTTTGCTCAGTGGGTAAGAGAAAACAGTCCCCAAAGACCGCGTCATGGATGCTAACAGATACAGGCTGGCAACGGAGTGTTGACATATTTCTTGCCTGCTGTCTTGTCTACCGCAGGGTACACCGAGGACGTTGCCAAAGCCAACATCAACCTTGGATATGCTTGCTTCCAATTCTGCTTCGCTTTGGTTGGTGCTGCCTTCGTCGACAAGATCGGTCGACGACCTCTCATGCTGGGCTCCATGGCATCCGTTACTGTCG
Source organism: Knufia petricola (assembly GCA_002319055.1). Taxonomy (NCBI): domain Eukaryota; kingdom Fungi; phylum Ascomycota; class Eurotiomycetes; order Chaetothyriales; family Trichomeriaceae; genus Knufia; species Knufia petricola. Next base: position 257,996 of record NMUC01000020.1, on the reverse strand, counting down.
TATGGATTGGTATGACCGTCGCCAGCGGCTTGTTTGCGCAGAGTGGTGGAGAAAACGGCAGCGCTGCAAAGGCTATTGTGTCCATGATCTTCATTTTCGGAGCCTGCTACAGCTTTGGTATCACGCCTCTCCAGGCACTCTACCCGGTAGAGGTCCTTTCTTTCGAGATGCGGGCCAAAGGTATGGCCTTCTCGTCACTGTCGGTCGCATTGGGTGGAATGCTCAACCAATTTGCCTGGCCCATTTCTCTGTAAGTCGAATTTTCTCGAAGAATCCCTTAGGAATCACTAACACTGCAACAGCGCCGATATTGGATGGAAGACCTACATTGTTTTCGTGGTATGGGACGCGATACAGTTCATCACCTGGTACTTCATGATGCCCGAAACTAAGGGCACGACTCTGGAAGAGCTTGACGATATCTTCGCAGCACCCAATCCGGTAAAGGCGTCTTTGAAGGTACACAAGCTTGCCCTGAACTCAGAGAGGCAAGTCGTTACGGTTGAGGACATCTGATCGCTGGAAGGTTGGACTCCCCAGTATCGAAAACCAGTATTGACTCAAGTGATCTTGAGATAGTCGTAGACACTATTGAATGCAGTACACACAGGTCGAGACACCATTCTGACCTGCCTACCTAGATAACAGTGTGCTAGAGTAATCGGCAGAGAGGATGTGCAATGTGCTCAGGGAAGAGGGCGAAGGGGTACTAGGGCTTGCAGACCTACCTTTGATCACGTGATGTGACCGTGGCTGCCGTGGCAAAAGCTCGCTCCTTGAGACATTAGCCAACCCTTACATAGCTGAAGAAGGCGATGAACGTCAGTTGAACAGTAGAACTGCATTCGTGTTAGTGGCCTTGCACGTCTCTCTGTTCACCAGCAATGCCTTGCGCCTCCTCGGATCATCTTTCGCGCCAGACTGCCATAGCTGCATGAACCTTTGGCAAGAGCTGAGACACCCGACACAGTGATACATTTCATGGCCAACTCTGGATGAGATACAGGCCTCCAATTAAACCTATTTCAACCAAGAGGACTGCCATGGAGAAGTCCCAACATGCTAGTCGACAGTGATAACCGATCAGCTGTCTGATTTCAACACCTCATGCAATGCGCTTCACTCATAAGCCATCAATTCGCAGGCCATCAGGGATCTGAAGGGGTCTGAAGTGACGCCGCCCCTGAAATCTCGTTGCTGCTTCATCAATGCCTTCGTCACTGAGTACAACCGTGAGTGGAGACACAGACAGACCTCGGGTGTCAGGAGGTGACTAGCGTTTCGAGTTTGTGCTCAATGGGCAAAAGAGCGAGGTTTGGACATATACGATTGGTCGGCGCTCCATAGCGTGTTTTGTGTGGTTGAGCTCGTCGGACCCAGCCCAGGTGATGCCTAGCGTGGTAACGGAATGGAAGGTATTATGGAGCCTTCACAGTGCTTAAGAGCGCACGATAGGTTCATAGGCCAGCGCTGGCACCCTGCCAAGCCTCTATGATCTGCAAGGTGTGGGCGACAGTGCAAGGGATGATGAGAAATCTCTCCGTTTCGCTACCTCTGTTCAGTGACCACAGGCAGGGTGACTGTTCTCCCACTGCCCAACGTTCCCTAACACCGTCGCATTTTTTACAGGCCTAGACCACTGCACGTTCTTTCACGCATTCCTTCAGTCACTTCCTCGGTTCGCGCTCTTGCATTTGCATTTGCTTCTGCACCTTCGCGACTTACCACTCATTTCGTACACCATCCTACATCATTCCTTTAGGCGCCGACGATTGACTCGTTGATCACGCGGGGACCATTCCTTTACTTCCCGCGACGAACGACAGACAGCCTTGGACCAGACTTTGCGCGATCTACTACCTCGGACTGAGTCCTGACGGCAGCAGAGCTATACCCTCCTTCAAACAACCAAACCATTCACTTTGTGACCATTCCTTGAAAGCACAAACAGAGAACATTTCTGTGCGACAAATCACTGCCTCGCTAGACGAAACAAAGCACGAACCCGACAAGCAAACACTCCTTCACACGACCACATTTTTTACCGATATCAGTGTCCTCTGACATTCTACATTTCTCCCATATCGACCTCACCTAGCACCATGTCTCTTGTACGAAAGTTCACCACGCGCGCCCGAGCGCACAATCGAGGTGAAGAGGGCGTTCTTCCACGATCCCGCACAGCCAAGTACGCTGCCGGCTCTATCAACCGGGCCAAGATCTCTCTACCCACCGAGCTCCTCTCTACGACCAACGTCCACGCCCTCAACGCACCCGATATCCGCAAGATCTCAGACGGCTCTGACACCAGTTCATCCTCCTCCAACTCCATCCACGGCGACAACGACTTCTCCAGCATCAGTACAAGCTTCCTGACCGCCGACAATTCCTCCTCCTCAGATCTCAGCCTGACCACCCCTCTGACTCCCTTCTCAGACCTTGGTCTGAACAACGACACGAAAGACTTCTTCTCCAGCAAGCCCTTCGCAACCGCCGAACCCATCCCCGCAATCCCTCAACGAGCCCCAAGCCACAGCAAGAAAGCCCACGTTGAGCTCTCGCGCCAGCGCTCCATCGTGCGAAGCATGTCACCTCCACCTACAGACATTGCGCAAGACACGGCTACCTCGAGAGACTCACTCGCCTTCTTCACCCAATTTAACACCAGACCCTCGTCCAGAGACACACACCCCTTCGGCCGCGAGCTAGCCAAAGTCGACGAAGTAGCCGAGACCTTTGGCGCCTCGTCCATGGTCCTCGATGACGAAGAGGAGGAGATGCACGCCAAGGGTCTGCGCAAGTTTACTGTCTCGGATTACCTTGCTGAGATCACGGGACAGACAGGTGGAATCTACGAAGACAGCATTGGTCTGAATCCGTGGATATGATGCGTTTTCGCCCCACGAATGGTTGGTGGTCATGATGCTACGAGTTTCGTTTGGTTGATTGGTTGGTCGGTTGCACTTGTCGCTCTTTACAAAAGGCTATCTGATGAAGAGATGTGCCTATGCCCTTGTTTATACCACTTTGCTTTATGATGGATATGTGGGATCCTAGCTTCTCAATTGAGTTGAGACTATCACGTCCTACAGGTCAAGCGGTGCTGGACATCTATCTGTTGATCTCTCCGAGCTGCAGAGTCATAGCAATTGCTAGATAAAGTCAAACAAAATCTTCATGGTCTTGATAAAATGTATCTTGTCCCGAGTGTGCACATCCACATCCTACCTCGCCGGCGCCCTACTCTTTTGTCCCTAGGTTCCAAAATGTAGCATTGATTCAATTCAGTTGGCCGATCTCTTCACATTCTATCAGATGGCGTATGGTCAGCTGCTCCGGGGACTTACGTGCGACTTAGTAAACCCGCACCGGCGAAGTCTGAGAATACGCAGAGCTCATATCCAACGCAAAGATACTACTCACGAGTCCCCGTGGCGACTGTAGAACTTACATACGGTCTATCTTAGGATGTTGATGGGTATGCCGCGAAAGGTCAAGGGAATCACGCGTTCCCAATGTGTTAAGAGCAAGGAAGTATGCCGTACATATTCACACCACTGAACTCAAACCCGCAATTTAATGAAACACAAACACAGCGCCACCCCGATCAACGCTAACAATACACCCATAGGGTTTTCGCAACAGACACACATCCGTGATATCGTCCATGTGCGTCTTGAGCATCTGCTCTTGTGCCAGACTGATGATTGTGTTTCGAGGGGTTTTGGCCACAGCACTCGTAGACGCTGAGTTCCTCCCGCCACCACCGCCAGGCACTTGGCCTTGCTTCAAACCCCCACCCGCACCCTTCGCAGCTTCACGCCGTTTCCGCACCGAGCCCCTCCCCGTCGGCTCATCTGCTACAGTATCACTCAACTTCTCCTCCACAAGCATCACAAGACCAGTGAGACTCATACTCGTCGGCCAACTCGTCTCGTACCTTGCTTTCACCCGGTTCTCCTCGCCCACGACGTTGAGCATTGGCCCAGAGACGATGAATGACTGCTCGATGTGCGCTAGGTTCCAGTACCGGAGGGTGCGATCAGCACCGGCGCTGAGCATGAGGGCCGATTTGGTTGGTGGTGACTGAGAAGAGGAGGGGTTGGAGAGGTAGTCGTTGAAGATGAGGAGGGAGCTGATGCCAGGACTGGAGCGTGATATGTGAGAAGAAGGCGGTGAACGGGGTTGAGACGGCGTGCTGATTTTGGGGTTTGGCTCTGAGTCTGTTTGGTTGTTGTTGGTGGGTGGATGGGGTTGAAGCAGAGCTTCGTCAGCGTCGATCTGGGACGCGAACCTCTTGAGCATGGTCTCGCTGCTTTCTTCATCTGGATACCATGGCTCGTAACTCTTCGGTCTGCGGCTGCTATTGGACGACAGCTTGAACGAGGCGGGCCGGAGGACTTCTCGACAGGTCAGCTTTTCGATGTCCCAGATGCTGACTTCGCCGCCGCAGCTGGCGACTACCCATTTGCCGTGTCCGCGACTGGGGTGAAGGAGCAGCTTGTCCACTCGCTGGCCTATGCCGGCTCCTCCGATACCGAAAGAGCGTAGTCTAAGCATGAAACGAAGATCCCAGAGGTCAAGGATGCCATGACTAGTCCCTAGCATCATCCAGTGATGTTTCTTGTCGACGCAGAAAGTTGTTGGCGTACCATGGTGAAATGGATTGTGCATGACGCGGATGAGCTCCATGTTTTTCATGTCGACCATGATGATTCGACACATGCTGGTGGCAACCAGCAGAACACTCCGAGAATTTTGTTCTCTGTAGTGATGCATGCAGACTGCATGCTCGCGGATGTCATCGACCACCTTCGTTGCCCCTGATGACCTTGAAGCTTGGGAGGACTGCGACGGTATCTGCCAGTCTCTCACGAGAACTGGTTTGCTGAATTTTGTGGGCTCGTTTCCTTCGGCAGCCTTGACATCAACTCGTACCACTTGAATACTCCCATCAGTTGCGCCACTGATGAAGGCATGAGTGTCTTCGATGAAGCAGAGTGATTTGACTTTGGCTCCAGGGGCGTGCCGATGGGTGTATCTCGAACGTGCCGAGACATTCTTCTCCAATCTAGATGTATCCCATATCTTGCACGTGCCATCGTCTGAAGCTGTCACGAAGTAGGCGTGATCAGGTGCAGCGATAACACAATTGACGGTGGCAGTGTGCTCTACAAACTGTGCCAGTAACAATCCAGCTGGTCGCCATGGTTCCTTGTTGCCGTTCACGTTACCAGTTGTGGCTTGATTGGGTTGGTGTGTCGGTGTTGTGGCAGACTTGATTGCTACCTCGACGTCTGAGGACTTCCTTTCTGCACCAAAGTCAAGCAGGTCTATGGGGAAGTTGTCTGCGACATGGCTGTCTAGCAGGCGGACCACTGTGGGCTCGCTGCCGGTGTATGTGTGGTTCGCTTCAAATGGTGCTCGCCCCGAGATCTGGCTTAATGGGGATTTTGACCTTGACTTTTCTGTTGCGTGCAAGGATTGTGTTAAAGCGGAATCATGTCCTGCAAGCTTGTCAGAAGGCGATCGGTCAAGCTTTCCGAATGCAGTTTCTTGGGTAGTCGAAATCTCGGCACCAGCTTTGATTGTTTCTGCGCGATGCGGGGGGACGAAGGAGCCGTTGTGGTGCTTGAGGGTTTTGGAATCTTGTCTTTCAGCTGAGAGCCTATCTGTATCGAGCAGAGCATGTCTTCCAGCTACAGAAGAGGACCGTCTGGCGCTTTCTCCCTTGACTCCTTCGATCCTGATGTTCGGTCTATCCAGGCTGCTAGCCTTGGTATCTGTAGGCGTCTGCTCTCCAGAAGAAGACTTCCTGTTCTTTGCATCCATCGGTACGGCTTGCGGGTGCATTGGCTTGCCGCTATTATTCACCAACTGCGTCGGACCCGGCGTGGCGGGGTCGATGGTGACAGATGCATCCATCAAGGCGTCTGTTATAGTGCGAGGGTTCCCTGCTCCAACGGGCCGTGGACTTGTGTGACGCTTTTTTGCAGGACGATAGGGTTGAACAGGATCGAAGAAGACGTTTTGCGGAGCAATATCGAGCTGAGCTAATGAGACTATCTTCCCAAGTGTGCGTTGGAGCTCATCAGAGTCACTTTCCGACTTGTGCTGAGAGTATTTGAGTATGTACTCACGCAACGCCATGAGTTTGACTTCGTCGTCTGGAGCCATGCCAAAGTTCCTGAGTGTATCCAAAGCTTGCTGGTCATCCTTATCCTTCTGAGAAGGCGGGATACGGTTCGGAAAGCGCTTGGCAAAGTTCGACGTTACAAGAGAATTCTCTGATTGAGCAGCAGTGAATGCGCCGTCGCGGCCAGCAGCCGTCCAAAACAAGCTCCTCTCCCGCTTGCTTGCCCAAAGCACGGCAGCCTCGAATACCGCTCTAGAGAGCGGAGACTTTAGCTTGTCGAGGATACATTCTTCTGAAAATGCAAGCAAAGGAGCTCGCAAGAATGGCTGAAGGATTGGCAGCATGATGCAGTATCGATCAGCTGCCGAAAGAAATTGACAGGCTTGTTCGACGAATTGGGCAGCGGCTTCACGGAGCCAGCCACTTGGGTGCACCAAATATCTCGAAATGAGGCCAGTCAGTTCCCAGAGGATGGGCCTTTGGAAGAGCCCAAGAGCTGCCATCCTCGCGAAAGATCTTATGACCCTTTCGACCACGAAATATTCCGCATCCGTCATAGATCCGATCATGATCGGTACGATGAACTGCTCGAGACTTGACGTGCCGACATAGGTTGCAACGCCCACCAAAGCATCGTAGAAGGCACACCGCAGCATCCAGTCTGGTTCGTTCAAATAGGTATTCAGATGGCTGAGAATAACATCGCTGGACTTGGTACTCCCGAAGAACAAACAGAGCCTGGAGATAGACCCTAGGAGGGCCCTTCTCACAGAAGTGTCGGGATCAGTAATGAGTATCGTTGTGGACTCTTCGAAATGTGGCACCAACTCGGCTCTAGCCACATCGTACAACCCGTGAAAGGAGGCATCAGGTGCTAAGATCTCATTTGACAGCGACGGAAACCTTCCGTCGGCACGAATAGCTTGTACCATGTCTAGCATGCGTCCTGAAGCTAGAGCCAGTGAAGCCAGACATGATGCGTAGGCAGCACGTGTCAAAGCGCTTGGTTGGAATTTTTCGACGTTCAAGAATTGACGCAGCCTGGGAAAGACGTACTCTGGAAAGAGATAGGCATTAATCGGAGACACAACTTTGACCGAATCGAGGATGGAAGTAGTAGCATGAAGAGCTGCAACCTTCACGGCGTCGCTCTTGTCGTTAAGCATTCCCACAACATAGGGCAGAATCCGGTCTAACTTGGCCTCATCGGGCAAGCGATATGCAAACGATGTCAACATACCACACGCCTTTAACCGGGCGGACGACTTGGCTGTATTTCGAAGGGCAGATGATACCAGGGTAAGGAACAGTAGAGTTCCGTCATGCAAAGCATTGTCGATGTGGACATCGGGTTTGCCTGATACAGTCTTGTGCAGGCTGTTCACTCCTTCCTTTTCATCGTCATGAACCTCTTCGCTGTAGCCCAGAAAATAAGCAATTTTATCAAAGTCGTAGAACACTCTTTCGATCTTTCTGTCCGACTCAGCGAGTATCTCAGGATCCAAGACCAATTGAGCACCATTGGACATGGGCTCTGTAAGGTCCTGCATATAGTCATGAAGAAAATTGTAGAAGTACTCCGGGAAGATCTTCGACTTGTAAAAAGTTAGATGTTGCTCTGCGCTGTATCTCTTTTCCGGGTCAAGATCTATCATATTGAGAACCATCGCTCTGACTTCTGGATCGTCTATCTTGTCGATGTGAGCGTGTTCTGGATTATACTCGCCTGATCTGTACTTGAAAATCTGGCTCAAGGAGAAGATAGGGCCTTCGAGGAACATCTCCGCAATGACACAACCAACGCTAAACATGTCCATAGCCCAATTGAGCTCTTGAGGGCCGTCCTCTGTGCTACCGGCCGTGAATCGCTCCGGTGCTATGTAGCAGACACGCCTGGCGGAGGTGTCGAAATAGAAGGAGAAGTCCGCGGGGTTGTCCTCTGGCAGGGTTGTAGGTTTGATTGAGGAGGAGAAGTCGGTCAGGTACAGCCAGCTCCAGGACGTGACGAGCAAATTCTCGGTCTTGATATCTCCATGGTACAAGTTCTGAGCATGGCAGTCCTTGACTGCGGATAGTAATTGGTAGGACAGCCATCGTTTCTCAATGTCTTCCAGAAATGGCCGGGTGCTGAGACGGTCATAGACGGAACTATACACGTATTGGCGTACCAAGAAGCCACCGCTTCCAACTTCCACGATGCGTTGGTAGCCTAGAGCATTAGGTATTCCAGCTAGTATGTTTCGTTCGTCTGTAATCTGTTTGACATAGTCGCGTACATCAAAGGACGAGTATGGCTTCATGACCACCTTCACAAAAACAAACCCTTGCTGGCTTCGAGCACGTACGCTCTTCATGAACCTGGCTGAAGCCAGTGTCTTGTCTTGTGTCAGATCCGACAGCTCGGGAACATCGATTGTGGCCGACGCTGCAGAGAGCGTGGTCATTGAATAACCTTGACCCATGATGAGCAGATTGGCTTCAGGCTCGTTCGACTGAAGGCTTCAATGTCCTCTCTTCTGTAGTTGCTAGCCTGGGTTGAGGGCCATATGAAAACGGAATCGTCGCTTCTTCGCCGAGCACATGAGGAGAGTCGCTGTAAGACTCCTGAGCAGGGTGCTATCGTCGGCGAGACATTTAGCTGCGTTTGGTTGTTAATAGATATTTAGCCAGTGAAGATGGTGCGCGGTGCTCCAGGCAAGCGCGTGCCGACGGTCACGTAATCCCAGCCGGGCTCAGGCGCGTGGTCACAAACACAACAAACAAGTCGCATCTAAGACCCGATATCATGATATGACGTCGACAGGCACGGAGTTGTTTCTACGACGCAAGGCGCGTGGCACGTTCGATGTCGTGCATGCTACGGAATGTGCCGCTGAGTCAAGCGTGTTCAATTCCTCGACAAGTGTGGAAAGGTGAAATTTGTCGACAAATGCCAGATTGACCGATTGTCAATCCTACACCACACACGCTTGCTTCGACCAACTACAGCTGCCTGACATTCACCCCCTGGACACCGCCAACCTGAAAATGTTGGCAATAGGTGAAGATGGCAGATAGCAGCGAGCCCAGTGCGGCAGCCATATCTATTCACTCTGATGCGGCCAGCACTACCTCTGGCCGCTCGTCGTCTCAAGCATCTCGAGCTTCGAGTGATAGCAGACGAGTCAAGGCACTGCAGTCTCACAAGAAACGGTCGGCAAGAGCTGGGCTCAAGCATGAACCGGCAGAGGGCGCTTCTTTGACCTCGTTCCCTTCCTTATCTGCAGATGCCGACGGGAACTTCCAGAACCTGCCTCCTACTGAGCAAACGACCAACAAGCAACCTTTGAGAACAACGTCACAAAGAGTGAAAGCAAGAAAGGCCACACTTGCTGGCTTGACTAGCCCAGGCATCATCGACCGCTCGAATGCTCTCTTCGATGACTCGCCAAGGTCGTCTCTCGATATCCCCGGGTCGCTGCATCTGTCGAATGACGAACACATTGGGCGGCTGGTACAAAGAGTGGGAGCTGTGAAGTTGATAAGACAATACGCTCAGGACCTGGCACAGAGAGATGCAGAGATTTCGGCGCTGCGCGTGCGTGCTGACGAAAGAGAAAGAGAGCTCAAGCGCTTGTTACGCGAAGCCGACGTGTCGAGCGCTGATATCGAGAAGCGCTTGCATCGACTGGAAAACCCTACAATATCCACTGCCGCTGCCGGCTCAGTAGGGGGTCAGAAGAGAAAGCAATCGACCACGATAGACAGCATGATGAGTGAGGCTATCACAGACACGCGCAGCCTCAGTCCAGTCGAGCAGGACGTGCCAGACGCAACGGGCCCCGGTCTGCCTGCTCCACCCCCGACGCTATCGAGACGCCTGAAGAGCTCAGCATCCATCAGTCAGCTCAACAGTCAGCCTGTGCTAAGCCGTCATTCAAGTCGAGCAAGCAGCATGGCTAGTGCTGGAGACCAAGACCTGGACTCCACCATACGACCCAGACAGGCGAGTTCCAACGTAACTCGCGTCTCCGGCTTGCAAAGCATCTTCCATCCCCCATCCAGTGGCACGAGCTATTTCCTGGGCGGCTCAAGCAAGACCCTTACCAAGACGAAGACGGCAGACGAAGTCAGTATTAAGTCGGCACAATCGCAGAAATCAGCAACTTCGTGGACAAGGATATTTGGTGGTCGGAACCAAACCTCACGTTCAAGGGCGTCGTCCGTCCAAGAGAGCAATGCGCCCATACATGATGACTCCCTGGGACCAGCGAGTTCAAAACTTCGAAACACTGCAAATCGCTCAAGTGCAGCCGTTGGAACGACGAAAGCGAGGGTTCCACCACAGCGGACAGTCAGCGCTACTCGTCTTAGCACAAGCCCAGGACATGGACGGAAAGAGTCAAACGCAAGTACCCTTCCTCCGACCGTCGAGATGGACTCCATGATCGAGAGTTCACAATTACCCCCCACCATGTCGAACCTGGGCGCAGAAGGATTGCTAGTCGATCGCTTCGGCTTTATCTACGATAAGAAGAGGAAAAGGCAGCAAGCCCGAGCTCATCGTGGCACAAAGTCGAAGTCATCTGCCGCGGAGAGTCTTGCTAGCTATAGAACTGGTGATGTGTCGCCGGTCCGTGACCAGCCTAATAGGCCAGTGACCCCAGTGTCTATAGATGACGACTTTTCAAAGAAGTCGTGGCAAGACTACTTGTTGCCGGCTGCGACAGCAAATCCAAGACGACCACGAGAATTCCTAGCCCACACGCCATCCGCTGGTGCAGTCGTTATGGTGAACGCGGCCGATGCCGAGGGCACAATCACTCCACCTCGTGTCCGGGACACAACCAGACTTGTATCCTCCCAAAAGCCCCTTCTCACTGGCAGCTCTGTCAGCGAAGCTCAGTCGTCAGCAGTGAATGCCGTACCCGAGACGTTCTCTCTGGAGCCAGAGGAAGACCTCCTGGAAGTTGGCGCATCAAAAGCTCTGCTTGATCAGCTCACAGAGCTTCATGACAACCTGCAAGCAGAAAGGACTGTCAAGTGGAATGATTTTCTGCGACGTGTCAGAGCAGAACGTTCGGCCTTTACGGAACGTTCTAGCAACAACACCCCAGAAGCAAACCTGGTGAATGGAGAGCTTATTGGCATTGCAACTCTGGGACGCTCGAACAAAACGAAAGCAAAATACACACACTTCAAGTCACTCGTTCTGGCCGGCATACCTGTATCTCTCCGGCCGAAGATATGGGCAGAGTGCTCAGGTGCGACCTCATTACGGGTCCCGGGCTACTACGAAGATCTAGTCACGCGCTCGAAAGACGATACCGAGATGGAGGCAGACATTGTACAGCAGATCAAAGCTGATGTCAAGAGAACCTTGCGCGATAACGTTTTCTTTCGGGACCCTGATGCTCCGGGAGTGCAGCGATTGGAGGAGCTGCTCCGTGCGTACTCGTTGCACAATCCCAAGATCGGCTACTGCCAAGGCATGAACTTGATCACGGCTTCTCTACTGCTCATCTGCGCCACATCGGAGGACTGCTTCTGGCTTCTAGTTGCTATCGTCGACTACATCTTACCAAGCGGGTATTTTGATCAGAGTTTGCTCGTCGCACGGGCAGATCAACTTGTCCTGAGAGGTTATGTCGCTGAAGTCCTACCAAGGCTAGATGCAAAATTGTCAGACATTGGTGTGGAGCTCGAGGCCTGCACATTTCATTGGTTCCTTAGTCTATACACAGGAGTTTTGACCGGCGGCGAAGCTCTGTACCGTGTATGGGACGTTGTGCTGTGTCTGAACAGCTCAGACTCAGCACCTATTGCCTTGCAGAACAAATCGGCAGCGGCTACACTAGGAGTTGAGAGCTATTTGAGCGCGGTGCAACCTGTCACGCCCACTGCACCAACGGCACCTGACGCGACTGCCGAAGGCGGAGCCAGAGGAGACGACCACGACGGTACATCGTCCCCGTTCTTATTTCAGCTAAGTCTAGCACTGTTGAAGCTGAACGAAGAGGCCCTTCTTGCGCTTGAATCACCAGCTCAAATATACACTTATCTGAATCACAACATGACGGCGCACAACATAACGATTGATGCTCTGGTTAATGCCAGCGAAATGCTCCGGAGTCGAATCAAAAGGTCCGACGTTTTAGATCGTAGAAAAAACGCCGTGGAGAGTCTGAGGTGACAGCCTGCAGCAGCGTCACTGTCGCGACCTTGGCTGTAGCTGAAAGCAAGCAAATTATTACTCTAGGGTTTTTTCTTACAACTTGCTAGTGACGTAGACAGCTCGCAGGACACTTATGGTGAATGGTGTACCAAACAGGTAGTGGGTTGTACCTACCAGGATTACACCTGTAATGTGTGCGGAGACCGCAAGATCATGACCACCACAGCTTCGGATCTTGCTGGGACCACATGCTACGATGTCTGACGACAGCAGATGCGCTGAGCAAATCACGATGGAGGTGGTGACAGTTTCCGGTCCTGGTAGTCATTGCGTAGTCGATCGACACTTCATAGTGGTAAGCATTCTCATCCTTGTTACGTCAAGATGAGACAATTCTCGGTTACTGTCTGCAGCGTGTTAACGGTAGTTAACGGCTTTCTGACAAGCTGGGTTTTACGAACTCGTACTCCGCTCTTGAGCAAGAGTTTCTTGTGCGCAGTGGAAAGTGCTCTGCTCGGTGCCCTGCCGATAGCGAATATGTGGCAATGCACGCGACAGCCGAGAGTCTGGAAGTGGGGAAGTCTGAGACTTCTGATCGTGCTTCGTTAACCAGATCCGACCAGGGTACAAGACGCAGGCAGGATCAAGGGGTGTAACTCCGCAATCCAGCTGAACGCAGACCTCTCCCATGTGCATACCGGTCCTCGGTGTAGTGAACCCTGGTTTCATCTGGTAAAGAAAGCGGACTTCGAAAAGAGTGATTCGTCGAAAATGTGTAGTTACGCTGCGAAGCGGATAAGCTAGTTCGATCCAGAGCAACACTGGAATCTAAGCGCTTGATGACCATGCTATTGGTTAGTAGTCTAAAGTCTATCTTCAAGTCCGTCACGTCGCGGGTTCATTATTCCAAAGTAGGGTTTACAGATTGTGTGGCTTGGCAAGCACCTACTACTGCTGGCTGTTAGAGCCATTGCTGCCCTGGTGTGAGACAGTAACATAGTAGGAGTACTTCGTCTTTCACCAGATAGATCTGTGCTATCATTTGCTGTGGAATTGGCTGCGAGCATAAGAATCAACCTTTGCAAGGAAATCCATAGCTTTGGTCTCACAGCCACGTGGGGCGCTTTGTCCAGCCATGAAGTAGGTGCCCGGGTGGTTGCAGAGATAAGCTCGCAGTCTCCGATCGCACGTCCTTGAGCATTCCGCTAAGAAATGCGCTACGGTGCTCCGATCTTCTCGTGTCCCAAGCCTATGGTTTGCAAATGTCCCGCGCAACGTACATTTGTCAGGGCACAGCAGGACGCCCATCCTAGACCCTGCCCGAATCTATCTTTCATGACAAGATGACACATACACTTTGTTGCACTTGCTGTCGCCATATTCTGGATTCAGTGCATCAATGAATATGTGACACGGCATGTCCTTTTGTCAGATCGCACCGAGTGCTTGAAGGGTTTGACACAATGTGGCCCGTTGCAATCTCGTCAGGGGCTTTTAGTGCCGCGACAAATGGGATTAGACAATGCTGGTGTCGGATGTTAGAGCGCAGTAGCTGCCAGACAAGCGGCCTGGCAACCTTCTCGTGAGCTAATGTTCGGGGACAAGCAAAAGTCTCCTGGCTAGACTCGATTGCAGTTTAGAGGGCGAAGTTAATCTGGTCGAACGAACCAATGCCGGTCAGCCTCCATCTGTGGAGAAGGGTCATCGAGCAGCTGGCCGCTCAAATGGCGTTTCTCTTTGCTGGTCGCGTCTTCACAGTCCCACTGCAACTCCAAGCACCACGGTGTACCTTGTCGAAAACGCAAACTCATGCCCATTTTGACGTCCACGATTGCTAGAGATCCGCGAAACCTACCGGATCGTGTCTCCATAAAGTCAGATTGCTCCTGCGACCCAAGCTCGATCGGGACTGGTCTCTATGCTCTTCATTAGCTTATTGACAGTCTGCATATCCGGTAACCTTGCCCGACTTGTAGCTTTTCTGGCTTGAGCTGAAACGAAGCATGAGCAGCGAACCTTTCCCTAACTTTCTTGCTTTCGCTTCTTCGTTTGACCTGAAGTTCTGAATCTTGTGCGAGGGCGTGTTTGCTCTGAGATTCAATCCTGTCCACTCATTTCACTCTTACAAGTGGTTAATATCAATATATCCTCAATCAAACAGGATCGTTGTTTCTACAACATCACTGCAGCCGGATTATCATCAGAATTTTGCCCGAGCATAAGCTCGTGAGCCGCAAAGCTGGCCAACACACGAGCCCCGAGTCGGAACTCGAACAATCAGTACACGATGGGGCCTGCCGTCAGAAGTTCGTCAGCGTCGGTTCGACCTGGCACACGCGAAACGACGAGGCCAGGCACTCGCGATCAGGGTGGTGCTGCGGACACTACAGTCCCCAGTAGAACTTCATCACTCCATTCACGTATTACACAACCAATGCCGAGCACAATGACAGCTGGCAAAAGACCTACACCAAAGACCCTCACATATGCTTATTTGGTTTGTGGTGTTGGTCGCGAACCATCGCAGTGGGTCAAAGCTGCTACGCCAGCGCAAGGCAAGATCCAACATATGAGAGGTGCTGTTGGACAGTTCTGGTTGCCGGAGATTCTGGGCAGCAGTCCTCGTCTCGAATCAGACAACGAGGTTGCACGATCTCTGCACGGCGCGATGAGGGTGAGCATACACGTCAAATCGAGCTTCACGTAACTGACATGTACAGGCTTGCTTTCCCCACGACGTCGAGATCTGCACAGGACGCAGCCAGCCGCACTGCGTACACCACTCCTTCGTCCTTCAACAAGACTCCTCGCATACGCTCTACGGCATTGCTTTGCGTGTTTGGTCGAGAGCAGATGAAAAGCGCGCAGAGACGATTCGGGACCTTAGGAGAAAGACCGAACCTGACTATCGAGATGTGGCCGACGAGACATATTGGATCCCATACTGCTTAAGTTTCCTTTCGAGGTACCCATTGTACAACTTACTTGGAGACTACCTTCGAGGTATGTGGATTCATTGGAACAAAGCAACAAACCTTTTCCACGCCGAAGAAGTGTCTCGCATTCTCAGCTTCCCGGCACCCCGACTCAACGACCTTGTCCGAATTGACATGAAGGACTACGCTTTGTGTTACCAGTTCCCCTCCTCACCGACAGGGTTCCAGAACTTCGCCATGTGGCCCATCTTCAGCTGTTTGACCATTCCGAACGTGGTTGGTCTGGTCGAGGCAGCGGTTTCGCCCACGCGGAGAATTATCCTGATGTCTCATCATCCCGCCATGCTTACTGTGGCTGCTGAAACCATCAGGTTTTGCACTCGAGTCTACGACTGGACAGGTTTGTACGTGCCGGTAGCGCATGCGCGCAGCGTCCACGATCTTGTTCAAGAGCCTGGACCATACATCCTCGGTATCACGACCGAGTGCCGCTCTCTGTTCACACCACCAAAAGACGCCCTTCTTGTAGATCTGGATCGCAATTTGGTCATCACGGATCACCCTCCAAATGTCCTTACCCCCAGTCAGAGAACGAAGATGGTCACGCGGCTGACACAGGCACTGAACTCAGATGTCGAAATCACGGGTGTGCCTCAACATCTCAAATCTGCTTACGGTGGCGGTAAACTCATCCCAGCCGGTGATATCATTGTGCTCCGGGGCGGTGAGGTGGAGAGAGTGGTCGATCCCATCTGGTGGAATCAAGATGCTGTTATGTCGGTAATGGACCACGTTTGCGAGAAATTAGGCCGCAACACTGGCATCAAAGCCATCTTCCAGGGCTCAGCGAAGAAGCCGCTGATGACCAAGATTTCCATGCGCCACATGAACGAAATGGTGCGTGAACGCAATCAATACTCTCGAGACGCCCTAGAGGCATGGCAAGATTTCATCAACCTCAAGGGACGGATGGACACGGAGTTGGCCAAGGTCGCGAAGCGGAACAACGTACTCGAACAAGAAGCCGAGACGTGGAAAGCACAGTTCCAGAAATTCCAGGCCTTCGTCGAATCGCTCAACAAAGAGCTCGCAGAACTCCGGGTCAAGATTGAAGCCGGCAAGCGAGAACAACGCCGGCTTACCGGTATCATCGACCAGCAAAAGGACGACCAAGCTAGGCTCGCGCTCCGACTTTCGGGCACGGAGAGGCAGCGAGACAACGCACTCGAGGCGCTTGTGCTGCAACAAGGGATCGCGGAAGACCTGGAGAAAGAGCGCGACCGCAACCGGAAAGAGATTGCGGCTCTCCAGCATGCCAACACTACACTTGCGCAACAACGAGACCAGGCACAAAGAGTGGTGCTGCACCTTCGAAGTCTCATCAGTGGACAAGCGCACCACATGGAGCACATTGTTCGATCTATCGGCTCTTCCAACGAGCTAGCAGAGCATGTCAGGCAAGGCTTTGAAGATGCTGACGACGAGGACTCTGCACTCTCGGCCAACGAGAACACAGTCAGACGTAGCGGGCCGTCACGACGCGCTGCATCAGCAGCGTCAACGTCGACGGATAGCTTGGAGACTCGACAGTCCAGCCGTGCAAGCAAGAGGTATTCTACTCAGAGCGTGCACGATGTGGCCGATCGACACCTACGAGAAAAGACGGACGCGATTGCCGACATCATTCGCAACATCAGTGAGCAATGCGCCGCCGCTGTGGAAGGTCTACAGCTTGCCAACGAGGCAGCCGATCTTGCTCGGCTGAGTGACGGAGAGACGGACGCTACGAGCAATGCCAACTTGTCCGCCGATGAGAGACCATCTTCTAGCATGTCACGACGTACATCTGGCACATCTCGTGAGACTGGGCAGGGAACGCCTACCTCGGACCGTAGTTCAGTGCCGCCAACCCCAGAACTCGTGCATCAGCGATCAAGCACGGCATTGTCGATGGCCAGCACGGCACCGACAGCTTACACAGCACGCGATAGTGTGCGGGAGTCTTCTGGGCGAATGAAGTTCGTCATGGACGGAGAGAGCGCTGAAGGACAGATCAGTTCGGAGCCGCTTCCTCTGGAGAAGAGGCATTTGGCACAGCAGTCCAGTCGGACGCCGCTCGGTCGTGTGGCGGAGGTATAGGACGCTGGCATGACACAACAAGCATGAGGTAAACCATTTCCGGTTGATGGCGAGGAGTCTAAATTTGGGGTTATGTCGATGTTCTTGACGATTACTTGGTTGCTCGGCGCAGGACTTGGATCCCTACAACATGGGCTAGCGGGGAAATCAATTGGTCATATATCCATGTACACACGCCCGTCTATATATTTGCATCCAGATATCTGGCAACCAATGTACAAAAGCCATGATACACTATGAGTGAGCTATTCCAATGACTAGGGAGATGCATTCGTACACGACAGTGCATAGTTTGTTTGAGCACCTTGAGAGCTGTGGGTGATATTCCGGTCGGCGATCGGTGAAACGCGCTTGCGATACGAGTAGGCCCGGAGACTAACCGGTTTAGTGCAGACAACAAATAACGGCTTCTGTCTTTCTGGCAAGCCACACGTATCTCTGATAAGCCATCTGCAACGAGTCTTATAGCATACCAACTCATGATTATACGGTAGCACCAAGAGAGACTGTGCTCTCCAACACATTCTATCAGGCGATCGCCTCACAGGCACCAGCTGCATTATCACCATGGCCGAACCATGGCTGGACGGCCTCTCAGAGGAGTGGGAATCACAACCTCGATCCTCCTCGCCCTCGCTTTCACTGAGCCAGAGTGGGAAGAACGATACGAGTCGCCGAGTGTCGAGCGTTGCCTCACCAAGCCGGATTCCTCACCTGGCCCACAACATGCGCAATGCTAGCAACGGCGGCAGCTTCCTCAAACCGCGATCGAGCCGCGGCATCGCCCGCCTAAGAGAGAGGACGAGCAACGCCCTCACCGAACGATCACCCGCAAGCCTCAATGCTATGGCCATGGCCTCCTCGTCTCCTGCTGCCTCCAAAGGTCGATTGCCTTCCACCATACCAAGACGTGCTTCCAGCGCATTGTCGGATTCGCAGAACTCGGTCCAGCACTACACCATCAACAATTCCACCAACCTGGTCGAGACACCTGAATGGAAGAGGAGGTTGAAAGAAGGAAACAACATCGATAGTGACGGCCTCGACCTCTTCTCTCCTTCCAAGCTCGAAGGCATGTTCAAGCAGTCCTCTTGTCCAGCTGAGCCTGTGGAGGACAACGAGAAGGATGATTCAGTCGTCGTGACGGAGAAGAAGCCGTGGAACTCTCTCAGCGATTCCGCCTTCCCTGCGCCATCCGCCACACACAGCTCGTTCCGAACCTCCACATCGCGAAGCAGGGTGCCAGCAATGGGCATATTGGAAGAAGTAGATGAATATGATGAAGAGAAGAGCTTCGACATGTCGGCCATATCATCCGACATCCTGCGACAAGGCCATATCAGAGGCATGGTCAGCAGGCGCGTCAGTAACCTCGAGTTCGCCGCTGCTCGAACCACCAACGATCCACGCATGAGGACCATCAGTGGGCGTAAGGAGATCAGTGATGAAGTCTTCTCTCCCCTCGAGCATTCGGAAAGGAGCAGTATTCGCAGGCAGGCCTTGCAGGAGACCTTCGACACTGATCCCCTCGAGTTGAGAAGAAAATTGCAAGACGTCAGAGGACAACACTCACAAAGGTCTCGCTCACAGTCGAGCGACCACGACGTCTCATACGCTGCCCAGGACGTGAATGAGAATGACGACTCGATAATCCCGCACGAGCACGCGGCTGAGTTGACCTCCCTCTCCCTGCCAGAAGACCTGTCCATGGGCACCCAGAACTACATCCCGAGCAGCAGACACGTCAGCAACACCCGCCGTGTCAGTGTCATACACAGAAAGCCTCGCTCAGGCAACACCTTTCAATTAGAGGCTCGGAAGGAATTCAGAAGCTCGCCTCCGCCTTACAAGCACGCTGAAATCGAGCACAGCAGAATCAGCATCAGTGAGCCTACGAGTCCACTGGACAACAGTGTGCTACACCATGCCCCAACTTCGGCCCCGCATAGTGCCGCTGGGAGCCCACTGAAATTGTTCGGCAATCGAGACACCTACACCAACAACAAGCTGATGCGTATACTGAGTCAATTTGAGGAAGAAGCCTCGGAACTGGAACTCCACGTCGAAGCCGCTGCTCTGCGAATGAGCAATTTCGGCAGAGGCGAGCTCGATGGCTTCGGCTTCGAAAAGGAAGTTGAGAGGCCAGCGGCTGAGCAGACAAAACAAGACAACCTCGCTGGGAAGCTTTTCAAGAACCTCGCCTCGCTCGCCATCGATGAACCCAAGTCCAAAGATCTAGCAAAAGAAGCCTCACCTACCAAAGAGCGATCTCCGAAACGACGAAGGACACTGTTGAAGGACGAGCTATTCGTCGATGGCGCCGAGGTCGAGATCAAGCTCAGTCGTCTGCCGAGTGATAGCTTAGCAGGGAAGAAACGTCGAGACGCACTGCCTGGAAAAGATGCCGAGCAGGCTTCCGCTGAAATTCTTGCAACTCGTCGCATCGTTCGTCCTTCTGGTTCGCGGAAGTCTTCGAGAGAAGGTCACTCTAGGACTGCATCAGCCTCCGCCTCGGAGACTCTGCGGCACGACACGCAGCTGGCACCAGAGCTTGCAGAGCAGTTGGCCGCCGAGCTTGAATCCTTCGCTAACAACGCTGCTGCAGTCAAGCAGGACTCGAGGAAAGCTTCGCTCGCCACTAAAGACTACATGGAGGAAGCAAACAAGGTGATGGAATTTATTCGTGCCAAAGGCAAGCCAAAGCCTGCCCTTCCAAAGATCCAGGAACCAGAAGATGTGTCTGAGCTTGATCCTGACGCCATTCTCGATGTCGAGATCGATGACTCGACAAAAGATTCGTTCTCACGACCACCGTCCAGAGAAAGACGAGTTGCGCCGCGGCAGGATCGCCGGTATGCTCAGCACGATACTCAAACTGCCAATCACCTAAAGAAGTTCCACGAATCAGATGATCTGGATCTCTTGACGAGCACTTCTGCTCTGGGTACGCTGCAACTAGCTGACAATAAGGCGTCGGAAGAAGCTGCACTCGTTCCCGTACCGGAAGAGGATGAGTCAGTGGAAACGCAAGAGCACACAGATAATAATGAGAGTATGCAGAGTAATCCACCCGGGATGCGCATACTGAATGAGAATGACAGGAAGAGAAAGCATTCTGCGACTGACGTTGACACCCAGAACATCAACAGCGATAGTTCAAGACGGACTATCGCGACCACTTCCTCCACCGGGTCTGGCCTGAGGGGTATGATCAGCCAAGGTACGGTATCACTACCTGACACGATTGGTGTTATGAGATTTGATCATGAGAAGAAAATCTGGGTCAAGCAGAACATCAAAGCTCCAAAACTACCACAGCCGGCTGCGTCCCCAGAAAGCAAAGTCGGGGCACGAGAGTTTAGTGAGGCTGATCCGTTTGACGGCATACCCGATCTCAGTATTGATGAGATGAAAGAGGCTAGTTTGAAGAAGAGTCCTATGCTAGACATGCTGCAGGACAAGGTCAGGGCACGGGAGAAACCAGGGTTGCCGCAACCACAAGTGGCAACCCCTGCCAAATCGTCGCTGAGGTCGCCTCGAAGGCAGCGCCCTTCCGAATCCGAAGAACGTCCGCGTTCAAGGGGTCCACAAGCCTCGAAGCACGAGGAGCGTCTGCACGATGGTGTCCCGTCCCAAGAGATCGATACTGGAGCCAAATATCAACCAAGAGTTGTCACAATCGCGTTTAGCTCACCGATTGCTTCTGAGATACCCTACATACAGGCGCCCAGCACATCTGACGCCGATCTTGATGAAGACGACCCCAGCTTACTACCGCTTGATGATGACGGTACTGTTCTTGGCAGTAGTCCTGTCAGGCCTGCAGAAGACCTTCATGTGGGGGAGGAAGATCATGGCGCTCGACTACGGACCATCATGGGCTCTATTGAGCGCCACGGACAGTATCGAGCTATGACCTTGAACAGGCGACCAGTCTCTCGTATAGAAGAGTATGGAGAGGATCAAGAAGACAACCAGGAATTGTCGTTGGTTCACATCAAGCACACCGAGCTCACGCCAGCGCCTAAACGCCAGCTGAGTGTACGAAAGACGTCGGTGAACAAAGAGTCCAGCATTCTCTGCTTAACGCCATTGTCGGAGTTTACGTTGCATCAGGTTGACAAAATCAATCATCCCGAGGAGAGCTTTGTTGCCGAACGAGCTAACCCCAGAGCCCTTCGTCAGGCACACGGCTCGACTGCACTAGTTGAAGATGCGCTTGTCAAAGCCATCACAGATGCTGAGCCGACCGAACTCTTCTGGGAACAGTTGAGAAAGCTTTCCTTAGCAGACAGTGGGCTTGCCGCAGTCCGAGGGCTGAGCGGCTACTGCTCATCACTGGAGTATCTAGACTTGAGAGGGAACAAGGTGGCGCAGCTGACGGATCTGCCTGTTTCACTGAGGTCGCTCAACATGTCCTCGAACCTGATCAACGATCTCACATCGTGGACGCACTTACACAACCTCCAGTATATCGATGTGTCGAGTAATCAACTTGAGTCCCTTGAATGCTTCAGCGGCCTCATCCACCTGCGCCACCTGAACGCAAGCAACAATCGAATTCACAACATCGAAGGCATTCTCGACCTGAACGGGCTGATCACCCTAGATCTTTCTGGCAACGACATTCCTGAGGTCGACTTCCGTACATGTGACCTCACGTCTCTCGAAGATCTCGACCTGAGCAAGAACAATCTGATGCACGTCCAGAATCTTGATAATCTACCGAAGCTGAAAACAGCTGACCTTACGGAAAATCTGCTTGAAGACGTCACAATCGGCGGACAAAAAGTTGCGGCGCACCTCCAAACTCTGTGCCTTGCTCAGAACGAGCTGACGAGCTTAGACCTGACGGCCTTCCCAAGTCTGCAGCGACTGAACGTTGATGGGAACAGTATCACAACGCTCCAAGGGCTGGCTGAAGCAGAACATCTAACCGTCCTCTCTGCATGCGATCAGCGCGTGACTTCAACCCTTGTTAACGATGTCCTTATCGCAGCGCACGACATCACAGAACTCTACCTGTCAGCCAATGCGCTTCCAGAGACTGGCTTGGGACTGCCAAACATGGCCAATTTCACCTTGCGTTGTCTCGAGATTGCGTCGTGTGGACTGGACTTCTTGCCGGTCGGATTCGGTGATTACTTTCCAAACCTGAGAGTGTTGAACATGAATTTCAATGCTATGGCTGATTTGAGTCCTTTGCAGGGTTGCGTCAAGCTGAGAAGCTTGTACTTGGCGAAGAACAGGATCAGGAAGATGAGACGCACGTGTCTCACCCTTTCGCGTATAGCGGCGCTAAGGAAAGTCGACATGAGGGATAATCCACTAACTATTGGCTTTTATCCTCCGTTGGCTGCAGAGGCGGACGCGAAAGATCTTTATACGCTGTCAAGCAGAAATGCGGTACGAGACAAGAAATGGGTTGGTTTGATGGACGAAACAACCTGGATGAGAAGGCGAGCTATGGAGCTGCTGCTTGCTGAGTGTTGCCCCCTTGTCAAGGAGGTGGACGGGCTCGTCCTTGACAGAGATGTGCTGGTCAAGGAGCAGGCCGACTTCCAAAGGCTCATGAGGAAAGGCGTGCTAAAGGAAAGGGCTTCGACGGTGACTGTCTCCGAAGTTGCGAGCCGACAAGGGCAGACATGGACTACTCAATGATTTATGACTTACGTTCTCAAGAGCATGGGAGGCACCAAGAGGGTGCTGATGCTGGTCAGGACTAATGAACATGGGATTCACCGAATGGCTAGGAAAAGCGGGAGTAATCGATTTGAAGGTTGACTGCCCTACATACCATCATAATGTCTCATGTACCTCGTTCTCTACCTATCTCGTGTTCCGACTGCGACTTACTAAAACCACACACGTTCGCGCCTGGTAGTCTGCTGAAGACTTGTAATACTTATTTCGGTAGACCTGCCTCTTTCCTTCCTTGCTTTCAACCACATCATCCGATGCCCATCTTGCATACTTTGCTTTGTTCTCTTCCCTCTACTCGTAGTAATTTGTTTGGTAACCATTCAATCTCTCGACTCTAGACCTAAATCGCTTAAGCACCTGACCAGAGGCTACTCTCGGATTACCAAGTTGACCGACTCGGCTACCGATAGGTAGCCAACGATACAGCCTGTGTTGTGTCTTCTGAAGTCGTAGTGGGGATATGCGCGCTGAAGCGATGATAGAATGATGGGGGTTCTTCGAAACACTAGTAGATAGGTGCCAAGGTATTGTCGTCGACATGATAGCTGATCAGTGGTCGAGACGGCTTACTCCATTCGGTTGTCCGGTGGAGAAGGAATGCCAAGTTTCCGCAGAAGAGAGTCGCTACGTTCGTCTCCCTACGGCTGACGTTGCTTCACCTTAGACGTTGTAATAATGCATCACAAGACTTGCCTTCCTTAGAAGCAAATCAGGTGGAGCAAAAGCGTGGTGAGACTGAACCATCGATGAAAAGAGAATAACACATTGCGGCTTGCCTGGCGACTCAACCAAGTAAGACGCCAACAAGAACTTCGTTTTCAGCGAAAGTTTGAAATTGAGTTCGAGCACTGGACACGCATGGTCTCAGCCATGCCGTCATGCCCAGACGTGCAAGTGGACGACATCAAACTCTCGGGAAGGCGCGTTGAATGATATGCTTCTGTGTGGTACAATTCGAGCTACAACATTATGTAACATCCTTGGTTTACCGGTTACAAATCGACAGTAATGTCCGACTCGTCACGTCTCGAAAAGCCAGGCAGTGGAAGCAATAGTGGCCAACAACAATCAGATGGGAGGAAAAGGACCTCGGTAGAACACTTCTTCAACTTCCATCGCATCGAATCCGGTGAAGCAGGCCGTTCAGGATTTCGCCCTATCAAACTCTTGAAGATCCTCTGGCAGCGACAGGATCCCATCGTCAGTCCAATACTGTCGCTATGGGTGCTCGTACCCGCTGCTATCGTTCTGGCATTCACGAGGAAGGACTTGCACCAGTGGGTCTTTGGTCTCAGCTACATAGCGATGATACCGTGCGCGAGTACCTTGGGCTTGGCAGGACAGCAACTGGCACGGAAAGTGCCTAGAGTGGCTGGTGTCCTCATTGAGACCTTCCTTGGCAGTATCGTTGAGATGATACTTTTCATCATACTCATTGTGAAGCACGACAAGAGCGGCTATTCTCTCATCGTCGTTCTCAAGGCTGCCATTCTTGGGTCGATCTTAGCCAACACGCTCCTCTGCCTAGGTGTCTGTCTGTTCATAGGAGGATGTCGACATGAGCAACAAACGTTCCATGACTTGATCGGCGGGACCAGCTCAGACGTCTTGCTGGTCGCTGGGTTTGCCCTCCTTCTACCTGGTGCATACTTCTCAGCGTTGTATTCTTCTGCGGACAGTCCGAATTACTCGATCACGGTCGTGGAGCTGCATAGGAACAGTCTGCACATCAGCCGAGGGACATCAATCGTTCTCCTGGCATCCTTCGTTGTCTACCTCTACCACAACATTTCGACTCATGCAACTCTCTTCGACAAGATCTTATCGGAAGAGGAAGAGAACCTGCCAGAAGACGGAGAGAACGACTCCGGGAGAAAAAGACCTGAGTTTACTTTTATGGAGTGCGCCGTCACAATAACCCTTGCGCTGGCCTGCGTCTCGGTACTCGCCTACATACTGGTTCGAGAGATTCATGATATAGTCCACACCACGTCCGTCACGGAGCAATTCATGGGTCTCATTCTAGTCCCGCTTGTCGAGAAGCTTGCCGAACACGTCACTGCGGTCGACCGCATGGTTAAGAACCAAGCGAATATGGCAGTCTTCCTCTGTGTTAGTCCGTCGATTCAGACCATGCTTTTCAACACTCCACTTGTGGTTATCATCGGTTGGGCTTTGAAGAAGCCGATGGACCTCAACTTCGAGGTCTTTATGTTGGTCTCGCTGGTACTTGCCATCATTGTGGCGGTTCATTTCCTGGCGGATGCTCAGTCGAGCTATCTGAGAGGCTGGTTTTTAGTGGTTGTTTATATTATCATAGCGTTGTCGGCCTGGTACTACCCTAGTCTCACGGTCAATGCCTCGGAAGTCGTTTCCTAGTGCTCTGGCGTTCGTCCAGGGCAAAGAAGGGTTGCGGACGGAGAAGAGTTCCAAGTGGCGAACTTGAGCAATTCTGTATTCTGACAGCCATATCGGGGTCGATGTCGCCCACTGCCGTTGTCATTATTCTCTTGGCAATCAGTGAGCCTAGCGACACGCTGCGATGTCAACTGCAGTGTTATTGACGCCTTTGTTGAACCTCTCGAGCAAAACCATGAACGAGTCATCGTATACCCAGCACCTTGAGTAAGCACGCAGGGGTCTTCTTGACGTTACTCACTAACCGTAACCTAACGCGACTCCCAGCTTCGTCAACGCTCGGCGCCGCATCGGAAGGACCCAGCACGAATGCATGACCTGAGATACGCAGCCGTCCACAGGAGCTACCCCAGAATTTGGAATCCGACTCAGCTGCCAGTCTTGCGGAGCCTACCACGCTACCAACGTACCTGCTGGACATTTTGCATATGCCTTGAGTTCTGCAATCTCTTGCGGTGATGTTGGTGCCCTTCAATCATGACTGATCTGAGTATGCTTCGTACATGGTGTTGGGTTGGTACCCTCTAAGTTGTCGGTGGCGTCCTCTCGAGTGCTCATCTAAGGGTGAGTACTACGACCTCTGAGTACTACCTAGTGTAGGTACGCTGAGTGCCGCACAAGATGACGTATACTACATCCTATACGGCGGCTACGTTAGATGATCGGTTAATTCGAGAAAGTATATCTAAATTCGACTCCAGACATCAACCTGCAATCCTGATCAGCTGTTTCCGACTGGTTTCAGAATCTGAATATTGATCATGAATTTTGCAAAAGGACCTGAACACTGTAGGTCTTGACTGTCGCTGTAGCGCAACTACTGGACTCTTGTCAGGATGTTCCTGCATTGGGAAACAAAAACCGTAAGCGTGACGTATCAGGTCGGCAAACAGCCATCGGAGGCAGCGACCAGAGCACAAGGCTAGGTAGGTGTCACATCCTTGGTACGGGAGGATACGTGCTATGCTTCACTGACTTTGCGGGTGGATTTCTACGGTTTCTCAGTCCTCCAGTCCTTGATCCGCGAAACTCGGACCTTACCAGACCGACCCATTTGCGGACCGCGCTTCATTGACCAGACAAGATGCCACCGTACGTGCTACGCGCCGCGTTGCTGCGTAACCGTCTTGTCGCAGTCTCTAGTGCCAGGCGTCACACTCACAGCCTCGCTAGGACCCTCCCGATTTTCTCGTTGGAGGGAAAGACATGTGTCGGTAAGTCAGGCACAACACCGCAATCACTCTACGAATGCCCAGCTAACGATGCTTAGTGACAGGGTAATGCTCGGATTGGTGCTGCTGTCCCTTCCCGTCCATCTACTAACCTCACTTGTCCAGTGCATCGCAGGGCCTCGGATCTCAAATTCTAGCAGCATTCGCTCTCTCTGGCGCCAATGGAGCTGTCGTCGACCTCAAGCAGGATTCGGCAGACTCGGCAGTCAGGGACCTCCAAAAGGAGGTGAAGGACGCTGGCTTTCCTGAACCAGATATCAGAGGATATGAATGCGACACGAGCTCCGAAAAGATGGTGACTAAGACGTGGAACCAGATTGTGAAGGATTTCAAGAAAGTCGATGTGCTCGTTAGTAAGTGTCCCTTTCTCTCTCCATACTGTTGTCTGCCGTCCTCACCCGGGGTTGTCCGACCCAAAGCCAAAAGGCTCGGTCAACACCCAGTGTTTGGGTCAGCCTTCGCTGCCCGTGCCAGCCTGGCCTGCTCCGACGCATGGCTGCACAGATCTCGCATCATCGCCGTGTCTCCTATCGGATATCTAAAAGGTGCCAGTGTACTGACCGGGACTGACGTGACTCAGCAAACGCAGGAATGGCTGACGGCTCTGCAGCCGAAGACTATGATTTCCAGGAGTTCAAGAACATGCTCGACGTCAACGTAAATGGCACATTCCTCTTCGCCAGAGCAGCTGGAAAACACATGATCGACGAGAAAATCAAGGGGAACATCATCATGGTCAGCTCCATGAGCGGCAGCATTGTCAACAAACCTCAAAAGCAGAGCGCCTACAATGCGGTATGTATATTCTGCCCTTTTCTCGAATCGTTCATTCCCTTCAAGTTACCGCCAGCTGACATTGTATCCCCTGGCCCCAGTCCAAAGCCGCCGTCGCCCATCTCACACGTTCCCTCGCGGCTGAGTGGGGCGAGCACGGTATAAGAGTGAACTCACTGTCGCCAGGCTACATCCAGACAGCCAAGACAGCGGGTGATGAGATGGAGGAGCTCAGCAAGCAGTGGGTTGAGATGATTCCGTTGCGGCGCATCGCGACGCCGGACGAGTTTCGTGGCACGGTGGTGTGGATGGCTAGTGGGGCTTCGAGCTACTTGACGGGGAGCGATATTGCTGTTGATGGAGGTTATACGGTATGGTAGAGTACGAGAATGGTGCGCAGAGAGAGGAATCTGGCTGGGCGGCGTTCAGTCCTTGGCGTGCTGTGGCTGCGGCAATTGAAGCGAGGAGTTTTGGCGTTGTGGTGCTGTGAAACTTGTGGGTGGCTACCGCATGTGACCGGGTTCCAACTATACGTATAACGGCGGACATAATAGACAGCGATGCGAAACGGGCAGGCTTGTTCTGGGAGGAGAAGACTCGACCCGGCTCAACTCGCTGCCATATCAAGGCCACTGAGAGTCGCGTTCCACGCAAGGCCTCCTAGACATAGATAGACAAACCTAGACAAATGTCAATGTCCTATCCCGCTCACCGCCTGGCTCTGAAATTGGACATGCTAAGGGGGTCGAATGAACGAGGAAGCTGGTGGGTACCGCACTGCACTGCACTGCAGCCAAGAAAGTTTCTATGCGAAGCCTGGTCGAAAGGAATCTGACATGCAAGGCACGCGCGGGCGGTCGCACCAGAGTATCATTTTAGCTCGTGTTGGTGTCCGACTACAGCTAGTATACCTTCGCTTGGCCCCACTCACATCTGTACTTCTTGCATGGGTGCAAGCTCAGGCTCAGGCTCAGGCTTTTGGTTTCTCCCCACCACCGTTTTTACTCACTTCGATACCCCGCTAGTACACCCACAACACGTATCCGCTGATAGTTCGCCCCATCACATCTCATCCCCTCCCTCTCACTCTTCCCTCACTGCGACCCCCATAACCCCCCTTCCAAAGAATTCGCTGACAGTGCCGAACCGGTCCGCACTGCCTTCCAACTGCTTCTGGAACAACTCATGCCCCTCTGTGCTCGCAAGCTGCTGCCGCCTGATGCTCCTGATCGTCTCATTGCCCGCCTGACAGATCGGACACTCTGCATCCTCGATCTTCCCTCCTACCCTTGTGTTCAGACACCGCTGGTGGAAAGAGTGCTTACACATGAAGTGAACGACGGGAAGATCGAGACTTGCGCCACAACTCGCGCATCTTCGGGCTTGGAACACGGTGGGTTTGGAGCTTAGTTCGTCGATCTCGGATCTTTTCGATGCGGTTTCGGTTCTGTACGAGTCGGCGAGACGGCGGTTGGATTGGATCTCACGGCGCTCGCGGGCGATGTTGGTGCTGAGGTATTCTTTTACAGTGCCGACTGGGATGCTTCCGCCTTGGGAGAGGATCTTGACGACTTGGAGGGGCGCTAGCAGGCGTTCTTGGTCGATTTTGTGCAGGCAGGTTTGCACCTCCTGTTGCACGTTCGGCTCGGAGATGATGGACGGCGAGGAGGCGAAGTAGGTCAAGGCTAAGGGGTAGAGGGTTGGGTCTTCCGGGCCGTATTTGCGAAGGGCGGAGATAGCGCCTTGGGTGTCTTTTGCTGAGGTGTAAGAGCGGAGGATATCGGGGTAGAGGTTTGCGCGTTCACGGATGAGCGTTGTGCCGGTGGGGAATTTGGAGAGAGATGAGAGAAGGAGGACGTTGGATGTGTCGATGGTGGGGTGGGCGTCCTTGTTCTTCACGTCATTGGAGACGATGAGATCTCGCGCTTTATGTTGCCATTGGTCTTTGTCTCTTTCGTCGCCTGATTTGTTGGCGCTTTGCAGGTACATTTCGAACAGTGCGGTGGTCAGGTCGACCTTCTCAGCTTCGGACAGATCCGTTTGCTGCAAGAGAGCTTCGAGGAAGGTAATAAATTCTGCAGGATGGTCTACGAACGAAGAGAAGGCCGTGCGTGGCCTAGGCTTTTGGTACGTCGGGTTCGTCTCGGTCTCTTGTTCTTGAGCCGGTGCTTCGGCAGCTTCAATAGCTGTCGCAGTCGTATCTGAGGTCTTACGACCTACGAATGGCAGTGTCCACAGTACCGAAAGGCTCTGAAAGGCTCCTCCACTGACTTCAGGCTGGATATCAGCCACAGCGGGCACATCTTCTCGAGGCTTGTAACGGCCAGTATAGTAATCGATGAAAAGTTTAGTGGCATCGGTAGGACAGTGTTGGATGAGGACGCGGGCATATTTCATGAGTACTGGGTAAGCTGCATCCGGATCCAGTCGCCATATGTACTGCAATGCTTCGGCGTATTTCTTGAGGTCCTCAATCAGGATATCGATGACCATCTCGTTGTCACCATGCTTCGTTGCTAGGTAGGCAGCCTGCTCATAATAGCCACCTTGCCTGCACATGGGTATGGCTGTGTCAAGTTCAAACTTGATCTCGCCTGGTGTCCGAATGAATTTGTCCAGCTTTTCTGTATCTTTGAGTTTAGCATAGCAGTTCAAGAGAAGCGTGGTATGGTCAGCTGTTGCTTTATCGTGCTCGTGTAGCTCTTCCAGATAGTCGATCAGATTGTGAATTCGTTGTGTGTCAAGGAACTTGCGAATGACTTGTGATGGCTCGGTGTTGTCTATGGCCCGAAGGTACTGCTGCATGGCGGTGTCGTAGTCTCCTTTTTGATACAGATGATCACCGTATTTGCGAAAAATCATGTTCTGTAGTGCCGTGTCGACGCCGGACTTTTGTGCTAGGTTGATGGCTAGGATATAGAGATTCCGATGGTAGAGTATGTCGAGTTTCTGCTGCAAGGTTTTCTCCTGGTACCTGAACAGCTACCTGAGGTCAGAGCAGGACAAATCTTAGGGGCCAATGCTTACCTTGCCATCTTCTGATAGCAAAAACAGCTCTCCCCAGTTGACGAATATGTGCTGTGGCTGAGCAGGCAACGACTCCGTGTATGCTGTGTAGCGCAAGTCGGTGTCAAGGAGGGTGAAAGATGAGCTACTGAAGATGTCATCGACCTCGTCGCCTCCAAGACGCATGAAGGTCTTGCTTTTGGAGACCTGAGCGACCCTTGGGGGACAGACTATGCCAACATACTCGTTGTAAACCTTGACGAGCTTCTTGGGCCCGTCGAATGCATAGCTAGGGCCTCTGCCGTTGGGGCCGTAGTAATAGACAGCGTCTTCTCTGGCGACTATCACGTCATTGGTAGCTGGGTCGAAGGTCATACAGCCGACATGGCAACCACGATTGTCTACTGTCCGGACGGATTGTCCTTGGCCTTTTCCTGAAATGATCAGACTCGAGATCTTGGCCGTTGTTGCGATGTACAGCACTTTAGTGACACCTTGTCTGAGTTCGAGACCAGTGACTGGATCCTCTGATTCAAACACTGTCCTCTGCTTTGTGCCTCGATCATGAATGAAATCGCCTCGGATGATAGTGACGGAGCCGTTTGCAAAGCCGACGGCGACTTGAGTCAGGTCGTCCAAGACGGCAAGAGCCGAGACCTGACCTCTTCTCAGCATGTAATCGACAGAAGAAGAGTGGCTCGTTCAGCATACCGGGAATGGTCTTCTTCCATTCTGGACCTTGACTGTACACAGGCACTTGGGGCCACTCGACCTCTTCTCTGTCTTGTCCAAGTCCCACACTCGTAAAGCCGGCTCGTTTGGAAGGTCCTCGCATACTGTGACGAGGAATGGTGTGTCTGGGATTTGCTTCAGCAGCCGGACTGCTGCATTGGGCGCGTCGGCTGCTACAAAGGTCTTGGTGACCTTGAAGGTGCGAGAAAGCTGTCGCACATGGCCGCTGTTATCGCCTAGATAGAGGTATTCGGCCGAGGTCGCAATACATGTTAGATCACTCTGTGCCCGTCAGCGTCAGCTTCAGCTATCGTGGGCGAGATTCTACCCTACGTCGAAGATATAGGCGCCGTCGTCATCCGCAGGGACAGGTACTTGAGCGACAGTAAAGAAGGGAAATCCTTTCCAACTTGTCAACGCCATCGTCCTTCATCTCGTCCAGGAAGACTAGTGCAAGAGCATGGGGAATAGGAAGCCAATGTAGGGTTGGGTGCAGCACAACGCGCAGCCAACTGGCTGAACTGACGTACAATGGAAGCTTTGCAGACGCCTCGGGCACCACTTTAGCGTCCCCCCCACTTACGTGGATTACGCTGATCAGGCACCAGCCATGCCTGTACCCATGGACGTACCTAGGTACATAGGACCATGGCACTGTACCTCACTCCGTAATTATCAGTGACCTTCCTCATACGTGACAATGTCTCGTTCTTATGGTGGAGATGATGGATCTGACAGAGACATTTCTTGCTCTCCTCAACCTCATAGAAGGCACTCATCTGTTCCCATCGCTTCGCTCTAGCGAACTCTACGAAGTTATGTCGGGCAGTTTCTGTCTGTGTCACGACGTTCTTAGGGAGCATCTGGCTGATATTACCACTAGCAAGGGACTGCCAGATTCATCGTTTCTTGCGATAGCATGATCTCTCGCCAGGGGACAGGTACGCAGTTTGGAGCATCAGCGACTCTCGGACCAAGACGTCGAGACCGCTGTGCACATTCCAGCCTACTTTACGCCTAATTCAGATGCAGTGGAGTGTTGGCACATGAAAACCTCTGGAGGTAGCCCTGGAATCAATCAGAACTTTTGAAGAAAGACATTCCCCCCACTAAGAGTAGCAGGACGCTGACTTGGATGGTTAAAAAGGGTGTTTGTGCTGGTGTCTCAGAGAGAGAGAGAGTCGAACCATCAAAGAACTACACTTGTCCTAGACAAATTTCGGGTTGACGATGGATAACATCACATCTTCTGATCTACCGTGATGCATCCCTCAAGACTAGACCCAAGTACCTAGGACCTTCTCCCAACCTCCCGCGGGCACAAAGCAGGTCGCATTGTCCTGCGCATCAAGACTCGCCTTCTCTAGCTCTTCTGCCAACTCTTGGTCCAGCACAATCCAATATGCATTAGCGGGGGCAGAGGCCAAAGAAGTCGGCCAATCGATAGCAAAGTCGAAGACCTCTGACGAAGCTGACAAAATAGACGTACTGGAGTCCTGCTCTCCGTCTTCTTCAAGACCCTCAGGATCAACCGTGTTTAGATCCAGTCGTGATCGCAATGTCGCTATGGCGCCTTGGCAGACAGTGATTTGGCACGTGAGCGACTGGACTTGTCCCCTCAGTAGCTCGGCTGAAAGGGCTAGCGAGTTGTCGGATTCGACCATGCTCAGCCGTGTCTTCCTCCTGAGCAAGGCCTTCTCGATATGTTTGTGGTTTGCATGTTGCAATTCGAGTTCGCGCAGCAGTTGTGATTGCTGTTGATATGCTTTCGAATATGGTGGTCTCGCAGGCGGTTGTGTCTGTGCGGCGGCGGCTCTTGCCTGCGAAGCCTCGGTTCTGACGAGCAGTTGCATTTTGCAGGTTTTGCAAAGGTTTGGGACAACGTTGAAAATGAGTGTGGTGATCGCTTGGGCAAAAAACTGTCGCATCTGTCAGAAGCAACGGTGAAGGACAAAGACATGGCTCTGTTGACGCTCACACTTCGTTTTCAAACCCTATATCTCTGGCCTGGCCGCAAACAAACGAAAAAGCACGGGCCCTGTTTAGCCTGTCACCATCTCACATCATTCCAATATCACCTTGGGTGCTTCAGATGTTGAACCCATCATGCCTAGCAGCCTCTTGAAACCTCCACAAGCCTGCTTCCCTGCCGGCCCTCACCACAACATTCATCTCCTCCTCGTTGACAGCCCTGTTGATGTCCGCATACCTCTTCTCCTCGGTCGATCCTCTCTTCTTCTTCCCTACGTGTGCTCTAGGGTGGAACTGCTCCATGATATGCACAAAACAATCCCTACTCACAGCGCCCGCCAACCATTTCACGATCTCCACTCCTTCCTGCTCCTTTCCCGGCATGACCAAATGCCGAACTAGAACGCCCTTCTTGGCAATACCATCGCCTGTGAAGCATAAGTGTCCGACCTGCCTATACATCTCCCTGATGCTCTCCCTGGCATGCTCCGCGTAGTTCTCTGCCTTAAGCAACCTCCTACTGGTCTCGTCCCTCCACACCTTGAAATCAGGCAAATAAATATCGACCAGCCCATCCATAAGCTCCAAACTGGCAAGACTGTCAAATGCGCTCGTGTTGTACACGATTGGCACATTGAGCCCCATATCACGCGCGGCAAGAATGGCCAAGGCAACCTGGGGAACGACATGTTCGGGCGTGACGAAGTTGATGTTATGCACACCCCCCACATCCTGCAATTTGACCATCCACTCGGCCAGATCTTCCGGACTCAAATCCATGCCGTTCCGCTGGTGTGCGATATCATGGTTCTGGCAGAAGACGCAGCGCAAGTTGCACCCGCTGAAGAAGACGCTGCCGGAGCCATTGTGGCCTTGGAGACAGGGTTCTTCGCCAAAGTGAGGGGCGATAGTGTTGACGAGGATATTGGATCCGATCAGACAGTGGCCGGTGGTTTTGAAGCGGTTGACGCTGCAGAGACGGGGGCAGAGGTTGCAGTTGGAGAGGTGAGAGTAGGCGAGGGACCGCTTGCGGGATGCATCGGTGGAGGAGAGAAGTTGGTAGCGGGGGGTGTAGGTGTCTAGAAGGAAGGGTGGGGCGAGGTGAAGGGCTCGGCGGGTAGGCGTGCAGAGGGAGGGGAAGGTGTGCCAATGCGAGGGGGTCCGAGGAAGGGACGTGGTAGAGCATCTAGGTGAGCGATACAGCGCCGCAGCGCACAGCTGAAAGGCCGGGCGCATGCTGTTGCAGTGGCTCAAGCCCCATCACTTGACCTGCAAAGACAAGTTCATGCTTAGTAGCGCCGAGTCATCGCATCTGTCTATCACCACCGAACCGTGATGCACCTGGCAGCAGCGATAGCCCCACGTGGGAGCGGAACACGCGACGTCATTGCTGAGATGCCGCATCAGCCTGCATCACACAACTGCGGCTCGACGCGGGATCTCGAACAACATCGGGATAGATCTAGGTTGTATCTGCCTGTCGAGCTCCTTGTGCTCTTACTTGTGTCCTTTGGCGTATGTGCTTGTCCTACTCAGTGCTGTACCACTGCCCTACGCCTATCTGATCAGTCTTTACTTCGATCGCACTGCGTGTCACCAGCCCCGAAGAACCACATATGAGGAACCAATAATCGTCGACACCCACCAGCTCAACCAACATGCGCTGGGAGATCTCCGCCCCCGTCACAGCCTATCTGGTCTACCGCTCCTATAGCCATGCCTCGCTCACCCCAGCTGGGATCCTCACTGCAGCCGTGACAGCCACGATCCACGCCCTGCACCCCTCCCCGCTCCCCTTCACCCTCCTCGTCCTGTTCTTCCTCCTCGGCACAACCGCCACGAAAGTCAAGAAGGAGATAAAGGCAACCCTGACGCTTTCATCCACGGGGAGTCATCCCAGGAACAGCGCAGGCGGAGGCAGGACCTCCAGTGTCATTGGCGATCTATTCAGCGGAGGCTGGAACAAGACGTCCGAGTACCACGAGCGAAGGGAGGCCGCCAGGAAAGTAAACAACACCGCTGGCGGACAGGAGCCGCGCAGCGCAGTCCAGGTCCTCGCCAACAGCGGCGTCGTCAGTCTGTTGTGTCTGCTGCACCTCTACATCTACCGCCTCCACGACGAGCACAAGCATGACGCTACAAACACCACCTGCTTCGGCTCCCTGCCCGCCCGAGATCTCATCCTAGCTGGCATCGTCGCCAACTACGCCTCCGTCACAGCCGACACCTTGTCCTCCGAACTAGGCATCCTAAGTCCAGCCAAACCCCGCTTGATCCTCAATTTGCGTGAGGTCCCACCTGGCACCAACGGAGGCGTGACGGGCGCTGGTCTCGGCGCTGGCCTGGCCGGAGCATCAATCGTTGGACTTGTAAGCGTACTGTTCTTGCCGAGCCTGTGTAGCGGTGGCCTGGAGGACACCCTCGGCTTGGTCCTGGGCATTGGCGTGTGGGGCGCCTTGGGAAGTGTGCTGGATAGCGTGCTCGGCGCCACGTTGCAGGCAAGTGTGGTGGATCGAAGGAGTGCAAAGGTCGTGGAAGCCCCAAACGGCGGCCGCGTGTTGGTGGTGGCCAAGAAGGAGAAGGACGAGGGGGGCAAGCCGAGTAGGATGATCGGGAGTGGGAGGGACATTCTAGATAACAACCAGGTCAATTTTGTGATGGCGGGGCTGATGAGTCTTGGCGCTATGGCTGTGGCGGCGAGGGAGTGGAATCTACTGTAGATCGCATTGCGGAAGGAATAGAAGACGTGCACTCTGGACCTCGACGAACCCATACTTCGGTGCTTCTAGTTGAGCCCTTCGGATCTCTCAAGGCCGGCCGCTCACGGTGGATGCATCTAGTTGCGATATATCAGAAGTGCGTAATGCGTGGAATATGATTATTTCCGCCGCCATCTCAGTGTGCGTCCATCGTCGCAAATCCCGTCGGACCGCCCAAGACCACGAACTATCAAAGCCCTCCATCGCCATATAGTCATCAATACAAGCATCCAGCGCTCCGTCACAAGATACATCGCTTCAACGCATCACAGCACTGGGGTATCATCTCATCGTTGCGCGTGCCCGAATTTTCTCCTACCAGAAGACGCAGCCCCGTCTTTCCTTGTAATAACGCCACGCTCATCAAATCCTTGCCAATACATGCTTTACCTCCTCCCATCACAGAATCAGACTCAACGGGAGCATCCCCCCAGCCAAAAACACCACAGCCGCACAAATCGCATTAGGCACATACGCAGCCGGGACTGCAACTCGCACGCCTGGCCCTTCAGAACCCACGGCCGTGGCTGAGGTCTGTGCCTGCTCCGTCCCCGTCGTCGACGCCGAACTCTCCAGGACCCTCGTCGTTGGCCTTGTCGTCGCCCCAGACTCTGTCACCACTCTCGTCACGGTACTCGCGCTCGTCTCGCCGCTGCTCGCCGTCACCAATAGCTCCGGTGCCGTAGGCTTTACCGTCGTGCTCCCAGGCAACACGACCCCGCTCGGGCCAAACACGAGCGTGGTCCCGTCGAGCACGGCCGTCGTCGAACTTTCCAGGCTGCCCGCGCCGATGCGGTACGTCGTGCCCGAGACGATTGCTTCGGACGAATCGATGCTGATTGTTAAGCCGCCGAGCGTTGTGATGCCGTAGGCTGGCGCTGTGGTGAGGGCAGGACAGAACGTGGTTGCTGGCGAGTCTGAGAGAGGGAAGGCGTCACCGGCAAGGTTTGTGCTTTTTGCACCATCGATCGCGACGCTGGGGAAGATGACTCCGTTGCTGTTGAAGGTTATTGTCTGGCTATCGATCACTGTTGTTGCTTTGGGCGCATTCGGGCCGATCGGGAACGTGACTCCACTGACGACGGCTGCTGTGGGTTGCACCGTGATGACGATCCCATCGCATGTTACCGTGCTTGCTGGGAGCGTGGCGGCGAGGACAGTGTTGTAGCTCACGCTCTCGGCTCGTTGGAACGTGAGGGTGCTTGAGCCGGCTATAATGGCGCTGGGTCTCACCGCGAATGTTTGCCCGGCGAGCGTGATGAGCGCGGTAGAAGGTCCCGTGGGTAGGGCAACGTTTGAGCCGCCGACGTAGACTGAGGAAGAGCCGACTTGAATGGGAACGCCTGCGACAAGGGTGGCGGTCAAGGAGGGGGGGCCGAGAGAGGTTGCGACGGCGACGGCAGTGGTGAAGGGTGAGAAGAGGTTATTGTTGATGAGGCTGCCGAAACTGCTGACTGTGGAGGTTGGACTGTCGTCTTGGTTTCCACCTGGAGAATTGTTATTGTTCTGGTCCTTGTTATTATTGCTATCACTGATACTAGTTGGTTTGCTGTTCTGGTCATCGTTGTGGGGGTTCCCACGGAAGGGATTCCTGCTGTTCCCATCGCCTCCTGTAGGCCGAGCATTGTCGCCATTATCTCCAAAGGTGGGCCTGTTGTCGTTGTTACTGCCTCCCGTAGGTTGGGGATTTTTGTTACTATGATTCGGCATATCCGGCCTACTAGTGTTCTGAATGTTGTCGCTGCGCGTGACAGTGGCTCTAGACTGCGTGGTTGAGCCCGGTACAGGCTCTGTAGTAGGAGTCTGCTTGTTGTTTGGGGTGATCGCATCACTACCGCCACCAGGAAAAGAAGGACTGGGTCTGTTCGCCCTTCCAGTGGGTGATGGAGGTACAGGTGTCTTCTTAGTAACCGTGACTGTGATGGCGCTACTTCTTCCATTGCGTAACCCCGAATTTGCTGCTGAAGTTGACGACGCTTGTGGTGGCGCGAGAGATTCCGTTGGCAAAGTTCCTACCTTTGGCTCGGGCGAACCCGTTCCTGTTTGAACATCAGGTTGGAGCCCTGACGGGGCTGATTTCGCCAGGGTTGCGCTGGGAAGGGGACTATTGTAGATAGGAAATGACGCGCAAGAGGTCACTGCAGGCCTAGTCGTATTGGTATATAGTTCTCCTCGGCTAGCAGTCATATTACGGCTGTAGAAGCTTGTACTGCAGATCCTCGTCCAGACAGGTTCCGGCCAGGAAGGTGTTGTTGTTGATATTTCCGAAAAGAAGGTTGTAAAAGGCGATTCTTCTGAGAACGTCGTTGACATGTCAAGATCGATGACTTCTGAACATGGTGGTGGTGGAGTGTAGTATATATCTGATGGTGTGCCATTTCCGCTGAATGTATACTCTCCTCCAACTGTGATTGTTACTGTTTCCAATGGCGTGAAGGCATATGTTGAGGTTCCTTCGCAACTGAGTGTGCTTGATGGGTAATCCGCGGTGTTGCCCGCCGTTTGTCGTATAGCAACAGCGCGCGCCGCGAAGAGCGACAATAACCACATCATGTCCATCGCGTTATCGCAAACACTACTTATCTAATATGCCCCGAAGCAAGATCTGTTGGTGAGCAGCTCAATGGCGGCGGATGTTCGAGAGGGCAGTCACGACGACATCATCATAGCGAATGTGTATTGGGTGTTTTGACGTGCTAACGAGCGGCGGGTGTGTGGCAGCACAATTTCGTGAATACTAGCGAGCGTCGTTGCGAAAAGGTTCAATGGAAGCAAAGACTCGAAGGCTACCAGCATGGGTCGTAGAAACTCTGGATGGAGGTCGAAACGAAGGCGAAGGCCATCTAAGCCACAGATCCATCTAGCATTACCATTGGTCATATTGTCAATTTTGGCCGTGATCAGGACATGGACAGAGCCTCCACCATCACGATGCTGGAAGCTTGCTACTGAAGTTAAGGAAGGACCAGTGGACTCTCGGGCCAGCGTGGGCGGAAAAATACGATGCAGGCTTGCCGGTAACGCCTTGGGGGGATCCATTCCCTCTCGTTAGCAGACTGCCAAAGCTCGCACGATTCCTTAGTGCACATAAATCGGGGCTGAATGTCTTGGACCTGCAAGAAGGTGGAACCGATCCTGAAAAGAGTGACACGACTGACATGTCTGTACAGTAAGTGCCGAGGTGTATCCAAGTGTTGTTTCGCTGGTTCTCTTGCACAATACTTACCACATGTATGAGTGACTACAGACACTCACCTCGTACATGAACAAAGATGCGACTACGTCGAGTATGCATGCCGGGCTTTTCGGATCGAGAACCGTCTTACAGCGTGTGTATTGCCTCAATCTGATCGTCCTTGTCAACGGCCACTAAATTTTAGGCTAGCACCCTGGGCATGATAGGGGCAGATTATCAGCATATGCTTTGCCAGTTCTCTCACGTCAGGCATTATTGGATCAAGAATGACGTGCGGGATCTGCTGTACCTGAATATCTTGACGACCTGTACGACATCCACTGGTTCGTGTGTCCCTTTGTTTCAAGTGCACAAACACTGCTCACACGAAATCCTCAGGACCTTGAAGCGGCCTATGTGAGCTGTCAGCCTCACTGCAACTGGCAAGTGCATGGTCTTCCGTGTTACAAGAGTATTCTGCATTAGGTGTTGTGGTAGCACAGAAGGCAGCGACTTCGGTACAAGTGCCAGCTTAGCACGCGGACTGATGTGCTGTATTCTCGTGAAAAGGTCACTTCCCCGGGTTCTTATACGGAAGCCCTGTGGCAGCATAAGGACGAAACGGTTAGCGAGCAAGGACTGTTGCACGACCTAACAGTTCCGTTCCCGGTTCTGATTGGTCTTTTGATGTGCTCACCAATCTCGCTAATGGTGTTCCTCAGCAGCTGACAAGGACTTGGTGTAGAGGGTCGCATGGACCTGAGGACATAAGGGTGGAAGCCTAGCTTAGGACATGGCATCTCCATGGAGCCACCAAGGATCAACAGAGGATGGCAGCTCGGTGTGCTTGCTTGTCGTTCAAGTCTGACGAATAGTATTGCACCAACGTTCGATGTTCCTACGATCCTTCAAGAGGCCCGTGCCATTGTATTCTCTGCATGGTCGCTATGGTGTACATCCCATAAGCAACTTGAGGTTGCAGAGCTCTGGTAATCTCCCGAGGCTTTCGTAGACAGAAGCAAGTGCCCAGACACCCGACATGGAGACTTTACGCCATCCACGCAGTACAGTGGCTCCACATAATGATGACCAGAACCAGCCATTCGCCACACGAGTGGGAAGTTGGGGAGCACTTCGCACGGTAGTGGATTACCCCTTGATCAGTCAGCTTGCGGCTCTGCGACTGTGTGTTTGGCAACTCCAGAGCTGGTGAATCGGCACCTAGCGCACGAAGGAGCTTCAATCTGCCATAGTCGGTCGCTTGGAAGAATAACGACTCTCCCCTAGACGTAGTTTCAGACACAGACATGCAGGAGATATGGAGTCGCCAAAGTTGAAAGACTGCCCTTCATCTTTCGGTGGCTGCACTACGACAGAACGCGCATGCTGCCAAGCGTGTCTGCGTAATGGAAATATGCTTTCGTCAAGGGCGCCCCGTAGCCTACCTAGGTAGGCAATTAGGTTACGTGAAACCGAGCTCCAGGTACTTGTAGACCAGCCGCAGCAGCAGTTGCGCTCCGCCAGGGTCGACTGTTAAAATGCTAGGCGAGCCATGGCCTCGCCGCTACCATTACGATTAGTTTTGCTTCGACAGACTTGTATCTGCAAAAGTGTGCCGGTTGTCAATCTATTGAGATTGAATTTCGCTTCGTCATTCGTTCAGGAAAAGCAGGGCTTTAACGCAAGGCGATCCGAGGG
Source organism: Knufia petricola (assembly GCA_002319055.1). Taxonomy (NCBI): domain Eukaryota; kingdom Fungi; phylum Ascomycota; class Eurotiomycetes; order Chaetothyriales; family Trichomeriaceae; genus Knufia; species Knufia petricola. The sequence goes on along the minus strand of NMUC01000020.1, from coordinate 217,163 downwards.
TTATACAACTCTTCGATTACTCCCACGTGCTGGTGAATCTGATATGGACTGAAGTGCAGTGTAACTTGCGTTATGCGCTCTCCGCCCGGCCCTCATGTCTTGTCGATACTCTCCACGTTGATAACTGGGCTTTCGGCTTTGGTCAGAGCAGAGGATCCTCCAGCAGTGTCTGTGACGTTCGGTCCGGACTTTTTGGGGTATGATGGTGCGTGGTCGGCGGCGCAGATAAGAGTGGGAACTCCCGAGCAGTACTTGCTGCTGTTTCCGAGCACAACTTCGTCAGAGACATGGGTGGCAAGCCCCGAGCTGTGTGATGGCACATCAACTTGTGCATCCTTAAGAGGAGGTCTGTTTTACACTGAAGATTCCACAACCTGGCGAGATGTAGGTCAATATGAGCTAGGTTACTCTGCACTATCAGAGACGACCGACAATGGGTACTACGGCTTCGATAACATATCCATCTCGGACACCATCACCACATCGAATCAGATCGTCGCGTTAGTGAGCGATATCCGTCACTGGAACGGTGAGTTTGGACTAGGGGTACAGGAGACTCGCTTCAGCACCAATACCGATCATCTAGCATTCATATCTACACTGGTACAGAACAATTCTGCCATATCCAGTCACAGCTATGGATACACGGCGGGCGCCTCGTATCAGGGCGCAGGCGTCTCAGGATCACTTACCCTTGGAGGGGTCGATACGACCAGATTTACCTCGAACAAATTCTGGTTCGATTTAAGCCCAGGCTATATACCCAGCGTGGCCGTGAGGTCGATTGAAGTCGATGCCCTCAATGTTCCGTCGCATTGGGCTACAGATCCTCTGCCGCTCATGTCACAGTATCATGCGGCAACATTCACGATTGACTCGAGCACGCCCTATCTGTGGCTGCCAGAGGCTGTTTGCGACAACATTGCTCGAGCATTGAACTTGACGTGGAACCCAGAGATCGAGCTCTACGTACTTGGCAACGACACGACCTCTGAAGATATCGATAGCTGGAATCTGTCGTTTACTTTCAGGCTAGCGAACGACTTGACCTCCTCCGAGATGATAGCGCTTCAACTATCCTACGATGCTTTCAATTTGCAGCTTTCGTACCCTTTTCCAGGACTATTCGACGAGTACAGCACCGCCCAAGTCGACTACTTTCCATTACGCAGAGCAAACAATTCACAGCAATATACTATCGGACGCGCATTTTTGCAAGAAACGTACTTGACTGTGGATTACGAGCGTAATGCGTTTTCGCTCGCTCAAGCTCTGTTCCCAACCAGCTCCGAGCAACCAGTCCTTGCTGGCATTTCCAGGCCCGATGACAGTGAATGGCCTGGTCCCAATGGCGTGATGCCATCGAAAGGTCTGTCAACGGGCGCCAAAGCAGGCATTGTAGTAGGCATTGTGGTTGTGGCAGCTATACTTACTGGGCTGGCCTGGTTCTACTGTTTCAAGAGACGAAGGACAGATTCTCTCGACTATGACAAGTCACATAACTCAGGATTTTTGTCCATCTTTTCAACCCAATCGCCTCAGAAGTCCTCTATCTCGACATTGGCGGCTGAGCTTCAAGCCGACAAACGTCATCCAACAGAATTGATGTCGGATTCGTCCAATTCCCGGTTTGAGCTCTCAGCACTCGCCCCAGCAGAAATGGCTGCGGTTGAAGTGTCTCCCATTTTCTTTGCAGACAGAAGCAATGCGCGGATTTCACAAAGGAATGACCCACGCTCACCTGTGGAGCTCACTCAACCGCAGCAATCACGCGGGTCGATTAGTAGAGGGCCTGTTGATAATGTTCGTCTGACAAACTCACCAGTTCCAGCCTACAGTTCCACAGACTTTAGCCAAAGACACAGCAACAGCGTCAGCCCCTACACGCAAATGCATAGCGCCAGCCCATTCCAGGGTGGCTCGGAGAACGGCATCAGTCCAGTTACTGGCGCAAATAGTGATCGAGATCGGTTGAGTTCGACGCAACACAGACGCGATGGCAGTAATTCTGATCGCTTGCTTAGTTCTGTGTCGCCCATACTAGCCCGAAGCGACGGTCCGAGTTCTCCAAGCTCGAACTCTCCAAATGGCAGTATGGGGCAGGCAGCGACACTCAACCCTGGGATGTCGCAGAGCACGCTCTCACCGGTACCCGATGGCACGGTTCCCAGGCGCACCCCGAGCCGAGATAGTCGGTTTAGAGAAGAGCTGACAGACAGCCACGAGCCACAGGCTAATGCAAGACAGCAAACAGCTATAGCTGAAACCAACGCAGCTCGCAGGCCCGAGCTACGACCCCAGTTCAGTTGGCAAAATTGACAATAGCTGCCAGCGTCGCAGCGCAGTTTCTATGCTGGCTTAAGTCGATCTGAGCGATGATGTTATCGCCTTCTTCGCGTTGTACGACCGTAACGACCATAAAAAGATGCTTACGAATGTCCTAGAAAAGCTAGTGAGCTATATATGCGCATTAGTCTGCTCGCGCCTAGTACCGTTTTCCTGTTCTATAGGTTCAATAACTTCACAGTTTCATCTTGAAGTGTTTTGCTCAATCCTGATGCTAGTGTCAACGCTATGAAGAAAAAGGGTCAACGAGCCTTCGCGGCATCTCCGTAGTGTAAGGTCTGGTTCACCACCTGCCCACACGTCCATGGATTTCGCAGCGGCTACGACTCCAATCAAGCTCCATTTACGGCACGTGGCGCAAACGGGCCACACACCACACCATGCTGATACGCTTGGAGTAAGTCATTGTTGGATTGTTTCTCTTGTCCTTTCCTTCCCTCATCGTCCGGCTTGCCTGCATTCAGCTGGTTTCAAGCGACCCTGGTTAAATGCGTAAGCGAGCGAGAGATCCATACCATTCACGTTCCCTCCCCGCCATCGTCTTACTCCGACGCAACCTTGAATGACGTAGCTCTACCATGACAGCTGCTAGTCCCTGCTGTCCCGCACCGCGCGAGGCACAATCGCGAAACGCTTGAGCATGATAAGGTAGGATTTCGTGTTTACGGACCTGAACCTGCCTTGCACTTTACACTTAGACTCTATAATCCACCTGCAAACCGCCTACAACTCAAAAGAGCGTCCAGAAACGTGCATTCGGCAACTCATCGCTTAACCACTTGAAGAGACCCTCTTGTGCTTGGGTGCATCGCAACGACTTGATCATCATGGCCACCGAAGGAGTAGCAGAGTCAGACCTTAAAAAGGCGCAGGCAAATGTCCTCGGCGGTGAGCGATCAGGTGTCGAACCACCATCTGGCATTCAAGGCAGAGGCACCGCAGACGAGCCATACGACCAAGGCAACCAGCCAGCTCAAGCCACTGGTCCAGGGGTAGAGCCACCTTCTGGCCAGCAGGGCAAAGGGACGATCGACCAGCCATATGATCAAGGCAACCAGCCAGGTGAGCTGACGACTCCATCATATGGCTACGGCCGAGCATCTGCTGATGACGAGCACAGACCAGAATGATGAGAACGCGCCCATGTCTATTGTCGACCAATTGAGCAGAACCAGAACCAAAGAAGAGATTGCAAGTAAGAATCAGCGACGCAAGGCATCGCAAGCAGGTATTGAGCAAGTGAAGACGAACGGCACGACGGCCCCTCCTCCACAACCACATCCGCAACCACCTCCGACAACAACAATAACAACTGAGCCGCCCAGAGGGCGAAACGAGTCGCATTCAACAACGACTTCGTCTGCGCCCAAGGACGTGGATACGGCGAAACTGGCGCCGAAACGTGAGTCAGACGCGCATCACGAACAGGAAGATATATATATTAACTGTGGACACAGCCATGCGAACATTCGAACGAAGTGTGTCACCCGGCACACTAGACGATGGCTCGCACGTACCATGCGGCGGGGAGAAAGGCGAGACTTACTCGCCGCCCAGTAACGTTGGCGCTAAGATCAAAGGGAAGCTTCATATAGGTCGACATTAGTTTTATGAACACAGGTGCTGGCCGGTGTGTTACTTGTCATATCTATGCAAATGCAATTACCGGGGAACCTACATGAGACGGCTTCTACTGCTCAATGGTAAAACCGATGATCCCAGTCTCTCCTCCAGTGCCCGCTAATCGACTCACATCCTCAGAGCAGGATGCTGTGCTTCATCTCGAGCACAGAGCATGTCTTCGCAGCATAATCCGTCCTCTGCGATCTTTGCCCGTGCCACCACTGCTGTTGGAGACGTGACCTGCCAACGCCACGATCGACATGTTTCCTACCGAGGGTTCGGTCTCTTGATAAGCCAAGTGAGAATGATAAGCGATCTGCGTTGCGATCCTAAATGCTATGAGAACGAACTAACACCTCACCCGCTGGGTCAGTGTTTTGACATGTTCTGGAAGGAAAGTAAGTTTCAGGTTATTTGTTTGTTCTGTCTACGTGCTGTGTGCGACGCTCGTGCGAGATCAGTAAGATCCTGGCACGACTCCCATCCTTCCACCGTCGGTGACAACGACACAGCCATTGGTATATCCACCCGCCCTCGAGCAGAGCCATAGCACAACACCCGCCATGTCCTCCTCGTCACCGCTCCTGGTCGCGGGAATGATATCCTTGCCCCACGTCCCCTCAATATTGTGCGTCTCCGCCTTGCCCTGCGTCTGCATCGACTCCTGCGTCATCTCGGACAGATACAGACCAGGCGCGATTGTGTTTGCTCTGATGTCGTGCGGCACCAGTACTGTGGCGAGCTGTTTCGTCATGTGGATCACGCCTGCTTTGCTGGGACCGTAGGAGATGTTGCCCAGGGGCCGTCGGTTCACGCCGCCTATGCTAGATGTTGTGATGATTTGCGGCCGCGGCTTGAACGGCTTGTCAGCGGATGGCGCTGGTCGAGCTTTGTTTGCGGCGTCGAGCAGAGGGAGGAAGGTGGCGACGGTAAGGTGGATGCCTGTTAGGTTCACGTGATAGGTACTGGTTATGTCTTGCTCGGAAGGGGCAAGCATGTTCTTTGAGAGTTCGTCGATCGATGAGACGGTGGCAGTGTCGACTTTGGGGCCGCTGATGCCGCTGTTGCAAATTAGGACATCGAGTTCGTTGACCCCGCTGTCCTTGACCTTGTCGAGAGCGGATGCGAGTGACGACTTAGAGGTTACATCTGCTGTGATCGTAACAACATTCTTCGAGTACTGTTCTGGCAGGGACGACTTTGTACGCGTTAGGGCTTCCTGTCGTCGGCCGATAATGAATATCTTGGCAGCGCCGTTGACGGCGAGGGCGCGAGCCATGTAAGCGCCTAAGCCGGAACCACCGCCCGTAATCACTACATTGAGGCCGTTGACGGAGAAGAGGTTGCCGGCTTGAAGCTTAGAGACGTCTTCGCTTGACATGGTGGTGGTGGTGGTGATGTGTGATCTCTGATTAGTAGTAGAGATATTCTGATCGGAAAAACAGAGGAAGCAGTGCTTACTTTTTAAAGTGCAAGCAGTACGAATCGATGTGAAAGAGATGTGTTGGTGTCAGAAAGCCAGACACGAGCAAAGGAATAAAAGCTATCAGCAATACGTACAGTGCACCGAGGTCTGAATTAAGGCTCGCTGGGGTACGCTCGAGATCTGACGTCTCGTTGAGCGTACCTGCCTCATTCGGTCGTCTCGACAAACCTGCCTCTCAAGCCATGAGGACAGGACGGTGAATTCTTCGAAAAGAGGTCATGTATTAGAGAAGTCCTTATGCATTGGAGACAGAGCATTGCCCTTGGCCTGGCAGTACGAGGAGCTGACTACCTATATATAGTCTTGGCGACGACCTTGTCCTCCACGAACGATTTCGATTGAATTGCTGATGTTTATGCGAGCCCCTCACGTGTGTGAGCCGCATCCCTAATCAGGCCTGCCGCCTCGCTAAGCACGTCAAGAACTCGGCGCCACCGCCAAGCTGATCAATCGGAGTGCAATTCGACGCGAACCCGTACAAGACAAAACAAAGACCACAACACGCCAATTTCTGAAGCACAAGAAGTCTTGATGGAACAGGCTAGACCGCTCGCTGCGCGTGGCGCATGCTTCAATCAGGAAGCTAAAACTTGCTTGTGCATAGCCCCTGTTTCTCGTTGGGAGCGATCTGGATCGACGGGCGCTAACTGACCTAGCGGAGCACGGCGGAATTGTTCTAAACTTGGACGGTCCTAACCAAACGCGTGGATTTGGTCTCGCTTGAGGCTGAGCCTCTTCAACCATTCCATGACTACAACCCATCTTACTCAGCGGCGACAATGGAACAAAATAATCGACTCGTCGCCAGCCAACAACTCTGGTCGCATCGAATGATGTACGGATGATCAACCATGTATCTTCATCTTGCAAATAGACACGATGGAGAGCGAGAACAACTCTCTTCTGAACGTTCCGATTACTGATGAAGAACGAAGACAACGTCAGCAGTCTTGGAATAGGAATGGAGGTTCGCGGACATTGGTGAACACTCCTCAAAGCTCACAGCATGAACGCGACCGACAAATCACCCAGCTCGGACGTTTCAGTTCATTACGACGCCCCGAGGAACGATACGGCGATGTCGATAATTATGGCAATTGTCCACATCCCGTCGAAGGGGGCATCAGGTCATCGATCCTGCCTGACATTGATGAAGAGTCTCATTACTCGGATCATGATGAGGAAGAGCCGATCAACCCACCCGTCCGCTCAACGACATTTCCAAAGGCCGATACGGCTACCTACCAGCCTGTGCCAAATATACCAGATCTTCACGACCAGCCCCTCCCTTCGATAATCACCCCACAATATTGGCAGCCAGCATGGCTGAAGAAGCTTTCGTTGGCTCTGATGACTGTCCTGCTTCTGGGTTTGATTGCTGGTCTCCTTGCAGCCTGCGCTGGCGCGAATAGAGATCGTGGGTACCGCATTTCTTCTTCAGCCGAGCACTATGCATGGACATATGTACCGACTGTTATCATGGTTATTCTAGTGGCGCTGTGGAGGCAGATTGATTTCCACGTCAAGTCTTTGATGCCCTGGAAAGAACTCTCATTGGGACCTCTAAGCCCCTTCGAGACAGTCTTAGTCGACTACATTTCCGACTTTCAAATTTTGTCTTTCCTTGCTGCATTCAAGCGACTTCACAGAGCGGTTATGGTCACCATTCTGGCGTTCTTCATTGCGAAGGGACTCACTATTGTGAGTACTGGGCTCTTTATTGTTCAATCAGCAACCTTCACGGATCGCTTCCCCACCACGACCAATTCAAGATTCGACTCGGCAGCATTAGATCCGTCCATATTCCGGCCTGGTGCCTTCCCAAATTCTTCGGTGTACATTTATGCTCAACATGTTATTAACGGCCTTGGCTCTCAATTGGGCATCGCCCAAGGGTATGCTTATGTGATTCCGGCACTTGATCCAAGCTCGAAGACGATTCCGGCGAATTCTACATTCACAGCACCTGCTGATACCTTTGTACCTTCGATAAGTTGCAGACACGCAAATGTGACGCTAGATGGAGAACCTACAATCGAGACAGTCAACTTTCCGTACAACTCGACAGGAAATCCTTACGGAACACCTTCCAACATTACGCTCAGCATCAACGAAGACGATATCTGTGCATCTTGGCCTCAGCTTACCTTTGCAGGACTTGATCCGCTTCACTATATTGTTCCTGAACAGCAATTGGAGAGTAGGTCAGAGCTTATCACCTGTCAAAACGATCCAGATGCGAGCCCCATCCTCCTCCTTAGCCTCCTCGAGATATCGTATTCTCAATCACTTCTGACCAACGTCAGTCGACCAGAAGGAGGAGACTTACCCATTGCCCTTGATACGCAGAGAACGGTCTCGCGATTTACGAATGTGCTCTGCCAGGCTGATTATACGATCAGCCAAGTAAATGTCACAAACAATACAGCTATGAGTGGTGTTTCGGCTGTTTCGTTGACACCTGTCGAGAAACCGAAGAACAGAACGCTAGATGGATTGTCACCTGCCAATATGACCGCAATCTACAACAGCATGCTAGATTCGGACACTGGCTTGTTCACAGCGGTTTCGGATCCCAACTTCACTCGCACGCCCGCTTTCGACTTGCTTACCTTCACCGCCAATGATAGCTATTATGATATGTTTGACGGTGATAAGCTCTCAGATGCAGCCATGAGGACATATCTTGGTACTATGCCCGCCTTCGCTCACGAGAATTTGGTGTCGGCGAAAGCGAATGGCGATGCACAACCCGGTCCTGTCGCGTTCATCACGTGGGATGAGGACCGACTGTACACTAATTGGACGCCCGCTATCATTCTCATGGCTGGACTCGGTGTCATGGCTCTGCTGACCGTGGCACTGATATTGTTCATGCCTGAGAACGTGGTCCCACGAGACCCGAACACGATAGCTGCTGCAGCCGCGACCTTGTCGCGAAGCTCAGAGCTCAACCGGCTGCTTCAGAAGCTTCAAGCTCCTGGGAACAAAGGCATTGCTGCTGCGTTGAACGGGTATGAGGTCGGCACAGCTCTAGCCGTCGACGAAAAAGGATCAGGGTCATTCAAGATCCACGTCACTGAAGGCAGACCACAAAGAGATGTGCAAGAGATCGCTCCCAATGCGAAAATGTGGAATCCCGTTTGGGCAAGTATACCTGTCATGACTGCGTCCTTCTGCATACCTCTGATCTTAATAGCCATTCTACAGGTTTTACAGGATCGCTCAGATAAGAACAATGGTCTCATGGATGTGCCAGACGACAAGGGTACGTTGATCGGGTCCCACTATGTACCAGCAGCCGTCACCCTGTTCATCGCAGCCATCATCAACAATCTCGACTTCTACATCAAGCTATTTTCCCCTTGGGCGAAGCTATTCAAATCCAGAGCGAGCGCACAGCAAAGCATACTAACTAATGTGCTCGGTCATAGTGCTCCGAGCGCAATCATTAATGGTCTCCGAAGTCGCTATTATGGTGCCGTCTTAGCGACCATCGCAGCCATTCTAGCCAGCCTGCTTACTGTCATTGTCTCTGGATTGTACGTGGCCGAGCATTTTGAGACCGATGGACCGTCCCGCGGTCTTTCACTCTTGGACTCCTTCAACACAAGCTTGGCATCGACTTATTCTGTCGACAATGACAATGGCGCCGGTGCCATGTTGAGTTTAATTCAGCATGACTTAACCACTTATCCAGCCTTTACGTGGGAAGAGTACGCATTTCCGAGAATTTCCCTGCTTGAGCTATCCAATCCTGTCAAACATGGCTCAATGCTTGTCGGTGGCATGCAAGGAACACTACAAGCACTGCGGGGCACCTTATCGTGCCAGGCGCCTACCACTTACGAAGTTTCAGCCGTAGATTCGGTGATCCGAGTGAGTGCTTCTTACGAAGTTCCAGAAACATGTCGAGTCGGTGTCGGCTCGAGCTCGACAGTCCTACCGTGACCTTCTCGACCGATTTCACGGCGGCCGAAGGTTCCTCAGAATTTGGTGGCAGACAGTTCGATCTCCGATTTGGGACGAATTCGAGCTTGTATGGTCATCTGGGTGAAGCAAACTCGTCGCTGGTAGCTGACAATCCTCCGGTGGGCTGTCCTTCACTCGCATTCATCTGGGGCAATTTCGAACGTGGTAATGACAATCAGAGTGCGGTCAATGTTGCAATATGCTACCAGGAGATTCAGATGGTCAATGTCAATGTCACCTTTCAGCAGAATACTACAAATTTTGACCCTAGGTACCGCATGCCTCCCCCTGCAAAGTCGTCGGTTACCCCCCAAGACAATCCAAGTGGAAACACCAGTATTTTCGACTTCCGCATTCAGAGCAATCTCAATCGTCAGCTCGGCACCTACCTACAGTACAGCACATCAAACATCGACCCGTTCTTCCAGTCAATGATCAATGGTAGTGTCCGAAAGAACGTCGATCGGCTCATGAGCAGCCGACAGAAGGCGTTGATGGGTATCAACCACACCTATAGGCTCTACATGGCCCAAGTGATCAATGCGATCATGCGTCAATCCCTAGAAGATACGAATTCGCGCTTGTCCGCGCGTCAGCAGTCAACTCCGCCTGGTTTTGAACTTCGCACCACGATCACCACGCCGAGACTGGTTCAGGATAGCACAAGCAAGAACACCCTGCAGGCTCTATTAGCATCGTCCGCCATCTTCATCCTAGGAGGGTACCTTATAACAAAGATGCGGAATGTGCTCCCTTGCAATCCATGTTCTATCGCTGCGACCATGTCGCTTCTGGCAGGTAGCGAACTTGCCTACTCGCCGGATTTTGGTATTTGCGAGTGTTGTGGCAAGGAACGACGCAGCTTCCGGAGCGCAGACGGAAGGACAGTGCGCATGGAGACTATACACGCCGAGGACAACGAACTTGCCGATGAGCACGTACAGCTGATACGACCTGGAGCTGAATGGTTGGACGACCAGACCTTCGCCAGGATCTTTGAGGGCTACGTCTTCAGCTTGGGCTGGTGGGCAGCGAACCCAAAGATAGGACAAACGCATAAACGGTATGGAGTGGAGACCGGCGATGGGCCAACTGGCAGCGAAGATGATGACTGGTATCTAGGCAGGCGTAGAAACAGTGAGACGTTTGAGTTGTTCTCGGAGCAGGCGAATCAAGCGGAGGGACGGGGCAGGAGACGAATGCTTTCAGATGTCAACGAAAGAGGCGCATATCAAAGGGCTGGACCCAGTCCTGACGACGAATCGCATGAGATGAGAGATCTGGCCTCTCGGAGGAGTCCTGGGGCGGAAGGCAGGTACGGTGACGGGTGAACCCCCAAGCCAGCAGGGTGAGAATCTGATTATGTTTCATTGTTCGATCCACATCGCCAAGTCTCCCTTACGTCTCCCCTGCACGGGTACGCATCCCACTCTAGAACGCACCATCCTCGCATGCGCATGCTCCTACTCAATATGAGCTTCTAGTCGTGCAGTTTCTGTTCCTCCCCCATATAACAGCACTGAACGTCCCGCGCCATCTCACCTCTACTAGATCATTTGATCCCGGCCGATCTAGTCACGACTGGTCAGTCGACATGTACCGGCCAACAAGCGCTCGAAGACAGATGGTGGCACCCAACGATCCTCCAGCGGCAAATACGTCTCGCTTGTCTCTGCATCGCGTCATGTCAATCTGAGTACTACTGGCTGGTCCCGCCACAACTGGGGCCATGGGAAGGGGGGTAGGAATAGAGACATGTTGCGTGGGCTGTCGTGAATTGGAGGTGGACGGGTTGGGACGTGCTGCCGCGATCACGCATGTGGCACGATGTATGGGACCGAGAGTGGCAGGCAGGGGCGGCGCATTCGAGGCATTCGTGGGACAAGTTAGACGGAACAGAGGAGGGCTTGAGCTGGCATGAGTAAATGGCTGGCCGCTCCTACAGCATGATGTGGTGTGGTATATTTGCGGCATGGAGAAACAGGGACATGGATTGAACAACTCTTGCTGGATTTATACACCGTGTTCGCTGCAAGTGCCGAACATATCGTTCTTGATTGTTAAGGCTGCAAGACCGACATTCAGTAGTTTGGCCGTAATTACAGCGTTATCATGCAGATACTACGCACCTGAAAACGCTCATCGAAAGTTCTCTCCATTCCATGCTGTACATAAGGGGGTATCAATATTAACTGTCTATGTAGTCCATCCATGCAATGCCGTCGTCCCGATGCGCTTCCAAAAGCGAAGCAGAGCAAAATGCTATGGTATCTCAAAGTTATACATAATGAAGTGACAAGCCCAAATCTTGTGCTGCCGTTCCGTCTCTTTTACAGCCCTTCACCCCTCTTGTAATTCACCTTCTTCACAGCTCTCAGCACAGGCAACGTATTCTCCCTTCCCGGCCGCCTTCCAATCTCAACCACAAGAAAACGCACAAAATCTTGCAATACCCAGTAGCTACTGTGCGCACCGAGCATGTTCAGATACTGAATCTCCAGGGGTCCACCACCAGATTGTAAGAAGTAATCGATTTGGCCATTGTCATTGAGCAAGAACATTCTTTTCTCAGCAACCTCCTCACGAGTGAAATTGTGCGTTTCGAGTTCGACCGTGGATGGCATTTGGGATACACCAGGGCGAGTGGGACGAGTGATGTACCCATATGCGTCTGGGACTACTGCGGCACCGGAAAAACGGAGCGACCCACTAAGACGCTGGTAGAGGGATTGGGTGGCACTTGGTATCACTGCGGGTTGAAGCATAGATGCATACTGGCTGTCGACACATGCGTTCTGTTGATACGCGATTGGGTCGTTCTTGTGGATGATGTTGTAGAGGTTGTCAACCGCCAGACAGCCGTAGCGTGGTTCCTCACTTGCTACGCCTGTTCCGCGATCTTCGAGTTCCATTCCTGGTTTTTGCATGCCCTTTCTTGGTGTCAGGTTAGCACCATTAAGCAGGAGGAAGAAACCAGAAGGGCTGCCGCAGCAGAAGAGGTTTGTGGTGTTGAACTCGAACATGGAGTCGCTTGGCACACCTGTGGTCAGCTCGATATCTCGCGGTATCTGTGTTGGCTGCTGACTCAGGATATCAACTGACATGGCTGACCCTAACGAATGTGCTATCAGGTGGACGCGACCGTAGTCCTCGAAACCAGGGTTGTTGCGGCACCAGAGTCTATAGACCCTGTTTGCTTCGCGAACAACAGCCGATGTCATCGTCTTCCGGTGGTGGGACATGTAGTAAGGGATATCCAGCATCACGTCTGATATCATAGAGCGAATTGCTGGTAGAGTTTCTGGTGTTATATCCTTGAGTTCGTACTTGTTCTGTGCTTCGGCGTCACGTGGCTTGTGGTCGTCGTCGAACGACACTGTCAGACGCCAGTTGACTGGAAGCACCATTATGCCCGTATCGTCTTTCATACTGCCTCGAACATTCTCCTGTGATAGCTGCACGTTGAATTCGCGGCGCAACCCGTTGATCGCGTGTGTAAAGTGAAAGCTATCAACTCTTTCCGACAGCTTCTGGCCAATGCCATGTATGACCAAAACAAGGTCGGATACTCTTGGCTTGGAAGACTGATTATCACAGACATGGCAAGACACTCTTCGATGTTGTGTTGCAGCGTCGCCTGATTGCGACATTTCTGCGCCAGCCTTGGCGTGTGCAGCTTTTGAGCTTTTTGTACGGTCAGGGTGCACCTCGAGCCAAGCTTGCCGGCTAAAGCCTCGAATCACTGCGACGCCTAGCTGCCTACCTTTTCTCAACGAGCTTAGCGGTCTCCTGTTCCTGCTGACAGAAGGTAGAGCATTTGGACGTAAAATTTGGGCATTCTTCGTATCGGTGTAGATGACACTGTGAGAATAGAACAACCTTCGGTCCTTGTTAGGCTTTCGTGGATCTATTGCGACATTATCGCCAGTACTTGGCAACTGGTCCTGGTCAACTTCACTAGTTTCATCCATCTTGTCTGGCAGACCAGTGCTAGGTCGACTTTTATTCTCATCCGACCAAAGCTTCCGGACAATCTTGAGCTCAGCCGCAGCACCGTGCTCGACGCAGGCATTGAGTTCGTCTTGATACGTGGGTGAGTATGGCTTCATGTCCTCATAGCCGAGTTCCAGTCGATTGGCAACATCTGCGGGCACAGGCAACATGGAATCTTTGTAGAACCAGGTAGCTCGAATGACATGCGAGGTATCGTTGATTGGACTCCAATAGATTGGCTTCATGGTCAAGTCCGGCAACTCAACAAGATGAAGTTTTGACACACCGACAGGCACAAACGTTTTCCTCCTTTCCTCGTTTGGTGGTGTGGTTGGCCGTTGTGATGCCGTCACCTTCGCTTGGCCCTTCTCAGCTCTTGGACTGGCCAGAGGACTGCTCCCATTCAATCTCGAGATGATTTGTCTCGTGCTTGGTGCTCTTGCAAAGGGTCTACCACTGATGGTAGAATCCTCGCCGATTGCAAAATGAGAAGGAAGCAAAGAAGTGTCTGGAGGGGGCACCTCTTCATGTTCAGGTATCGGATGTTCCGTAGGAGCGGATATGTCACTGTCATTCCTGCGGCGTTGTTCTCTCATAGGAGAGCGATGCTTCTTCCTCTTGACTGAGCCAAAATCTAACTCATCGGCAATCTCCTCTGCCGTGTTGTGTCTTGGTGTCTCCATTTCTTGCACATCATCTTGGTCTAGCATCACCTCTGATTCTGGTGCCATGATCAGCTTTGAGTTTCTGTCTGACTGCTTCCTCGTCATGACGGGGCTGTGACTCCTGCTCGAGGGTTTTCTGGAGGACTTTCGCCGTGAGACACTATTCCTACTCTGACTTCGATAATCGGGCACAGTCGGCAAAGCAAAGCCGGACGACTCTGCGACTGGTGAGGTCATCTCTGGTGTGAGTGTTTGACCACTCTGGAACTTGGGGAAGGAGAACATCCTGTGCAGCCCTCTTGAGCCAGGTCTCGCCTTGAACTCCTCTTGCCTCCGGTGGAAGCTCTGCCATGCTTCTTCAAGCGCCGCATTGTCGCGTGAGGAGAAGGGTTGCGGAGGCTGGTTCGCAAGTTGCTCGTTCGTAACTGGCGGCAAAGGTGAGAGAGGGTCGTCTATGGGCAGAGAAGACACGTAGAAGAATTGAGCTTGTATTTTGGGAGGTGTAGATCCATCTGCTACATGGTTGTCATTGTCGTTCTCGTTGTCGTTGTTCGACTCATGTAGGGCGCAGGTCGGGCCATAACTATGCCCTTGTTCCATACTGGCACTGTTGAAGGCATGTGGACAGCAACGATAAGTGGTTGACGACTCGCAGCTACCTTGGTAAAGACAAGCTGGGTCTTGCGTACACAGGCCTAGGGCTGACCGCCTTTGGGGGTGGACGTATCGGGAGCGTACGATCTGACCCGGCACCACAGTTGCTGACCTACGAGAACAACAACCCACTATCAAGCATGTATTGCATCAGTGAAATCTTTTGACTGGCAGCCATTCTGCCACATATCAGAAAGTGTCACATGGCTGCCTTCCAGATGATGAAGCAGCAGGTGGTGAATCTTGAAATGTCCTAAACTTTCTCCGGACGTGCTAGCTGACGTCTGCGAGAGGTGACGCCACGAGGGAGCCGGACCCTGTACAAGTGGCGCCTAGCCGCCTAGCTGATTAGCTGCCCAGGCTAAGCCATTGGCGCCCTCCTACCACATGTGACACTGGTCAAGATGCAATGGAAAGAAGGAATAAGATCCTCTCCTTAATTGTCATACAACAGGGTAGTGCTAATACCCTTTCGGGTCAAATCACGCTGCGGCCGCATTTCCGTATGCCAGCAGCGTAACATATCATTAAGCAATTGCGAATCTATACAGCTGTTTTGGTACAATTGCTCCAGAAGTAGCCCTGCCTTGCGAGGGCCAAAGCCGTGTCCCAGGCATTCCGCCGGTTCTCAAACTGCCACCACCTCCTCGTGATACCTATGCAATCCCACCCCCATTCTCGTCGTATTGCTCTGCTCGGCGCCCCCTGTTTGGAGCTTGAGTGATCTCAGCCATTCTGTTCTAGTAATCATGTTCTGGCCTGAACATATTTCTGGGGTCACAAACTCATTTTCTCATGCTCGAAACTGAGTGCTTCATATGACTATTGCCAGCCTTCGGTGTACTTTGTCGTGTAAGTCTTTTGAAGAGCTGCTCATGCGAATGCGTTTGCCTTGCCGCTGACCAGAAGACCGATGATGAGACCAAACAGACCTAACACGCTGGAGAAGATTTCAATGACCAACACCTTGACGAAGAGGCTCGGGTCAGAAGCATCAGCCAGGGCAGCGCTGCTACCGTTGATCCCGACACTGATACCGCAGATCATGTTGCATGCCCCAACCGTCAGCCCTGCCCAGAACAGCGCGTAACCGGTGTAGTAGTTGGAGCCCGTGTATAGCTGCTCTTCCGGAACCATGCTGAGTTGTGAGGAGAAGACAATCGACATGATCACTCCGTAGATGGCCACCACTTCGCAGAAAATGATGGAAATCAGGTTCTTCGTCCGTATTCGTGGTGCCTTGACACCGCCACCTAATATCGATGTACCGGTGATGAATATGCCCCTACCGAATACTGTCAGTTTTGCTCCCAAATTCTCCTGACAGCGAATGTGTGTAGACGTACCATGCTGCTCCAACCACGGAGAGTCCTATACATAGACCAATGCCGATATCTGCCCATGCGTATGGCGACACTGTTTCGAGGAATTGTCCAACCTGTGCATGCTTAGTACCGAAGTCAGCCCAACAGTGAAGAGACGTACGTTAAACTGTTCGCCCTCTCCATTGAACAGCATATCTGGCTGATGTTAGCTTGGTGGAGGGATCAGACATCGAGATTCTCATACACAGTCCAACCACGCCGAGCGCGGTCAACGCGCCACCCGACGCATATGTGACACTCATGCTGCTGTATCGTAAATCTGTCAGTCTACGAGAAGAGAAGCGCAAGCGCGAAAGGAATGGTTGATGAGATGTCTGCGCCGCAGTCAACAGCGATTCCGAAGCTTCGATGACGGGTACTACGTAGATGGTTCTTGGACTTTGCCGTAGCGGTTACACTTCGCACTTGCCATGTATTTACTCGACTCCATCCTCATCATCACCAACATGGCCCGTGCCTACATCAACAGGGAACACCTCTCTGCTCTTACCAATGACTACGAAGGTCTGGCTACCCATTGCGTTGCGACTGTTCGCTCAAATGTTGCATCAACCGTGACACTGTTCCTAAGGTTATTGTAAGCTTGGATGCACACGGAAATCACTGGGTCACCGGTAGAAGGAAATGTGTCGACTGTATTCAGCCTGTCACAGCCTCGAGCAAGGAGAAGTTGGTTGATTGATCGGAACACGTCTCAAGTAGCTCAACATGACGGTACACTGATTGGGCAACATGTCGTTTGGAGACACTTCGAAGTTCACGCTCGAGATATGTTGCAGTGACTTGGAATCAGCCAGGGTCGCGGAAAAGAATGGAGCTGATCGTATCGAGCTGTGCCAGAACATCGAGCAAGGGGGTATTACTCCTTCTTACGGTCTGATCAAGAAATGTGTTGAGAAGCTTAAAATTCCAGTACATGTGTTGATTCGTCCTCGGCCGGGACACTTCGCGTATAGCAGGGAAGAGTTGCCAACCATGATGGAGGATGTGGCGATTTGCAGAGAGCTTGGTTGTGCAGGCGTGGTCGTTGGTTTCGCTGGAGGAATCTGTAATGTCAATCAGATCTACACTGTGGTCGGTGCGGTCGGAGACATGTCTGTGACTTTCCATCGAGCCTTTGATGACATGTTGGGCGCCTTCGGAGCTGAGGTCTTCGCCCTCCAAAACGTGATTGAAGCTGGTTGCAAGAGATTGCTTACTTTCGAAGGCGAGGACACCGCCGAGCATGGTATGGATCAAATCCAACATCTCGTCGAGCGAGCTGAAGGCAGGATCTCTGTAATGGCTGGAGCGGGAGTGACCCCTGAGAATGTGAAGAAGACATTACAGCGTACAGGAGTAAGATAAGTTCGCACAATTGCTAAGCAAGTGAAGAAGCAAGTTGGTAAGAGTGAGGGAAGGGGTCTTTTCGAAGCTGACGAGATCGTGGTCGATGGTAAGGTTGTTGCTAAAATGGCAGAAGCGTTGGAAAAGCATGAATGTCGAGAGCCTACCATCAATACCACCTGCACACAAGAAGCGAGAAGTGAGTGAGGTTGGAGAGATTGTCATGCCTACTGAGAGTGAGTATCGGGTTGGCGTGGACACCCGATCAAGGCTGTCTAAAATCCATGGCGGCGTTGGATCCGATGTTGTCCGGATACGAGCCTCACCAGACTTGGTGCAGCGTCCGATACCCAGTTGAATTCGGTGTATGATCGATGCCGGACTTATCTGCCATATCAATCCACAACTTCCCATTGCCAGCTCTTTGTACCAGTGTCGCCCTAGTTGACGAAGGCCCCAGGTCAAAGCAATCAGAGGACCTTAGAACTCGGATGGTGCGACAGCTTTCCTGCACAGACGATCTTCCCGACTCAAGTCGCATGGTGATTCCCTTCAAGGTGTTGCCTGGAAATTGAGGCACGCAATGGTTCACCTTTCCAAACACTACTGTACGTTCATCACGGCTAGACCCTCCGTCGAGCTCACGTCAGAGGGTATTTGCTCATGCCTGCGTCACAAACAGATCATGAAAGAACATATGAGGCTGGCAGCCGTGATCTCAATCAAGTCACTTAGACCACACTATTCCGGTTGCGGTTAGTGCGACTGAGGCTTGGCGTCAATGTTGCGCATGTATATATGCGTTTCTTCTTCTCATTCAACTCTGAATCCTTCAGCTCTCTTTGCCTTGTAAGCAGCCCCCCTACATTTCAACTGTTGACGACGACAACTTGCTGACAATGATTACAGTTGGCTTAGATCAAGTGGTCAGTACCTTTCAGACCTCATCGTCGACGCTGCTGACACCCTCTGCAGTAGTATCTGTTCTTTACAGTTTAACAGCTGTAACCACTCCAAGGAGTGATACATTCGTTAAACCAGTTTTTGAAAATGGACCAGTCCCCTCTGTACTTGTACATGGAACGAGGTCACTGTTGCGTTGGTCTTACACTCCACCTTCTGCAGCAAATCCTCTTTTCATCATTTGACTTGCCCCGTGCGAGTGCTTGAGGAAGAGAAGCAACCAGGGTTATCACTGCGAACGAAGGTGGTGGGCAGCCGTAAGAGCCAAGTGGTTATAGCGACAGCGTCTGGAGGTTGGGCAGGCACAGTAAAGCAACATCTATGGTGAGCAATAAGTGTTTGTAGACGTGATTGTTCGGCCGCTTAGGCTCAGGCAGAATTCAGCCTCTTGACGTGCGCTGTTCAGTCCCAGCAAAAGCTGTTCTCTCGTGGGCGCTGTCATTTTCAAGAGACGTCTGTTCAAACCAAATACCCTGCTTTAACTTTCGGCTGTACCCGTGGCGGCCTGGTCGCAAGTTCAGAGTTCCAAACTCTTGAAATCCTCCAATCCAAGATCATAGCACTCTGAAGTCTCGTCCTGTCGCACATTATGGCCGACGTCGCGGAAGCTCTCTCGGTTCAAACGCGATCGCTGTTTGGCAGCGACTATGGCCAAGCAGCAGCTGACCCAGGCGTCGCAGCAATCGCATACAAGCGCAAAGCAGAGTATGACAATGTGAAAGAACTACCTCGAGCACTAGCCGAAAAGCAGGCGCAAGCAGCAGCACAACGTGGACCAAAGCGACCGAAAGTTCAAAACCCGGGAAACACAGCATTGGTCAAGGTCAATGGCGACTCGAAATCCTCGGCGAATGGCGCCCCCTCAGGCACGTCCTCAAGTCTCGTCCGGCGACCGAATATGCTACAGTCAAGACCAGATTGGCACGCACCATGGAAGTTGATGAGGGTGATATCGGGCCACTTGGGCTGGGTGCGCACGCTGGCTGTCGACCCAGACAATCAATATTTCGTCTCTGGCGCAGGCGACAGGACAATCAAGATCTGGGATCTCGCGACTGGAAACCTGCGCCTCACGCTGACCGGTCACATCTCCACCGTTCGTGGCCTCGCCGTCTCACCACGACATCCATATCTCTTCTCCTGCGGCGAGGACAAGAAAGTCAAATGCTGGGATTTGGAAGCGAATAAAGTCATCAGAGACTACCACGGCCATCTCTCCGGAGTCTACACACTTTCCTTACATCCCACACTCGATGTGCTAGTAACTGGTGGACGAGACGGTGTAGCAAGAGTATGGGACATGCGAACAAGAGCCAACATTCACGTTCTATCAGGTCACAAGCAGACAGTCACAGATGTGAAGTGCCAGGAAGCAGATCCCCAAGTCATTACCTCTTCCCTTGACAAGACTGTCCGACTTTGGGATCTGGCAGCAGGCAAAACAATGGGCGTCCTTACACATCACAAGAAAGGCGTACGAGCCCTCGCTATCCACCCCAACGAATTTACTTTCGCCTCAGCATCGACACAAACAATCAAACAGTGGAAGTGTCCCGAAGGTGCACTGATGCAGAACTTTGACGGCCACAATTCAGTCATCAACACTCTAGCAGTCAACGAAGAGAATGTGCTCTTCTCGGGTGGAGATGACGGCACCATGTCTTTCTGGGACTGGAAGACTGGCCATCGCTTTCAGGCTGTGGATTCGATTGCTCAGCCTGGTAGTTTGGATGCAGAAGCGGGCATTATGAGCTCTACATTCGATCGTACGGGGCTGCGACTGATCACTGGTGAGGCTGACAAGACAATCAAGATCTGGAGACCTGATCCTGAAGCTACGCCTGAGTCGCATCCATTGGACTGGAAGCCTACGCTAAGCAGAGTCAAGTTCTGAGTCTGCCGTCCCTTACTCGAGCCACGTTCGTCTTGCCTCTGGCAGCTAGCGTCGCTATTGCTGGCACGAATCTGGAAGATGAAACAACGTAAGAGTGAGGAAAATTCGCGATTGCCAAGATGTCACTCACTTTTCTGCCTGATCATCACTCTTACTTACTCCAATGATGTCGCATAGTATGGCAAGTTGCTCCTTCCGCACCAAACCACGAGCTTCAAAACAGTCGCGATACGAATCGAGAACGAGGCCAGAACACTCTGTCGCCGTCATGGACGAAACAGCTACCACACCCAAGAAAGACAATGCCACCCTCGTAATGCCGGCGTAAATACTCGACATGATCGCTTCCCATGTCCCGCATACGATTTACATCATCGTCTTTACGGTTCGTGACGACGAGGGCTACTCCGGGAACAAAACCGCCGGTACTGTTGCAAGAGCATACTATCTGTTCAAGGTCGAAGTCTTGGTAGGACGTGCCGAGTATGCAAGTAAGGATGCCAGGACACTCGGCGCGGCCGAAATCATTAGTATGGCTAGAACAGACGCTGGACTACGTGACGTCGACGAGAGACTGACGCAGCTCACGCTCGATGTTGGTGCCGCAACAAAGGATTTTTTGAAAAACGATGGTACGGTCGCGGTAGGAACGGAAAGCGCAACCTGTGTTTGTTTTACTCAAGTCGAAGCACATCCTCTCTGCAGGGACCTATCTACGTGGGTTGAGAGGGAAATGAACCCACGGTGAGACATGAAGTGTTTGGGTGATTGTGGCATGACGAACATTGCCGATATCGTAATGGTATTGGCGCGAAGAAGTTGAAGAAGGCTGAAGAGCGAGACAAAGAACATGATGCAGAATAAGATTGTTGTGTGTGAGGCCTGGGTAGACTGGTGACGGTGGGATGGACCATGGTCGTGGGTTTGGTATTGGGTTGAGGTTCTTACGGGTAGCTGGGGCATAACAGTACAACCCCTATCAGCTCGTGGTTCATCTACTAGTATCTACAGTAGCACGCCTATTGTGTATTCGGAGAGCACCCTTTGAGTACCCGAGCTTCTTCATGACGCTAGATAGCAATGGTACATGACTCACCCACACCCCAATGAGTGTCTTTGGTTTCCTGCATGAAGAGCCCTAGGCTGCTTCTCTATCTCACAGGCCTCGACCGTGAATAAAATAAGTTGTGGAATAGCGGGTCGCGTAAATGATTATCTCGTAAAGTAATTATGTCCTAGCTCTAGGCGGCGTTGGGCAGCTAGGACCCCGATCGTTACGTTGGATATACCTTTCGACTTGATCCACTAATATTACCAACTTACATAGTACCGCTCACCCCAATACCAATACTACCCACATTATCACTAGGCCTCCTCAACGCGGAGCTCCGAGTCGCTGCAAGTTCAATCCGACCGCTTTAGTGTGTATTAACTAAAGTGGAGAGGCGGAAGTGGGTCGCATCTCTAACCATTTCTGCCTTACAGTGTCTTGCACGATGATATAGACGAGATCGCAATTACTATTCACCCGGGACATTCAGATGCTCAATTTGAACATATCGCACTGGTTGAAGAGTCTGAAGCGGGCCCAGCCGATCTGGAGATACGAGCTACTCACGGAAAATGAGTCTTCGCGTCCCGCCACAGCTAAGCGGACACAAGCGTCAGACTACAGTATTATCAGAATCCTTTTACGTAAGGTACACATAAAAGCCCTGTGCGGTACTCTTCTCTTAGGACTTGTCGCTGGCATCATAATAGTTCTGAACCAACACGAGCCGGCCTCCGTGATAGAAGACTATGCGCCAAGGCCCTGGGAAGGCTTTACCCGGTGAGCACACAACCATCTATCGTTACGGAATTGAAGGGCTCATACGACTACAGACTTAATGGATACTACCAGGGCGTCAGCAAACTTGTGAGGTCTGAGCAGTTCCTCCCCGAGAACGGCAACGCGACACATGGCAGAGGTGAAGGAAGCTCGAGCACGGAAGTTGCGAACCCCGACCATGCAGACCTACAGGGTTCGACGAGCGAACAAAGCTCGGGGGTCAAGCTTGTACCTTACCAGTCACATATCAAGAGCACACCGCCAGCTGAGAACGCAAAGCTTTCGCCGGTGCAGCAGTGTTTCTTGAAGAATGACAATGAGATACCCGCACCATGGATATATGCTTTTGAGGGCGTACCTCAGCATAGTGCAGAGCCTTTGTTCGGTTCGTACGACGTACTAGGCTTGCGCAATGACGCTTGCTTCGATCGATATGGTAGATACGGGCCATACGGTCTTGGTTACGCAAGTGATACGGGCGGGAGTGGCCTGGGCCTTCACGGAGATCGGAGCTTGACTGATCCTATCTGGAAGACATCTGGCCATATCGACTGGAGATCAGTAAATCTTGGCGACGCGCAAAGGCAATGCTATCAACGTAACAAGGCACGGTTCACACCAGTACGACAGAGCGACTATCATGATCATGTTGGATCTCTCGCAGAATTCCCGGATGGTGACTGGCAACAGTCTCACGCACACGATGACAGCCGCAGCACTATCTCGAGGAAGGCGGTGGTACTACGCGCTTGGGGCGGTTTAGAATATACAGCAGGGATAAGATTGTATATCCGCTCCCTTGTCAACGAACTCTCCCTCCATTCTGGTGGTGAGTACGACGTCCATCTGCTAGTCGAAGTCAAAGATGAACACAAGCCCGTATGGACATCTAAAGCTGCGTACGATGAAGTGCTTGCCGAGCTGGTTCCTGAAGAGTTCAGATCAATGGCGACCTTGTGGTCACAGGAATTGATGAAGCTGATCTATCCAGGGCCATTCGAGCCGCAATTTGAATTCCACGGTTCCATGTATCCGGCTATGCGGAGTATGCATTTCGCGCTGCAATGGTTCATGGTCCAGCATCCTGAGTACGAGTATTTTTGGAACTGGGAGATGGATATCAGGTACATCGGCCACTGGTACGAGCTGTTCGATAGCGTCTCAACGTGGGCGAAAAGCCAGCTGAGAGATAATCTGTGGGCACGCAATGCTAGGTACTACGTTCCTGCGCTTTACAAGGATTGGAACGCGTTCGTCCGAGACACGAAGCAGAGAATACCGGAGGACATCGACCATTCAGGACCTGGACTGGAACAGACCTCCGGTTCTGATGAGGAAGCAGATCTTATTACCTTCAACCCCATCTTTGACCCGACCAACACGCTCTGGAACCGCCGTCTCGATGTCACCGGCTATGACACGTCCCTCCCAATCCCGCCCCGTCGCACCTCGATTATCGTCGCGGCTCGTTTCTCCCGCCGCCTGCTCCTAACAATGCACAATGAGACCTACATCCAGCGACATAGCATGGCCAGCGAAATGTTTCCGCCAAGCATGTGTCTGCATCACGGCCTGAAAGCCGTCTTCGCCCCACACCCAGTGTACATGGAGCGAGACTGGCCAGCGAAGTACGCGGAGGAAGTTTTTAATGGAGGGCCAGGAAGTCAGACAGGGTTATTCGAGGATAGCGTGTTTGGAGTCGGACCAAAGGAGACCTACCATGCGCTGAAGGAGACTACCTATTACTACGACAGCGTGTTTGCG
Organism: Knufia petricola; assembly: GCA_002319055.1. NCBI lineage: Eukaryota > Fungi > Ascomycota > Eurotiomycetes > Chaetothyriales > Trichomeriaceae > Knufia > Knufia petricola. The sequence goes on along the minus strand of NMUC01000020.1, from coordinate 193,261 downwards.
GGGGAGTACTGGCGACGGTGGATGGGATATAAGGAGAAGAGCGTGGGTGGAGCGAAAGATGAGTTGAGGAAAGGCGGAAGAATGTGTCTGAGGAGTACGCTATTACATCCAGTGAAGTGGGACGTAGGACCGATCGACTGAGACAAGCTCTCCTACTTGCAATACTATAGTTAGACGCTAATGCGTTATATCGCAGTGCTGTTTGACATCCAAAAACATATGGCTTTGCTAGTATACTAGTAGTAGTGATGCTAACACAATATCAACCCCTGTGTCGGTAGCGTGCTAGTACAGTTGACATGTCGTCAAGGCCGATTACATGTCAGCGTGCCAGTGCTCTGTCAGCACGATGCCAGAATGTGTGGCAGTTGGTGGTGATGTGTTACCGGGAAAACCTCGTTGAGTATAGTATCGCTATAGCACTACTAGTACTAACTAGTAGTATTAGTCGTACAATCATACCACGTAGTAATATAACACGGCAACATGAGATTGTGATCATTCTGGACCAAACGAAGAGGAAATAGGTGCTCAGGCCACCTGGGGTTGTCGCATAGAAAGAAAGCAAAACCACATGAACATAAGGACAAACTGCTTGTAACATGTCATTCGATTCGGTCTTATCTAGGAGAACAAAGTCTGAGGAATGAGCGCTCGACCACAAACATTGGTTCCTATACATCGCCTCTTCCACTACTAGTGCCTGACTTCACATTCAGTGGTGTTCCACACTAGGACTACCACGAAACTCAACAGACTGATCGCGCCGAAAGTATTAGTTGTATACAAAGTTCCTGGCGTGTCCGGCTTCGCCAGTTCTTTCAAGTTCCCCGAGCACCTGATTGCTCTGATCCAGGCAGGAACGACCGTCGATTTAGTACCCGGTTCTAGCACAGATCAGCAACATGAGATCGACTGTTCTTTTTGATAGCCGGGCTTATGTCTATATCGATGGCTACGACGCTCGGGTATGTACTACTATTACTTGTACGAAAGGCACCATTCGGCTGCAAACGGGAGGGTGATATCCTACTGCCTTGATACAAGCACTAATAGCAACTCCCACAGGCGGCTACTAGTAGCGTCTGAAAATGGTGCATCTTGCATTTGTGCAGAGAGTCTCGGCATTCTATGCCTAGTCTTGCAAAAGGATATCGCCGTTATAGGAATCAAATGTAAAGCTCAAGGCAGAACGTAGTACTGACCTTAGCCCACAGATCGTCTGCCTAATAAAGCTAGTAGTTTGTACTACTAGTATTATAGAGTATTCCTTACCGTTGTGGTGAGCACTATACGAAGTGGTAGGCAACAGCGTGTTAGGAAGTCTAACTTACTGTCTTACTGTATATACTTCAGAAGCAGGGGTTATCTCGTACGGATATGTCCGAGGTCTAGTGGTTAGCATTAACTTCGAGTTCTATGGGGGCGGCGCACAAGCAAGAATTGATTCAATGGGTGAGCAATGTTTGTGAAACTGTAATGCTTCTGCTAAGAGCCTTCAAATGCGGTGCTTGTTAAGATTAGATTGTGCGTACGTCTAATAGTAATAGTACAAGCCTTGATCGTGAACAACGAAAAGATATAGAACAATGGGTCTAGCATCATCCGTTATATACAAGCCAAAGATACTAGTTGTATTCGTAGGTTCTAGGAGTGCGCCCGTAAAGAATCGGCAGGGCGATCCAGGTAGTTACAACCACTGTGAGACTAGGACTGATATTAGTAGTAAGATGTTTATTGTATGTGGTATATGGTATGTAGATTGGCAACTTTCTTAGATGGGCTAAGTCGGTAGTTTGTGTAATGACTGAGTTGCACTTGTCCAACGGCGTAGGAACCCAGGGTGGTAGCCGCTTTGACTGGTGCTTAGGGCTCGAGTCCTGCTTCCCAGGGTAAAACGTGATCGGCTCTTTCCATCTGCCGAAGCCTTCTTCAGTCAGAGTTGTGTTGAATCACTTGACATCCAACGAAAGACTTTTTCCCTTCATCATCTAGGCAACAACAACGAGCGCAGTGCTTTGGACGAGCTGGCAAAGCTTCGGTCAAGGACACCTTCTACCAAGATCCCAAGCCAGCCCGTCGAAGGCTTTAGGTGTCCATGTCTGATGTTGGCATAAGGTGACAGCGCACGTTTATCATAGTCTTGTAACCAGGTTTACGCATCATAGATAGAGGTACCTGCACCCGAAGCCCAGTGAATGTTTTGTAGCCATGGACCATCCAGAAGTATGTGGAAACATGCCTGCATTCGGTAGGGTAGAAGCCCGTTGGGTGTGGGCGCTGGAAGAACGTTGTCAAAGCACGTCTAGCACATACCAGCGTCGCCGTCGCGTATATCTGGGAAAGCACGAGTCGACAGCTCGTCACGTCAATTGTAGGTACAACTCATCAAGGGACACCTGACCAGGTAGAACTCAATGACAGGCTTCGGGTCGGGAAGTCCAATCGTTGACGCCTAAGGCAGTCTGGTGGTGCGCACACACAAATCAACTGCTTGCCAGGCACGATTCTCAACTATTTTCCGAGCCAGTCGGAATTCCTGACCTCAATAAACTACTAGTGTTGGCTAAGCATTCAGATCAGACACGTCCCTGCTTGGCAACGGGCAGAGACTGATACGGCATTCTCCGATCTCTTCCCTGCCCAAGCAGCATGCCTAGAGGTTGAAATGAAGCTTAGTCCGGATCTCCCGGGAACACCACCCTTGCAAAGATGACATCCTTCCAGTACTAATTACTGTTTCGCTTACCACAGGCCATGCTCGCAGAGCCGTGCTAATGGTCCGCCGGTTCTATTGGCACATGCCGTCAGGTGAGCTTTCTCGATACTCGTGTGAACAGAGCGCATAGATTCATCTAACGCGAGATCTCGAATGTTTCTTCCTTCTCATTGCTCGAGCACTTTGTGTTCTGTGCCGGCCGCGACACGATGCCAGCTTGGGTGTTTGATGTCCGAGACTTCCATGTAGTGTGCGGCGTACTCGGCATTTTTGGACTGTCGCTGGGTCTCGTGTCATACGTCGTCAAGGAGAGACTATTTATATCAGAAGCCTGTATGTCTCTCGGGCATCTCCTCTCTCTCGCAACGAGCCCACGTGTTTTGCTCAACGTCACTAACCTGTTATAGTAATATGTCTGATGATAGGAACCGCCTTCTCTGCCTATGGGGCGGGCTTCATCCTCCCTTCAGAGTACGCCGACGGTACCCAATCGCTCATCTTTGTCAACCTCAGTTTCACGCGCCTTGTCCTCTGCATCCAGGTCTTTCTTACAGGCTTACAGCTCCCGGCCAGATATCTCCGCTTACAATGGCGTCCCCTGCTCATTCTTCTAGGCCCGTGTTTGGGGCTGATGTGGTTGATCTCATCGTTGCTCATGTGGGCCCTCGTGAAGAACATCTCCTTCGTGGAAGCTCTCATCGTCGGCGCTTGCATAGCACCCACCGACCCTGTCCTTGCCAACAGTATCATCAAAGGTCGGTTCGCTGATGACTACATGCCACTAGAACTGACCCACCTCATTGCGGCTGAAAGTGGGGCAAACGACGGGCTAGGATACCCCTTCCTCTTCCTAGGACTATGGCTGTTCCGAGCTAGACACGGTCCCGACTTCTCCACGTCCACTGGCATTGGATATTGGTTCGCGGATTCGTGGGTCTACGTGGTCATTTTGAGTGTTGTTTGGGGCGCAGTGGTGGGCTACGTTATGCTGAAAGCACTGAGGTTCTTCGACAATCTGCGCTACATCGACAGGGAGTCTTTTCATGCGTTCCCGGCTTTCATTGTCTTGACGCTCATCGGGACATGCGGTCTCGTCGGAAGCGATGATATTCTAGCCTGTTTTGTCGCCGGCAACGTTACGGGATGGACTGGGTGGTTCCAATCGCAGACTGATGACGATTCGTTCCAATCGACGTTGGACATGCTCCTGAATCAGTCGATCTTCTTATGGTTCGGAGCAACATGCCCCTGGGCAGAATTCTCGCGGAGCGGAGACATCATTGGTGTGGGAAGGCTGGTCGCGCTGGGCGTGTTGATACTGCTTTGCAGGCGTCCCCCGGTCCTCATTTTGTTTTACAAGTTCTTGGCACCCGTGCAAGACCTGAAGTTTGCTTCGATCATGGGGTACTTTGGGCCAATCGGAGTCTCAGCTATCTTTTACGTCTACGAGACACTTACCTTCCTCGAGGACGAGTTCGGCGGCTCTTCACCGGAAGCACTGCGACTTGGAAGAATAACGAGGGTGGTTGTATGGTTCATGGTAGTTTTCAGCGTGGTAAGTTATGCCGTGGAGTTCCCGTGGAACGAAAGACACTACTGACTCTGATACAAAACAGGTCGTGCATGGCCTTTCGATTTCGGCCTTCAAAGTCTACGAATATGCAGCCGCCAAGCTTGGAGACGCTGAGAAAAGAGGACTCCGAGAGCGATGGGAGAAGGAAAAGACTCAGTGGCAACACAGTGCATATCATATTGGATTACCTCGAGCCCTTGGCCATACACGCCATGATCATGAAGCGGCACCACCGTTCCGTAAGGAAGTGGATTGGCGCAGATTGCGCAGGCCCGAGACTCACGGCATCCCGTGAAATGGTATCAAGGCTTGAGCTCGACCTGAGTATGGCAGACATTGAACCATTGGCCGCAAGCGGCTATTCCCAGCTAGAAAACCAAAAAACCGTACACAGTAACACTACAGCAAAGACTGCGTGCCTGCGAGCATTAGATGAGAAGGACACCCGGAGAATATCTCCATAATCTCCGCAATGCACACCGGTCAAAATACTTTAGCGAACACCAGCCGTCGTACGGCAATGGCTCGTTGTACATAGTTTCCTCTGTAGAGAATGCACACCGTTACTCACGTGCTACATCCCCCAAAGCCCCTTGACTCCTGAAGCAAGCCTACGTATAGACGACAGCAAACAGGTCTCGTGCGTCAAGAGTTTATCATTAGCGAATATTCCTAGTATCGTCGCTGCGACCATGGCTTGTGAACAGAAGAAAATGGTCTTGGCAGTTGTGCTGACGGCCTCAAAGACAGGGGTGATAGCTGTAGGTAGGTACTACGAAGTGCTGTGTGTCAGATGCGAGGAAAAGGCTACCCGTAATCTCGACGAGTCAAGACGAGCCATACTCCAACCGAGCAGGGAGGATCCCGGCAATACGTTTGTGCGTCAAACATCATTATACTATTCAGCTGATGTATTGTCGTTAATCTAGCATGGAATTATGTGTATGACCAATTCCACTATTTTTAACATCCTTCTGCGGTGGTGGTCATCAAGTCATAACTCCGTCTTCTTGAATATACCGAGAACTGATCTAATCATCCTCGCCATCATCGTTGCTTTCTTCCCAAGACTGCCACGTTTGGTTCTTGGCAGAACTGTTCTCCGAGTCGCTCCCTGGTGCCTCGTACCGACTGAGACCAAGGCAGTCAGCGATCTTGAAGAAGACGTCGATGTTGCTGTAGACACCAGCAAAGTCCATCTGGCAGGGGCCTCTGGCGAAAACAGAGACATCAACGAGGGAGTGGACGCCCTGTGGAGCGCCAACAGGAAGAGTGCCGTTGACGACAAAGCCTTGGGGAGAGTCTTCAGGGTTCGCGACGTAGTTGTCTCCTTCATCATCGAGAGCGACGGCTGGCTCTCTTGGACCTTGCTTGTTGACCTGGTAGTTCGCTTTGTGGTCGGGGAAAGCGGTGGTGCCCCGGTATAATGTGTAGCGGGGGTCGAAGTTGTTGGGAAAGACCTCTCCTTCTGGGTAAACAGTGTTTTGATCTGAACCAACCGGTGCAGAAGTGTTGGGTACAACGTATTGCGATAGGCCTGACTCGGCATAGATACCGACTGCCCCACGCTTCGCCCGGTCATCTTCTTGGGCCTGGAGGTAGACAGTGTCAACGGAGCCCATAACATCAAACCCGTGGCCGTGATCTGCGGTGACGACGATTTGGGTGTCTTGGAGGTCTCCAGAGGCTTGTAGAAATTCGATCGTAGCACGAATAGTATCGTCGAGCTCGAGGGTATCTGTAAGAGCTCGGTCGTAGTCAAGAACGTGCATCATCTTGTCGATTGAGGCAGCCTCGACCATCATGAACCAACCTTCATCGTCGTGTCGCGCTTTGAGAATTTCGATAGCCTTCAGCGTCATTTGCTTGAGACCTGGCTGGTCGATGGCTGCGCCTGGCCCGCCGAGCGGGTCAGTCTCTGGAACGTCGAGGTTGGATGTGTAGATGTTTCTATCCAGCCATTTGGCAAGGTTACCCTGTGTGAAGATACCAAGTGTTTTAGAGTTAGGGTCCGTGTTCGCCAACGATGTTTGGTTGGTGACGACGTTGTATCCTGCATTCTGGAACTCTTCATAGTAGTCCTTACCACCGTAGGATCCATCACCGGGGATGAACTGCTCAGCTCCGCCCCCGAAGAGAACATCTGGGCCGTTCCAGTCTACCCATGAGTAATTTTGGATGCCGTTTAGAAATCCGTCAACGATGGCGGCGTACTCACCTCTGTCCCGCGTATGAGCATTAAGGGCGGCAGGTGTAGCATCCGCGATATAGGCTGTAGAAACTATACCAATACCTCCACCAATAAGGTTGTGGAACAATTCAGCGATGCTCTCAACCTTGGGGTCGTCAAATGGGTCAGGAGAGCTATCACCATAGACGCCTAGAGCGTTGACGGAACTCTTGTGGCCGGAGTACAACGCTGTGGCCGAGTTGGCAGAATCAGTGATGAAGGAATCAATCGAGTGTGTCATCTAGCAGGCGATTAGTCAGGAGGATACGTGTCGGCATATCTGGTCAAGGCTTACCTGCAAGCCAGTGATGGGGAACTTGTCCATCGCCATAGTTGTCTGATACTTGCCATTGACGATCTTGTGGGCCATAAGACGGGCTGCTGTGATGAAACTCTGTGCCATACCATCCTGCTAATGTCAGCCAAGTGCCGCACTACCTGCCCTGATGAACCCACTCCAATGAACATGATAGTGTTCTTGGCCTTCCTCTCGCTGGAGCCCTCCCGCACGGTCCAGTTGGCAACAGTCTGTCGGTCACCATAGTAGTTCAGAGTCGCGATGTAGTTTCCGGGCTCGTACAAAGCGACCTTACGGTAAGCTTTGGCGGCGACATCGATAAAGGTAGGAGAATCCTCCGACTGGGCGTAGAGGGTCTCGTAGTAAGTGAAATTCCATCGCTCAACATCAACCTCATCGAGAGAAAAGAACTCGGTGACTGGAACAGCACTACCACCCTCCTTTTGGACAGTGAAGGTAAAATTCTCGTCGGGGCTTTCGTATGGAACCTTGTTGGCCTCGCTACCGTTGAGAGGCGCGTGCACCTCAAGACGTATGTCAAAGTATTGCCCTGGGAGGAAGTCGGCCTGGTCGGGAGGAAAGACACAACCTAGATCAGGGCAGGTACCGAGTCGTTGGAACGTTTGAGCTATTGCGTGTCCGATAAGGAAGCAACCGCAGGCAATCGAGCTTGCTGCCGCACTGTAGAATCTCATCTTATTAGGTTGGCTCAGATGACTGGAATACTGCTTGTAGAAGCATGACTTTGCGGATTCTTGTAAACGTTGATTTTATATACACTCTTCTAGCTCTCATGAAGTCATTCGGCTCATACTACACAGCGTTTAAAAACCCATCGTTCGCTGGTCCGAGGGATGTTGGCTGCAGTAACCCATAGCCAATTGTGCTGGACCGTTGGTGGTGAGAGAAGCTCCCGTGCAGCGCCAAGGTAATACCGATATCAGTCAGATCTTGTACCTTGCATTGGAGGCGAGCTTCTTGCCATTGAGAACACCCACGTGCTGCATGAGATGAGCGACTCTCGCGTCGCCAAGATCTAGTTGCGGTCGCCTTTTTCTAGGCGTCGTCAGAATCGTGGCCGACGGAACCTTATGCGATGAATCGAGGATTGGAGCTGCTGGATGTTTGACTGGATGCGGAAGGAGAGACTATTTCTTAAGCTTGCAGTGACGACCAGCATGCCGGTCATTGGAGGTGGGACTCGGCTCGACTAGCTCAGCCTTATCGTTGCTTGCCAATACTCTGAAGTTGCTTGGCGCGATAGAAAAAACTCCCGCTGTCTTGGATTGTCCATTGTTTGCCAGAAGACGCAGCACGTGCAGACGATCGCTTCTCGGCAAGGTTGGGACCACAATATTAACTCTGGAATCCCACGTGATTCACAACGAGGCACCCCCGAACGTTCAGACCGCCAACGGCCATTCGTCTGAAGTTGCTCTGGTGTTGTGTTGTGCAACGCAGCCTGAATATTGATTATTTCTTCTACAACTTGTAGCGACAGTGATACGAGGAGCAGTCGACTACATCGCAATCGAGGCAACTGAACCGAGGTGGTGGGAGGGACACGACAGGACTAGCGATGCAATCGAATTCAACTTCGACTCGCCAACCACCTCGCCTCAGTCTCACGTCGCACCCCTCGTCCTAGACTTACTCCTGCTCTGGCTCCTCGATCTCCCTTTCTTCGTGTTTTCATTCACATCCCTCCTGGACCACTCCAACCCCCTGCCAATGACCTCTCTGAAATCTAATCCAACCTCGCCCAACATGTCCTTCTCGTGCGCCCAAACCACATCCATACAATCCCTCCACACCTTCCCGTCTTTCTCAACGGCACTCAACTGCCTAACAAGCAAGGCGTTGAACACCTCAAGATGACCGTTGGCCCAGCTGATGCATGCGCTCATGGCCGAAGTGGGGAATGAGGCTTGGAAGATGAGTACGGTGTTCTTGATCATGGTGAAGTAGACGTAAGAGATGGAAAAGATGTACTTGTGCAGATCGCCGTCAAAGACACATTGGCGCTGACGCTTGGTGAGGGTATCGCCTCGAACGGCGAGGTAGACTTCTCTGGCGCGGTCTTCGAAGCCGAGGCGGATGAGGAGGGCGGTGGTGGTCTTGGTTGACTCGAGGAAGGATGGCTTGTCGGTTAGTTCTCTACAGAGCACGAGGGCCAGGTTGGCAGCTCGCTCGTCGACCTTTACGGTTACTAGCTCTTGAGCGATGGGGTGGTTTTTGAGGCCCTTTTCAATGGTTCGCAGCTTCTCCACTTTGTCTACTGCGACTTCGGTATTCTGCAAGGCGATGTCGATGTCCAGCTCGTCGATCTGGCCCTCGACCCATCTGAAGTCTTGTTTCTTTCCGTCGACGTCGACGAGAATGTCTGGTTTCTCCTTGGCGGAGTTGATACCATCCATGATTTCTCCATGTTTGGCCGAACTTGGGTCTCGACTGGCAAAGTAGTTCAGTTCGGACCTCGAGTTCCGCTGATCGGTCTTGGGCAAGTTTGCCTTTCTGAGCTCGTCTTGTGCCTTTCGGAGATTGGTGAGCACGTCGGCCTTGACGAGGTTGTCCTTTTTTTCGTGCCTGTAGGTCCATGTCTTGCCGGCGGCGCGGATGGTGATGGCACTGGCAATGGCCTTCTCTTCTTGCATCTGGTCTGTAGCCATGTCAATGACGTCGATTTCGCCGAGTGGCCAGCACTCCTCCGCGACCAGCTTGGTTGGAGCGGGACCCTGCTGGAGTAGATTGGGGTCCATCTTCTTCCGTTTCTTCGACGCGACGAGAAGATGGTCGTTCAGCAGTACCATGTGGACAGGCCTTCTAGGCTTCCAGGTAGCGCTATCTAACTCGACCCACTGGCCATTTTCCATGACGACGTGGCGACCAGGTATGGCTGGTAAGAACTTCTGCGACTTTTCGACATTCTTCCATAAAGCGTGCAGCTGGGTGTTCCACATGGCTTCGAGGTTGGCGAGGGAGGATCTGTTGGTATTCCGCCTCTTGACGGCCGAGCTGGTGTCGAGAGCGTTGATGTTGCTTCCTGCGGCGGCGCTGGACTGTTCGAGGGCAGTTGTGAGCTCGGCCATGAGCGAACGGAGGTTGCTCATCTCTGACTTGAGACTTTCGGCTTCCTTGCTGATGCGGATGAACTGAGATCTGTTCTGAAAGACACTCTGCTTCAGGTCCATGGAGTTGCGTCTCTTGATCCGGTTGAGGTTGTGCTGGTATTCTTGGATATCCTCTTCAGAGGCATTGGAGAGGAGCTGGGTGACATATCTCTCGTGCTGCAGGCTAGGGTCTGACAGAGCGGCTTGGTCGATGCGGAGAGGCTGGGCGGTGTGGGAGGACTGAGGCCTGCTGGGAGAACCGTGAGATCTTCGCTTCAAGTTGATGGCGCCGGGGCCTGGCAGAGAAGGGACGTCGGGGATGTCGCTGCCAAACTGGGGCAGTTGGTTGTAACGGGTCGAGTAGCGTCGCTTGACGAGGTCCGAGGTTTCGGACTGGCTCGGCCGTTCTCTGACAGGAGGTCTTAGTTGGACATTGCTGGGTGGCTTTGCACTGGTAGCTTCTGGCGCTGGCGCTGGTGTTGTTGTTGTTGTTGTTGTTGCTGCTGCTGGGCCTATTCGCTGCTGTGAGGGCTGCGGTGCGCTGATGACCGGCCTCTTCTGCGTCTTCTTCTTGCGCAGGGTCAACCCGCGACTCTCCGACATGATGGCGTGTTGCGACTACGACATAAGGATGAGGAGTGCTGTCGTCGACGTCGACGCGTGCGGGTGCACTCGAATGGCTGTACTTAGTAGTAGTATGCATAAGGGTGGATAGTGAGTGCCCTAGGCATCCCCAAGTTAGTATGACGCCAATTTTGCCGGGCAAAGTTGGAGCTATTCTGCTCACTAACTTAGTATTCCATTATTACTTGGGACACTCGTCGAGTCCTGTGCTCGTGATCCTCCTGATATTCCATCAACGCATCAACACAACTCGCGAGGCAGGCGCTTTCTTCTTGCTCTTGTTGTACAATACTTCTCAACATACGCCCGTTGTATTGATTCTTGCGCCTCGTCCCAACCCTCCTCCTCTCCTTCTATCCTGCAACGACGACATGAAGACTTCAACCGTGGTTTCAATAACACTCGGCACAGCTGTGACCGGTCTGCTTGGTACGCGATCTGACTACTTGCACGCGATGAGAAGAGATATTGATGGCCCGTAGCATACGCAGTCTACTTCGATTACCAGAGGAGACACAACGTCGAATTCCGCAAAACCTTGAAGCGCCAGGCCAAACAGCAAGCTCGCAAAGCCAAAGAGGAGAATGAAGCTCAGGGCAAGCGCCAAAGAGAAGAGATCAAGGCCGCCGTGCAGGAAGCCCAGGACGAAGGCTTCCCAACCGACATTGAAGAGAAGGAGGCCTTCTTCCTGCAGCAGATATCGCAGGGTGAAGCAATGGCCAACGATGGTACCGTCATGACTGTCCAACAAGCCGGCAACCCGCTAACACCCCCTACAGGCTCTGACCCCATCGGCGCAGCTCTGTGCTTCTACAAGGGTCTCAAGGTCTACCCTGAACCAAGGTCACTAATCGGCATTTATGACAACACCGTGCCCAAGAACGTCCTCGAGATCCTCGCCCAGATGGTATCGCATGACAAGAACTTGAACGTCGGCTCCTTCGGCGAAAGCAAAGATTCTGGCTCGGAAAGTGGTCACGGTGTTGAATGAGCGAGCATGCTGAGATCATAAAGAGAAGAGAGCCAGCCAGCCCGATGGCGACACATCCGACTTCGCAGGTGGGACCTACAGCCTCACAAGAGTCCACTGCGGCCCTGGAGCGACGGGCATACTCACGCCCAGAGCCTCTACCTATGGAAAAGACGTCGGCCGAATGATTTCTTGGCGGGAAGATTACGGCAAGCAATAACTTACGACCCAGTTGTGCGCGGAATCTCTTCTCATGTACCATGTATAGAACTTTGTGCCTTCGACGAGCGAATTTGGCAAGCGCGATCGTCGACTTTTGCATTACTACTAGTATCCCAAACATCAAAAAGTTCCATCTTAGCTCTGTTGACTAGGTCGCGAAACATGTCCGCTCCTACCGCAACTGGCAAAGATCTTTATCACGTAGTCTGTGGCTTGCTCGAGGTCGATGCGATAACGTGTTGCTTAAGCTATTGACCACGGCGAACTTGATCGCAGCTCGTTCAGCCTCGTAAAGGCAGCCACTACTTGTGCTGGTCCTTTGTTTGCCTCTTCGTGACCTGCTATCACTGTCTTTGCAGCTTTTTGGGCATCAGCTGGCTCTTCTGCGCCGTACAGTAGAAAGGGTTCTGGGTGTGTCCTTTGCACGGCTGTTGCACAGGACAACTCCTTGGCCACAGCTACTTGAGATCGATTTGATTGAGTTGTTGGTTGGGTGTGGTCATGCTGTCGTTCCGAGAATTACAGTTGGTCAGCAGCCTTTTCACGTGCGCTTTGGCAATACTGACCAAGCCATGGCTTTCCTGTGGCCGATACGCCTGTCGAGAGCTCCTCTGCATCCATTCATGCTTGGGCCATACGAGTTGGAGGGTTTGGAACAAAAACAATGCTGTATATGGGGCAAAGGTAGCAGTCGGGCTTCTTATGAGCACGAACGTGGGTGAGTGCCATTCGGTTGCAACCATGGTGACGTGAAGCTATACAGCCCGGTTCGATTATCGAATGCTCAAGCAACAAGTGCGATGCAAGCGAACAGTCGAGTTGTGTGTCATGGACTTGATTCTTGGGAGAGTCACAAAGTTCGACGAGCTTGACGTCTTGACTTATCCGGTATACTGGAGGTTATGTACTGTCAATTTGGACGGACCCGAACATGCTTGGTGTAAGGGCCAGCATGGCCGCAGCGCAATGTGGTTTCAGACACTCCTATGTCACGACACAGCTCGCTGCCTCGTGTTAGCATAACACCGCCTTGACAATACCCTCGCTCTCAAGACCAGTCATTGAGAATCTACGCTCTTGCTCCGGCTCGTCGCTCAGTCGCACGGGCGGCCAATGGAAGGTCACTCGAGGGTCACGAAGGCAATAGCTGTGCCGCAGACTATTTGGCTCGCCCCTACGTGTCGAGCTGCTGTCATCATGTGAGGGGTAGATGCAAGTATCAAGAGAATATTGCATCAGGTCGTGCCAGGTCATTGCGTACCAGTGGCTGGAGATGAACAGGAAAGCTGCTGCCTCCTGTTGATTGGTCGATCTTCTCCCACTAGACTATTTCTCTACCTCACTGCACGTACTAGGCCCGTCTCTGCATACAGGAGCTCCACTCATGACGCTACAATGTAGTATCAATACACTGTAGTATCAATTCCATGGAGTACTACTGAGCCGCAAGTCGTATAACTAGACTGATCGCCTGCTGCCAGTCCAAGATGAAACATCAACCTGTATTGCGTGATCTCAGCGCAACGTGCTGCGAACTCTTCTTGTTACTTTCAGTTGTTGGATACTACTGAGCACTGTACCAGCGACTACGACTACCGGTGTATCGTTTCCCTGACTACAAAACTTAACAACACCATGGCCGCTACTGAAACCGCCACTGGCCATACCGATCCTCAGCTCGATGTAGTCTATATCAACCTCAATGCAAGCTCCGACTGGCTCATGTCTCGTGCGAACGGTTCCGGTACCATCGAAGAAGAGCTTGAGCTGATCCACCAGCACGTACAAGACGGGTGTTACAAGATCGTGAGCCTGAATGCGAGCGAGCGTTCGTGCGTGTTGGTAATGTCGACCGAATTGTCCAAGGCCCAACTTAGGGAGAAAGGGTTTCCGTTTCCCAAGCCATGAAGGCTCGCTGCGCGAACTCGGAGCAGGTTGGTGCTGACGGCGACTGTCTCAAGAGCTTTCCGAGCACGTGGTAAGATACTTGACTGAGAAGTACGGCTCGAGGTGGGAATTTCGCATTGTCTGTATAAGTGAAGCCAAGAGCCAGCCGATCCTTTCAGCGAACGTCCCTCTATTCTGGTCGATGCCTACTAGCCGGTCCGCACGGCGAATGGAGCCGCTAACCCGGGATGGCTTACTGCATATAGATCTTGGCATCAAAGTGGGCCCCTACGATGTCCAAAATTAACCTCCAAAGCTCCCCCTCAAGGACGAAAAAATAATGCCAAAAACAATCGATATTCCGGATTCGCTGGTGGTCACCCACCCAACTACTAACAGAACGGCGCCCTTTTTGAGTACCGCTGAGCGAACGGGAAGCGCTATATTAAAGGCCCTGTGACCGATTGCGTAGGAGGACCTGAGGAGTATGCAATATATAAAAATGCAACATCTGTGGAGAGGTAGGGATGTTCCCCTTTGCAAGCCGACATGGTGTGTAGACGGTACCGCCAGGCCCCCGCGCTAGGTAGCCTAAACAGTCCCTCCGCTACTTCTATCAGTCCTCACGTCTCAGAGCGAACCGTTGGACACCTCGAACACCCCAGATCCCGACAATCTGGGACACGGAAGATCGGGCGCTGACTGTTGAGATGTTTCGAACCAAGTTTTGCGTGACTGCTGTGTGGGCAACCTCTCGCTTTGCTCTGATCATCGTGGTGAAAACATCAAAAGGTTGAGAAGGCGTGGTGGTATCATTCGTGCTCCCGCGGGCTTTCCGAGGTAATGCTACACGAGCAAAACATTCCTCCGTTCCAGTGCCCATCATCCGGATGTATGCTCGACATGCCAATCACCACCCATGACCATGCACTTGCCGCCCGTAAGGCCCCTTGACCGATAGCATATCCCTTCAGATTCAATACCATCCCAGCCATCCTTGCCCCAGCGCGTTCCAACTACATATTGATCAGGGAAATTCAGACCTTGCCAGATGAGTGAAGCCCGCATATATAGAATTGTCGCACCGACGGTATCAAGCGCGATGAGATCGTCATTTGTAGTGTTTTTGATCAACTTGTCGACATGGTACTGTCCTTGCAGCTCCATTTCTCCACCATCGAGCTCTTTTTGGTCCAGATCCCAACCTCTCGGTCCTTGCCGGGTCCCACGCCAAGCGTTTAAATCATAGTTCTCTATTCCTCCCAGCGCGCATCGTGCCGTGATGACTCCCACGTCATGTCGAGCTACAACGTGCTGTAGTATTCGAGGTACGATACCTTCATCGAAGTAGAAAACATCTGCGTCCTGCCATAAAACATGCTGCTCGTCTCGTAGTGTCCTCAGCATCAGGTAGTTTCTCAACTTTGAGATCTCAGCTCTCCGGATGGTTTGAACTTCCCCATCGTGACGATGGTCTCGATCAATGGCTGGACCGGCAAGGTAACCACGGTGGAGATAAATTTCTACGCGGGCGAATTGGTACATCTCGGTGGCTCTCTTGTATATGTTGTATTCTTCTCGCGAAGATGTAAGCAGCGCCAATGATATGTTCTCGACATTGTGTTGTGTTACGAGGACATGCAGAAAGTCGTAAATAGTCCTGTTCTCACCATCATTCCTTCCCCATGAGCTCTCGTCGTATGTCAAAGCCAACCACAAGATATCTGCTCTGGTACCTTCCCGAGACCGAGTATACCGTATGACACCATCCTCGAGAGTTCCCTCCAGCTGTATCGTGTCATGTTGCGTATGATGTGATCCACGAAATGTGGCTCGGGAGCCATTGTTGCCTGTCCAGGCTTTCGTGAGACTCTGCTCCGGGGCCACTAGTCATTGATGGTCAGTGAACCTTATTGGAGTCCGCCGCTGTGTATCACATACATGAATATATCAACCCAAGAACCAAAACAAAAGCGACGATGACCGCATAAGAGCTTCGCGAGCTGGAAAACATCATCGAGGTCATTGTATACCTGCGCCTTCACCCTTAGGACGAACAGAGCCCTCGAAGGTTGACAGACTCTATAGGCACGTCGGGGTCCTCGCAACCACCCATGGTCATGAAGATGAGCACCCCTTACCATCCCTTGCTTCGCGCCCACGAAACACGATTTTGCACATGCGATTGGACGCCATGTCAGCGCCCAGAACCAGAATACGAACAAGGGATGATCTTCGGCCGGATTAGGTTAGGAACGCGAACGTGATTGACATGCTATACTAAACGGCCGCGACACGGTCCTTGATGAAAGAACCAAGCGACCCTGCCTGGCTGGCTGGATGTACTAAAGCAGCCATAGGTAGTATTTTCATGCCCGTCGCTCGAGCCTCACGAACATTGGAGTGAAACCTTAGCTCAGCCCTGGACGTATTTCCTATGCTAGTTTCGCAATCTCCTGATAACCCGGAGATTGTACTTGGCATGGGAACTAAGCCGTCGCGTTCGCGAGATATCTTCACATGTAGACGAACGCTCTTGATCTGGTGCTGTCTCTGACTTTGCGTTGTCACGATACTTAAGTTTTCGACGAACAGTTCCGCAACTTACCACGTCAGAATCGTTAAGGTATCGGAGCTGATAGTGCAGCATTGTAGAGTGCAGATATCTTGATCTCGAGACGGTTAAGCGCATTGCGAAAGGGAGCAGGGTCCTACAATGCCACTCTCTGATCCGTATCTCCGCCCAAAAAACCAATATAGGCGTTCTGAAACATGATACTACGGGGGCGCTCGTGTTGGTTGTCCAGGCGAAGAGCGTACGGAGCTTGAAAGGAGCGCATCAGCGAGAAATGCGCACCAAGGTGATTCCGGCGAATCTGGCAAACAGAGCACATTGCAGCTTAGCCATAAGCCACTTTTCTAGCAGGTTTGGCGAGACGATGATCCTGTTGTCGCTTTATACTTTCTCCCCACTCGTACCGGTACGTACCTGCTAATCACGTCTCACATAAAGCCATCGCACATGTACCAGAGACGAGGACTATGAACTATCAGATTTCCACAGAACCACAATTTGTTCCGTCGGTGTCAATGTCCATAGATGCTTCGAGCTGTGAGCTCACACAGATCGGCAAAGTTGGTCGCGTTGAAAACATGCAGCTAAGGTAGGTCGGACGTTACACGTCAACGACTTGATGGAAATGTGTTTTAAGTAACAAGATTGTGGGTACACAAGCACATCCAGAATCTAACTATCTTAGCTCCCGCATAGTGATCATGGAATGAAACGTGGCTTCACGTTCCTCATGATTCACGTCATTACGCGCGCGACAGACGTGCGAGACTTGAATCCTATCATTCAACACACTCGTTTCACTAGATCCAGGAGAGAAGTAACAATTGACAAATATGGCACCGACGGTAGAGACGATATAAGACCTTCGGGGATTGGCAGCTTACCGAGCATGATCATGGTTCTCGCCAGCTTGTGGACTTCACGCAGTCAGCAAGCTACCTCACTTCGTACCTGGTTATCAAGCCACCCCATTTTGCATGAAGGTATTAGTTCTTATGACAGTGGATCAGGCTACTCTTGTCACGAACTCGTACAGCTCGTTTGTCCGTTGCTCTGACCACCGTTATCGACTATTTTCTTCGAGGAACCTGGCTGAGGTGCATTCTATGGATTATCAGCAAAGTCACCAGAGTGTTTGTGTTTATGCACCGGCTACTTCGGTGCGCGATGAACCCGCATACTCATGTCCCATTCACGTACCTTCGACACAATATCATTGGTGTTCTTCACTGAGCTTCCACTCTTCGTGTTACTTGAATGCACAAGCACAATGTGTACATGAGTTCGTTGTCGCCGTCGTGCTTTTGCGCTCATCCTTGATTCCTGTTGAAGAAGTTACGATGGCGAAGCCCACTGAGAAAACGCATAAGCAAGGCGCGAAGAGAATCAAGCAAGAAGAGAAAAAACTCAAAGAGAAAGCCAAAGAGCAAGCTAAGCAGGAAAAAGAGTGCCTCAGATCTCCTGCAGGTGGCCATCAAGCCGGGAAGCACAACTGGTATGCATTCTTGTCCTGCGTGATGGTCAATCCACTGACATAGTGCTTAGCCCACACAAAGATGCAGGTGTGACACACTCAATGAACTTGGCACGATGCATTGGGAATAAGCATTTGGGTTACTGCCCGCAATGCTACTGCCTGGTCAGCTACCGTTATGGCTGCGATTTTCATGGGTGCAGGGGCGAAGAGTTGCTCACAAAACTGCCGAGGAACATGAATGAGAAAAAGGAGAAGTGGTTTGAAGACAAAACGCTCAATTCAAGGTCTGCAGCGCTCAACTAGTTGAGATGACACCAGCGGTAGCTGGTGAAGCAGTCGATGCGCACGAGCCTGGCGCTGCTTATCATGTGGATTCTGAAGCTGTTTTCGATGACCATGCACAGGAACACCGTCAAGCTCCTGCTTTCCAAGGGATAGAACGAGGCTTTCAAAACCTCGCTCTGAAGAACGATGACGACTAGATCAATGACAATCTTCCCACCAACTCTTCAACAGATCGGCTTGTGGACAAAAATGCTGCGGACGTCGAGCGAGTTCAGACAGAAAACACTCCTGGCGACAGTCGCGCAACTGCTCGTATCAGGCTCCTTGTCCCCCATGGTGGCTGGTAGTCACCCAGAAGAAAAGGGAAAGAACGAGAGTCACCAGAGATCGAGCCTACTGACAGGCCTCGCAAACCTCGGCGAATAACCCCAACCCTAGCGCGTTTACACTTAGAGCTTCCTCTTGTGAATGGACTTCCTCGGTGCTAGTTTGGCTGCTGTTTCCTTGTCGTCAACCAAGCATCCGGATACTGTACGCTACACTTAAAACAACTACTCAGCCTTATCTCCGAGTTCGATATCACCACACTCTCTAACATTGAGTTCCTAGAGCTGGTTTACCATCGCCTCGATTTACGGCCTGTGCCTTATCAGCATCTCCTGTTCCTACTATTCACAAAAGTCTACCAACTGTACCGTTCTCATTTACAAACAACGCTAGTGGCGGACTTTAAGTTCTATAACCTATCGTACGACAAGGTTCCTATCATCACGCAGGCCGCCTTTTATACCCTTGGCGGTGATATGATTGTCAGTACTATAATCTCCTACACCGACGAGCACAGCTATCCGATCAGCCTACTTAAAGCAGCTCAACTCGCTAGTCCTTTCTATAAACGATATAGCGGCCTCCCTCTATCTATAGATATACGCCGCCTCTAGTCAGCCCTTCAAAGGATCTAGAGTAAACTTGGTATCTCTTGGATCCTGGCCAAGCTGACCGCTTAGGAACATGATCCGAGCGTCACCGAGATCATTAGCTAGGGACGGCTCTCGATACTAAGATCGCGAATCGGATTCTCAATGGCTTAAACGATCTGATCGTGGATACCGAAACTTATATGCTAGTCCGTATTCTCGATGTCTCTAAAACACAGGTCAGAGTACATGCACAGGTACCATGCTGAGACTTAGAGTCTCGGGAGCTAGGCAGTGTAGGTGAAAGAGTATTAGCATTGATTGCTATTACAGGTAGAATGGTACAAGCTAGCGAATAACTATTTTCATACACAATCCATGTCTACTATCAAGACCTACAACAAACCTAAATCTAATGTTAGCTGAAACGCGCAGCTCGATCCCCTGCTATGGAAAGGCAGGGGAGGATAATAGGGATGGCAAGCGTCAGCCAGTTTCGGTAGAGGCAAAACACGACAGGCTATCTTGGCTCGACTGTCTACTTCCATTTTGACGACATATGTTCGACGTCTCGTTACAAACGGAGCCAGCGGTGGCTCCCGAAAGACGCAAAGCAAGAAACAGTACGGAAACAGAAGCTAGACAACGTGCGCGACCTAGAGTCACTGAAAGGTGTCTGCCCACGTCCTAAAACAATAAACCAAGAGCAGACACGTCAAAGCAAAGCCATTTTCGGGTGACCTGAAGGAACGGGACTTCTCGTATTCGTGATAAACCATGAATGTGTCGACATCCAAGAAGAGCAGTCGCTGTCGCTTTATACAGCTCCCAAGCTCAATCAATAAATCCTTCCCAAACTCCCCAGCCACCCAGAACTAACACTCCTTCCATACCCAGGTCTCGCAGGCGAGGGTGAAAGCCCTGTAGAAGACCCCGACCGTTGCTCCTTCAACCGTAATGTCATCGTGAAAGCATCAACATCGTCCCGTGCGGGCGTCCTCGATCGTGAAGGCCCGGGCTTGTCAGCATCTAGTCATAAATCCAGCGCCTCCATAACCTCCTCTAATCTTACACATATCGAGTGCTCGCCCACTAACTCGTTGCCCTCTAGCGCGCTCCATTTCCTGAAGCACGCTTTAACATCGCTTGTCATTTCGCCTGCGACGACATAGCACACCGGTAACATCGGTCTATCTTGGATCGCCGGGGAAAGCATCGCAAAATCCTGTGCAAGGTAGAGCGCTGTTACGAACTCGGAGGCCTTCGAGGCGCATTGTCTGGTTAGCAAAACGTAAAGTGTGCGGTATGCATCAATAATGTGAATGGCCGAGGCGTCAAGGTCGTTTTGGGTGTAAGGAAGCACACGCTCGCATGTCGCCTTGGTCTGCTGCTTCGTGGGGGACGCAGCACGCTTGAGGCCCCATGATGCCAGGTTCGTGAGCATGCCCGGCCGTTCGTGTTCGATACGATACAACGCGGTAGGGTAATCGTTTGTTTTGGCTCGCTGAGCCCAATCATCGGACCACGTAATGCTTGCTTTGGATCCAAGTGCGGCCCAAAACGCTGATGGCTCCGAGCCCTGGTCGACTTCTTCGATCTCTCCAGTCAGACCAAGGTCCATGCCGATGAGTTTGGCACTACTAATCTCATCGACACCGGCACCCTTGCCTTTCCAGAGATAGAGCTTTCCAAATGGAGCAGAAACAACATAAGTGAAGCCCGGACACAGACTGCGGGCTTCCATTTCGATCTCGTCGAATACAATGTGTCCCAGATGTCTCCGTCCACAAAGCATGTAAAGTGCTGATGACTTGCTCCGCCTAACAATCAGGATGCCTCCAAGTGCTTGGATCAATTTCGAACTCTCCTTGCCTTGCTTGACGACTTCGAGCTTGGCACTATGCTCGCGTGCATCCCTGCGGCAGAATATTTGTGCATCTTCAACAGAGGCATCAGCAACACGATCACCGCGCCAAAGGTAAACTTCCGAAATAGTAGCGCCAGCTTCGGTGGAGAACCTGTGCGTGATCAAATACATCGACTCTTCATACAGGATGTGCTCCTGTTGTGGAGGCATTGCAGTCTTCTTGCCATCTCCAGTGATCTCCTTTACGGTGCACTGCAACGTCCTGATCTTGTCTTCTGCGGTGTTCGCTGAAGCAAGGAACTGCTGAGCATCAAAAACTGCCTTATCATGTTCTTTCGGAAGCACACCAACATAGCCTTCGAGCACTTCCCTGATCTGCTGCGGTTGACGTGACTGTTTTTTGCTCAATTCTATTTCCGGTGGGGGCGTCAACACTCGTGGTTTCGGTGCAGCCTTATTTGCTTGGGGTGAAGGGGTCAATTTCAGCCCGAGGCCTTGTATAGTCATTGGCTTCGCCGCCGCAAGTGGCTTGTTGTCCTTCTTCTCAACTTGAGCATTAGTAGTCTCACTCCTTTTTGGCGTCTGCACATCCTTGCCAACTTCTAAGACGGGTGCTGTCATCGACTTCTTTGGCGTAGCTGGGCCTGGGGCAGGTTGTTTTGGAATGGGAGACCAGCTAGGCTTACGAGGTGTAGGCGACAGAGGACTTGGTTTCAACTTCTCATCAATGCTAGACGCACCCGACACCTTTCTAAGCTCAGGCGACTTGCTTGCTACTGGTGGTTTAGGTTTCGCTATCCCAGCTACCTCATCAACTTGTTTCCTGGCTTGATTGTCCTTTGCCGAGTTGCTCAGTTGTCTTTTCGGTTGTGCTAACTCACGTAGAGGAGCAGGTACTGGACTGCTTGACTTCTGCGTGTTTAAACCCCAAGTCCGCAGTGGCTTTGGAGTTAGTGCGTCAGGTTTCTCTTGAGCCGGCGATGTAGTGGGAGCTTCAGCTTTGGTGCCGGTAGAGGGTGAAGGATTATCTGTGGGCCTTTGCTTTCCCGGCTCTTGCGATACGGATACGGCTGACTCTACAGGCCTCATACTTGCTGTAGTCTCTGCCATGGTCGTGGGTGCTGGCTCTGCTTTCGGCGCTCTTCGTTTAGGTCCCTTGGCTCTGGCTTTCGTCATGTGGGTCAATGACCCAGCATCTGCATTCCCGTCCGTCTTTGTCGAAGGAGCACTGGGAGTCAAAGATAGATCATCGGTTGACGCGTTGGCGCTTGACTGTGGCCGGGGACTCGGTCCGCGAGATAGCATGGCAGCCAGATTCGGGTTTAACCGAGAAGCAAGTTTGCTGGCTGGCGGCACTTCAGCTGTTGGAGAAGCTTCGGGAGCTTTGACAGTGGATTGACTGCCGATCGGCTTCGACAAGGCCAGGTCATCGCGGCTTGATACCTTCACGTCGGGTCTCCGATCAGACGTCGTGGTATCGACAGACTTGGGAGTTGGTGTTGACGTAGGTTGAGCTTGTCGATTGAAAGACGTGGTGCTGGCAGATTGCTCGTCCTTTAAAGGTACGGTGGCTTTTGCGGGACTTGAAGGCTCGCTTGGCGATCTTTCGAGGGTTCCCTTAGCACCAAGTTCTGGCTTCCTGGTATCCACCGCTTTCGAAGCAAGAATTGGCTTCGTGGCGAGCTTAGGCGGTTCCTCCTTCGATGGTGACTTGATAAAGGCTGGGTGGGGATCACCGGCTTTAGATAGTGTCTTTCGACGTGCTAATCCCTCGGGTACTGGTGCTTCTTGTCCCCCCTTAGAATCAGCTGGTTGTGGAGATCTGATGCCAGCAGCTTTCATCTCCTCTTTCTTCGACATGATACTCTCCTTGAACTCATCAACGCGCTTGGTCTTGACCGGGCCCCCAGTTGTGTTCAGCGCAGCCTTGCCTGATAGAATGTTGCTCTTGAGTTCGTCTGGCGCAACATAGTTCTGGGTCGTCGTACGCTTCAGCTTACCGAACACGGACTTGAACTCGGGCTCTGCTCCAGTATTTTGCTCAGGGCCTGGCGCACGGCTTTTGAGTGTGGCACGAAAGTCGGTCTTCGGCGGTGTTTGCGGCTTCGGTTTCAAGACGGGAGCTTTCTTTGAGCTTTCCGCAACTGCTGGTGTCTTTTTATCTTCCGATTGCTCTGGTGTAACCTTTAGTTCCTCTTGGACTATGGCCTTTGCTAGTTCCTCTGGTTTGACCATCGGCTTTTCAGTCACTGTATCAGCTTTGACACTGGCAGGTTCCTGCTTTTGCTTGGTTGCAAGCTCTCGTGTTGGACCTACTTCCCCTTTGTAAGGTATTTTAGCATTGGCAGCCGTGAACGTGCCGTGGCTTGTAGAAGCTGGTTTGGTGGTGGTGGAAGGCGGCTTCGGTTGTGACTTGATGGCAGGTGATACTGGGGCAGACATGTCCTTGGCAGACGCATCTTGGCTCTGGGGGCGCTTGTCTGGCGATACGTCGCGACTGGCTCTCTGGGACTTAGATCTTTGAAGGTCAACTTTCCATTTTGGCAGCTCCTCTTTCATCTGCTGCATCTTTGGTGGTTCAGCCTTCTGCTGCAAAGCACTTTCAAGCCAAGTTGATTTGGTTGGACTCCATCTGCGGCTGTCCATCGTCTTCGAAGGACTCCGAGCTAGGTGGGCATCGTCGGGGGGCGTCTGCGGTTTGACGACCGGTTGTTCCGATCTGGTGGGTGAAGTCACGTCCAACGGCTGTCGTCCCTTTGCATCAGGGGAGTCATTTCTCTGCTCGGGAGTGCTCTTGCTCTGAAGCCCTGGCGAAACAGCGAACTCAGTGTTGTGCCCTGAACCAGGCCGTGAGGAGGGCAGTGGAGAAGAGGGTGTAGCGGCGCGAGCTGACGGGATGTCCCTCGACATGCCTCTGCTGTGTAAGGATAACGGTCGTGCACTGGCGACCGAGTCGCCTCGTTTCAGACCAGTATTGGCTTGGACACTCCACCTTTTGCTGACGCTGTCGGATCGTCTCATCATGGCACTTTCTACAAAGCCTCCCAGGCCCTTGGTAGGCGACGGTGATCGAGTATGTGACAGGACACTTGACGATCTCGTCAGGTCCGAGGTTCCTTCTTCTGCAGTGCTGGTATCTAAGCTCAATGGACGGGTAGTGGTCGAGTCCTGGCGATTGGGTCTCAGAGCAGGCGGCTTCTCAATCATTGAGCTTCTCAGAGCGGCAATGTCGGGAGTGTTGCCTCGCTTGAACCTGTCAACGTCTGTCTGGTCAATTTCGGAGTGGCTGTCCTGATGTTCTTTTCGGTCTTCGGGCGCAGGACTCTTTGAGAGGTCCCTCGAGCGAGACATGCCCGGTAGCTGCATGGTTCTGGAAGCCGAGACTTCGGGTGTATCCTCGACCTGGTTCTTGCGGAAAGCGGCAGATGCTAGACCTCGATCCTGTGTCTGTTTGAAGTACGTGGGGTCCTTCTGGGCCAAGGACGCAGCAATGTCCTTGCGCGATGGCTCTGCTGGTTCTTCAGTGTCGACAGGTGGGCGAGGCAAAGTGCGGACTGCCGCAAAGCCTGACAGCGGTCTTTGACGGGGACCATCTCTTGAAGCGGGTCTCTGTTGCCATGATAGCGTGCCGCTCCTAGCCAAGCCGGTGGCAGTGTGGGGAGAACTCGACCCGCTATCAGGCCGTGTAGGGGATGGCAATGGACGAGGAGAAGCGTTCTCTGGGTCTCTCGAGGGGGAAGTCCTGCCACTGACGGCATTCGAACGTGCCAGGGTCTTGGACTGTGGGCTGAAATCGACTGGAGGGTTGAGTGCTCGGTCGGCGGTGGGGGTGGCCGGTGAATCTATTGACAGCGATGAAGTTTTGGCTGGGCTGGTTCTTGAGGGGCCTGTCTTTGATGGGGAGATCGATCGTGCTCTTTCCAGTCTTCTGGCTTGTCGCTCCTGCCTTCCTTTCAGAAACTCCTCGTCCATGCGGCGCGTGGCCTCGTCTTTCCCTTGCGGCGTGCTCGCTATCCTTGCTAGAAACTGGTCGACCGACTCGGACCCATCCTTGCTGGCACTCATGGTGAGAATGATGACAGGGTGCTGAGGGTAATGTTGGCCTATTCTTGTTGGTCTGCGCAGAACATGTCCAACTAGAACCTCCCTGAATAGCTGAACCAAGCGAGTGGACAGTCGAAAACAATGCGACAAGTTGTTGATGGATGTGCCGGCACAATGCAGTATTGTTGTTGCGCACTGTATCTAAAGGGAAACTTGTTGTGGTCGGGTTGGAGAGGCGATTCTCCAATTAGACTTCCCTGTCTCACCTGTTGCTAGCTAAGGTAAGTTACAGTACAGTACACGCTCTCTACAACACGCTGTTCCGGCAATTGACTGCTTCAACACCTTCAAGCCCAGCGTAGATGCCTCTTTCTCGACTTGCTATCACTAGGACTTGACCATCGTTTGGCTGGCTGGCTGGCTGGCTGGCCGCAAAGTGGTTGCATGCGCGTTTAATTATACGCGCACGGCCTTGTTGGCAGCCCTTCTCACCAACCTCTACTAGCTAGCCGTTTCAGGAGGCGCGTGTTTCAGATCGTTGTACCCTTGCCGACCGACAGTAATAATGTGCATGGTTACTGTACAAGTCCTCGTCAGTACAAGAACAATTTATCTCGAGCATCCTGCACCACCCATGCCAACCCTTTCGTGAGGTTGTCCCCGGTGATGGCACTACACCGAACGATGACCCATTTGTGTGTCGAGATGCTGTCGAGTTCCAGCTTCTGTCGAACCTCGTCATCGCCCATGCACCCAGGCACATCGGTTTTATTCAAGAATACCAGCAGGCTCGCTCCAGACAACCTCTGCAAGCAACGAGTCAGCTTACATCTCATCTCTGCATTTGGTACTCACTTCTTCCCGCAGCAGTTCTCGGAGCTCTGCCTTGCACTCGCCGATCCGCAGTCGGTCCGTTGCGTCAACCACCCAAATCAGTGCATCAGTCTTCTCAAAATAGTTGCGCCAGTACGATCGGATGGTCTTCTGTCCACCCACATCCCATATATTGAGCTTGTACCTTCCCTCGTCAGCTTCCACT
Organism: Knufia petricola; assembly: GCA_002319055.1. Taxonomy (NCBI): domain Eukaryota; kingdom Fungi; phylum Ascomycota; class Eurotiomycetes; order Chaetothyriales; family Trichomeriaceae; genus Knufia; species Knufia petricola. Next base: position 167,424 of record NMUC01000020.1, on the reverse strand, counting down.
CATACAGGCCAGCTGCATTCTCACCCTTGAAAGTCAATGGTTTTGATGATAAAGCCCAATGTTGGGCTAACCGTGTTGACATCTTCATTCATGATGCGTTTCACAATAGTCGTCTTGCCAGCATTGTCAAGTCCACTACTCTATTAGCCCAAGCCCCATGTCAACCATCATCAAGCTAACAGCATGAGTATTCGCATCTCTTTGTCTTTGAGACGTGCTTTGCGAAGGACAGATAACATATTGATTGACTGCCTGCTAATGGCTCTGGGTCACGCACATTGGCACTTCCCTTTGCAAATCCAATGAATTTGCTCAGTGACAAGCAAGGCGAAGATGATCTGCTGGTCAATCACAAATGTAACATGTCACGTAGGGAGCGCAATACTATACACGTATGGCTCTATATTTCGATGAGTCTGGGCAGCCACATCCCAAAAGCGCGTTCCTATCGTCCAATCAAGTCGTCCTTGTGGAGACGTTGGTCCAGGCAGCGTGAAGTTGAACGGCATGCACAACTCCAGTTTGATTGTTCGACTCATAAATGAAGGAAGTCGTGTACCTGACCGTGAAATCTGCTTCATCGTACCGGTTGGGCACACCTGCATCGTTGGCGGCATGAGCTCGGAGCCTTTCATAGGTATACAGCACCGTCCCGGACCCGACTCTCAGTCTTCTGATTGCGACTCGTCAATGTTTGCAGTGGCCGCCTTCTCGCGATTTGCGCCAGTGAAGTAATTGAGCTAGACCTTACCAGTCGTGCTCGGGTCTAATACCTCCTGTCTGGTAAGTTGCTTCCTACGTATTTACGTGGTCTCAATCGCCCTGTCCTTTATATTCTTACCATAGCGTCACATGTGAGCTTGAAGCATACGCATGCTCATGCTGAGGCGTACGGCAAATTGGCGTGAGGCAATGAGCAGCAGAGACAGGTTCAGTCTTCACCAAAACCGAAAAGTTTGTGCGTGTTGTTCACGTGGCAGCTTCCCATTCTCGTCCACCCTTCTGTGAAATCCTCCACATCAACATCACCCAAGAACACATATGCGATTCTTTGAAGTCCTACCATACCCCCCTACGCCATTATGCCTGTCTTCGATCCTAACGCGTATGGAAGGCCTAAACCCAGAGCACGACGTGGGCCAGAGACGAGGCCAGAAGGCAAGCAAAGGCTCCTCGAAGATCTGCATTGTTTTCATGCTAATCATCACGGCCAGCTCAATGCCATAATACACCAGGAACACGCACTGGTATCACGAGCACTTGCGCAGCACCATCTGCCTCATCGCCGTTCGCAAGCCCATCAGTCTTGACGAATGGTCTTAGCGAGCATACTCCCGGCCTCGGCACCCAAACATCTGCGTCAGACAGACGGCCCGTCTTCACTCCAGTCCAGACACCTCTCCTTGAGGCGGCTAGAGCACCTGCTGTGCGGTCACCGCAGCGACAAGACCCTGGTCACAACTCAGTAGGGACCAGATGGCCTAGCGATACGCCCGACGCCAAGAGCACACAGGGACACTCGTCCGGTAGCCGGCATTTACCTAACGTAGACGCGACTCCGCCTTCCACTACGTCCTCGAGCATCATGTCAACACGTCCAACGGTCAACGGAACGATTGCTAATAGCGACTTCCTGAGGCAGCTACAGGATAACTCGCTGCAGCAGATATCTCGCAAGGAGGCAACAAAACGGAGAGACAAAGACCGTTACATGACGACATCGCTCAAAGATCTGGACCTTGCCCGGGCGCCGGTTAACAAGGACCAACCTACATCTTCGAAACGTACATGGGCTCAAGATCCTCTGATCGCAAATAGACAGGATGGCGAGGGAAACACAGGAGCAGCGTCTGCACGCAAGGAGGATTCGAACACTCCACAAGCACCTAGTCAGTCAATAAGTCCGTCACAACCCCCAGAGGGTCGTAGGATACTGTTACAGACACCTCGCCAAAAATGGGCTACGAAAGAAGAAATGAAAGATGAGCAGGACGAACTTGACAGCAACGTATGGGGCTCGGCGGCACCGAGCGACGCCACTCGAGACACTAACATCTCGGTCAAGTCTTTCGGCAAAATGCTCGACAAGGGAGTTGGGGATTTTGACGCGCTGTTGCCGGTTGACTTTGACGGCGATATTATGCCAGCACCTGCCGACTGGGATCAGAGGCCTCGGTACAGCAACAACAACGCCACGTTCAAGCACCACTTCAGACAATGGCAAGTATCGGTGACTCCCGATCGAGTCATTCAGGGTAGGCTCAGCAATGGCGTACCAATCGTTGTCGTACCTAAAGAGACCTTAGAAGATGTTGACTTGATTCCAGATGGGCTTACTATGGTCAGACGGGGTGTTGCTATTGACATGACCAACGCCGCTTATTATGGCTATACAGACGACCCTGGAGATGCACTCAAGTACGTCCACTGTGCCTCGCCCCCCAACTACCGGGACTGGGGCAAAGTGAACCTGATGGATGGAGACAGCCAAAGATACAAAAACGAAACAACGGAGGATCTTGTGTCCAATTGGCTGCGACATCAGCACAATGCACGGAAAGCATCCGTCGACATTGGTACTCAGTTCAAAGCCAAGGACAAGGCTCTCTCAGCAAGAGAAGAGACAGAATCGTCAGACGAGGCCGAGCGGTATCGCCCAAAGCTAAACATCTATCTTCGACCTGCCACCAAGCTCGACTTGGAAGAGTTGACTCGCATCTACAATTGCCACATTGCAAACGGTGTGGGCCCAGCAGAAACAACCGAGATACAGAGGAGGCATATGGAGATCCGCACGCAAATGGTCGAACAGGGTCACCACGCCTTCATTGTCGCGGCTAAGAAGAACCAGCGAGGTGCTAGAGAGCTTCCTCTTGTAGGCGGCAATGAGTTGTGCTCGTGTACGGGACAATCTGGAGAACACAAGAAACGCATGACTTTGACGCGCGTGGAGATGCTGGCTGGCTTCTGCTGTGCGAATGACTTCACTGCTCCGGATTTCGTGGAGCATATATCAGCAGAGATCGAAGTCTACGTTGACCCACAGTACAGAAGGATGGGTGTAGGCAAATGCTTGATGGACAAGATACTACAAATATGCGACCGCGGACATAGACTGTCTACCTTCTGCCCGTTCCATTGCGACCAGGAGATTCGACACATGTATGGACCTGGAGGTCGGCGGGACGTGCACAAGTTACTCATAACTCTGCGAAAATGGAGTTCTCCAAAACCAGCCGCGATCAGCGTCGAAAGTGGTCGGAAATATAGAAAGTCTCCGTTTGCTAAGACGTCTGAGGACGACTACAACATGTGGCTCAAGCGCTGGCTTGAGTCATTGGACTTCGAGGTAGAGGGCTACCTGAAGAAGGCTGGAGCGAAACAGGGAAGATAGTAAGTGCTCGCTTACCCTATTAGGATACCGCTTGCTGATGTTCCTACAGCCTCGACCTGGTCTACTTCGGTCGCGAGACTGCGTGGCAACCAGCAGAAGGCCGATTGCCCGATCCCGACCCTAGGCACATCGCTAACGACGATGGTACTGATGAGGAGGATGACGAGGAAGATGGGGTTATGCTCAATGCATGATAATAAATGCGAGTACAGGCGCGCATGCTTCCATTTATGCCGACTTACCGGCCTGAAGTGCTACAGCAGGGGCAGAACATCGAGCAAGACGGCTTTCTGGGAAGAATCAAGTGGACCGAGATAACATCGTGGATGACTTTGGCCAACCTGTGCTAGACACGCCCGAAGAGCTGGGCAGGAGCTTGGTCCGCTCGAAGAGGGAAAGCGGCAGACGACAAGCTTAACTTCGACAGCTCAATCAGTGATGTGGGGAACCTGTGGAAGTCAGACCCGACGGGTGTGGATGACTTACATGAGAGCCACGAGGTGGAGGCGAGGTGTGCAGACCAGAACAGAATCGATATTGACATTGCTATTCGTACACGTATTCAGCCTCGTTCTCCAGCTAGTGAGCGCGCATCGCTGAAGTTGCAATTGTTTCGAGTATGCATCGTATAGTAGCATTGGTACGACCGGTAGGCGCGCAGGAATGGCTGATCAAATGCTAAGAAATCTCTGGGTAGTACTTGAGCATTGCCTTCAGCATTAGAGCGTGATAAGCCCAGCGACTATGCGAGTCAATGACTATGTACCGGGCGCATTGCCCTCCTGTAGGCCCCCAGAAGACGTCTCGAGGAGTCTTCGACGCGTGGCTCGGTTAGAAACCCGACCCAGCTCGTGGTGAATTGTTCTGCAAACAGAGTGCAGCAGCAGCAACCTGGAGTGACACGGAGGGTAAGCATGAGAAGGCAACAGGCTTCTTCAGGAAATGACACGTTGAGCTACCTGATTCATGCATACTTGACTGACACAGAAGCTATAAGCGCTCAGGTTGCATGACAGCATGCAGCCGAATCGCGTCATTATGAATGCAGTTTCTTCCAGAAGGCAAAGTGCCGCCTCCTCTTAACGTGTGTAGTCATTTCTGGAAGGCTTTCGAGGTCGTATATCCATGTATCCGGCGGCCATGGTAGACGAACACCAAGATTCAGAACAGGACGGTGGCTCATGATTGGTTGCAACAGTACTATTAGTCTTTCCAATGTCTTGTGTCTATCGAACCACAGTTCAGCTAAGGTAGGCGACAGGTGCGGGAAGAATGAAGTTGGGGACCGCCAAAAGAAGCTCTTTCGAGCACAAGCTATTTGCTTTTGCTCAAGGCACGAGAACGCAATTACCTATCCTCCAATTCTACTGGGCTCTGCGGACTGCAATTCCTAGCGGAGTGTCGGCTTGATGTGGGCACTGTGTCTTGCCTGAGTAGCTGTTCGCACCTGCCCGGTATGCGCCTCACACCGTCCCACTTTCCACTTAGATCTTGGGCTTCTACATACAGCCCATTCAAGCAATGAAGAGCCCATGGACAACGGTCGGCAAGACAGGGTATATGTAGCTGCTCGGCATCCGGGTCCACGTCGCGAGGTGTGGTAGAGTTGCGCGCGCATTTAAACTTTAAGCCAGCATCCCACATTGTGCGCGCAAGTCGAACGCTTACAAGAGCAGGGCGCTGCACCTGCATCCTCGATTTCCGTCCCTCTTCTTTTCTTCCTCCCCTCCACCGCGTGTCATTCAAGTTCCCAACTTATCTGCGATTGCTCTTTGCACTGGTCTTTCGGGTGTGCTTTCTTGCCTGCTCTCCTCAGTCGTGCACTCTGCGATCCGTCTACCCCTTGCCTGGGTTTCTTGCGCAATCGGAGTTAGATCCTGCTTCCTCTTCCTTGGGTGTTGCGTCTCTGAGCTTCCAGCTTCGACCACTTATCGACCGTGAGGTGATCTCGTCTTGGTACGTCTGCTGGCAACCCCTTACACCTTTCCATCCCTATCCGAAGCAAGATGTCGACTCGGTGTCGTCTCCACCGGGTGGTCGCAGCTACCTGCTACCCGCACTGTAAATGCGACTCGAGCTCAGCGCAGTCGAGTCCATCACTATCATGACCTTCACCCAGCACCGAGCCTTCGTTGTGCAAGACAGCGCATGCCACCTCTGAGGTCTGGATGGCATATGTTGCCATGGCCACATGCGCTCCATGCCGACCACTTGCACTACATCCACAGACACACGCTATTGATATGGTTGTTGCTAACCTCTGCTTTCTCCAGAGCTAGTCACCTTCCTTCCTCTCATCGCTACCTTCCACCGATCCTTGACGAGTCTCCTCGGCGTGCGACACACGTTGCGACTTGTGTTGCGTTATCAGTGGCTTGACTTGGACAATCACCATAACCTTCACTTTACCAATTCTTCGTCTCGCTTAGTGCAGACTACCAGACTCTTTGGAAACACTTTTGCGTTTGGTACGTCAAACGTCTGTTGTCTTTCGCGAGGCTTGTCGCACATCGCATTGCTCGGTGAAACAGCCATTGATCCGTCTTCTACACATGTTCTCAACAGCGACTAACTCACCATGAATAGCTACTTAGCCAACTTCCTTTCCTCCGCACGTCCGAAATCATTCGACATGGAGAACTACGCTCAATACCAGAACGGCGCTCAGGTCGAAGGTGCTCAAGGCCAGCCACCTGCGCAGAATGGTGGTGCTCCAGGCCAGCCAACCGACCAGGCCGGTGCTCCTAACATGAGCTTCCCTCAGCAAGATGGCCAAGGTATGGGCTCGCCATCATCTGGTCAGGACGGCAAGACCACTCTATGGTAAGATGCACACGCTCAACTTTGCACCCAGCAACGCTGACAATTGCTAGGATGGGTGAATTGGAGCCTTGGATCGATGAGAACTTCGTCAGAAACCTCTGGTTCCAAATGGGCGAACAAGTCAGCGTCAAGATGATTCGAGACAAGTTTTCTGGGTAAGTGAACATGTTCGATTACTGGGGCAACACTAATTCCGATAGATCTAATGCTGGATATTGTTTCGTCGATTTCTCCTCCCCTCAGGCCGCTGCCAAGGCCCTCGGACTCAATGGCCAGCAGATGCCAAACTCGTCCCGCCCATTCAAGCTCAACTGGGCTAGCGGTGGTGGTCTTGCTGACCGAAGGGATGACCGCGGACCCGAGTACAGCATCTTCGTCGGTGATCTGGGCCCAGAGGTCAACGAGTACGTCCTCGTCTCGCTCTTCCAGAGCCGATTCCCCTCCTGCAAGTCTGCCAAGATCATGACAGATCCTCTCTCTGGCATGTCCAGGGGATACGGCTTTGTTCGATTCTCCGACGAGTCAGACCAGCAACGTGCCTTGAGTGAGATGCAAGGCGTCTACTGCGGCAACAGACCTATGCGCATTTCAACTGCTACGCCAAAGAACAAGGGTGGCCCGGCAAACATGCAGATTGGCATGCCAGGTGGTGGTCACGCCGCTCACGGCGGTCACGCTGGTCCTCATGGCGGCAACATGGGCTACGGCGGCGGTCCCGGTCCCGGTCCCGGTCCTATGAACTACCCACCCATGGGAGGCCAATACGGTGGTCAGCAACCTATGAACCAGTTCACTGACCCTAACAACACCACCGTCTTCGTTGGCGGACTGTCAGGCTATGTGACTGAGGATGAGTTGCGATCCTTCTTCCAGGGATTTGGCGAGATAACATACGTCAAGATTCCTCCTGGAAAGGGCTGCGGCTTTGTCCAGTTCGTTCAGCGACACGCTGCCGAGATGGCCATCAACCAGATGCAGGGTTACCCTATCGGAAACTCTCGAGTCCGACTCAGCTGGGGAAGATCGCAGAACAACAGTGGTCCTGCGGGCACCCCCTACCGACCCGCTCCGCCACCACCTGTCTATCCCATGGGCATGCCAGGTCCAAGTGGTGGCTACGGTAGCTTCCCCGGCTATCCACCAAGACAAATGAGCGACCATCAGCAAGGTTTCCAGCAACACAATGCGGACTTTGGTCCTCAGTAATCTGTCAAAGCGTTCGTCGTCGCACATGGCGTTATGATGCATCAGGATTTCTTGCGAATTAGCGATCATAGTTGGTGGGTCATGTCTTTGGGCGGCAGAGTGTGGATGCATGATGCAAAAGTTGTTTTGCTTGACTTTACTTTTCAAATTGAACCAAAGGACGAAACGATCGACGACGATCGACATGCCCTGAAATCGGAACAGACGACTCGAAGGAACATGTCGAGTGCGTTGACGGAGCATGGTCTTGTACAACATTGGCTCAACGATGACGCTTTTGATGCAGCAAACGAGCGACGACGCGAATGATCTCATGCTTGCCTTCTACTTGTGTGTTCAGTGCAAGGAGCTGAGGAGCATTGGTTGGAGGCATCTCCATTCTGCACGACACAGTACTATTGAAGCTTGGGTGTGACGTCCTGTTGTATGGACTTGATTGCATTGAACTGGATTACAGTATGTATAATGCTCAGAATGTCAATGAGGCCATCATGTCACGGCTGAACACAATACTATGCCTCGTCCGGCGACACCTATCCAATGCTCTTTCTACTTCTTATATACAACATGTTCTTGATTACCAGTGCCTGCACTCTGCCTGATTAGTATTCGCTTGACACTGACATTGTAAGCTAGAGTCCATCATGACCATCGTGGAGTCCTGCTCACAGCAACACTCTATCCACCCTACAACATCAGATCTAGCTCCACTGCTGACGCTCTCCATTGTCAACAGCGCGACTATCATCAGTCTCCTCCAACATGTATCCCCCGAAATCTTCCATCTCTACCACACACATGGCGCAGGGCGCCATGCCACGCCAGACAGTACCATCGCGCATACACGCCACGACGCCTGTCACGTTTATCCTGCCGACGCGAGGTCGAAGAGATCTGTCACTGTGACTCGATGTAGCCCAGTGAGCACAGCGCAGCGCAGCGCAGTTCGGCGCGAAGGTCAAGCGTGCGAGACGCGCACGAAGAAAGGATGAACCGGCTAGCTAGCCGGCTGGCTGGCGGGTGGGGCCGTCTGTACGGAGAGACGGAGGACATGGCGTGCTCGCTGGGGGGGCTTGCTGGCGGGTGGGTGGCTAGGCTAGCTTCAGTAGAGGGAGGAGGTATGCGGGGTGTCTTGCTGTGTGAGGAAAGCGCGATGACCAGCCGAGAGGGAGGGAGGGAGAGAGAGAGCAGAAGGACTCGTTGGGGCCAACTGCCGACCAGAATCTCCGAGGCAATGTGTCGGAGGAGTTAGATGCTAGCAGCGCAGGAGACGAAGGGATGCAATACACGAACACCGCGATTGATGTAAGACGGGGATATGTAGTGATTAGCAAAACTGGGATATGCTCAAAACCTCGCCAAATTGCCTACAAAGCTCGCCTGCTCTTCTCGCTGCACGCAGGAGGTATCATCAACCATGGTAGACACTCGCCTCGCCCTTGGCCATCATGTCGAAGCTCTCCTCGCTAGTGCGACTTGTCATGCTCCTAGTCGTCGGCGTGTCCTCCTCGTTCGCGTGTCCATCGAGGAACCTCACGCCGCCATGTTCGCTTTCGAGCGTGGGGAAGTCCTTGACCATGCCCTCCCAGAGCACGGCGTCGCCCCAGCCGAAACCCATCGGCCTCTTGTTGACTTCTTCTTCCACGACGGAATCGACGGGGAGATTCTGCATGTGCCAGTGGCCCAGGAACATGCCGTCCGGGTCGGACTCGTTTCGGACCGCTAGGAATTTGTCCATTTCGCCGCCGTACATTGCGCTGATCTGGTTGCGGTCGGTGTACAGGAAGTTCTTGGCCCAATGGGGGCGGCCGCCTAGCTCGCGCATCAGCCATTCGAAGGCCTGGTAGTAGCGGTCTCGGCAGGGTGGATCCTTGCCGTACGGTCTGTACAGTGTCGCGTTAAGATAGAGAGTTGGACCGTCATGCGAGGTTGGGTCGAGGAACGGATGGACTTTGCAGTGTAGCCGGTCGGTCGTGGTGTCGCTGACTCGCACTTCGATGGGACAATGGACGTAAAGACCGCTGTTGTCGAATGGGATGTTGTGTTCTGTCAATGGTTTGCGGGTGATCCATGCTGAGAGACGGGACAGTGCTTCTGCGCCCTTGTCCAGCGGTATGGCCCATTCGTTCACCCATTGGCTGTAGAGGCAGTCCATCAGCAAACCTTCTCTCGCTGGCTGCACTGCGGTCGTGGTGTACGCGCCCACTTTGAAGCCGTACTGCATGCCGAAGATGAGCCACTCGACAAAGGGGAGGATCCGAGGGACATAGTTTGACAGCGCGAGGAGGTTGTGGTAGAGGTAGTATCCGAACAGGCCGCCATAGAACGACGGCTTCGGAGGTCGCACAGGCTCATCAGTCTTGTCGGCTGACCATACGACTGCGCGTTCGAGGTACGGCAGCCACCAAACACGGGTGAACTCCTGCTGCTTCCAGAAAGACTCAGACCAGTTGTTGATGACGTATGACAGGTTGACCAGTCTTGAGGACCATGCAATGTTGAAGTCCGGTACGGTCTGGTAGGTGATTTCGACGATTATACCGAGAGAACCGAGCGAGAGGAGCGCTGCGCGGAAGAGGTCTGGGTTCTTCTCAGGCGAGCAGGTCACGAGTTGTGCATTTGAAAGCAGGACGGTGAGGGATGTAATACTCTGAGAAAGTAAACCGTGGTTCAGCGATGAGCCATGCGTGCCGGTGCTGATCGCGCCGGCGACTGACTGGACGTCAATGCTGCCGAGGTTGGGAAGAGTATAGCCTTTCTCCGCAAGCGCCCCGTTGATATCGTGCAGTGAGATACCTGCTTCGAATCGCACGAGGCCCTTCTTGCCCTCGACGTCCCATTCCAGTACTCTAGAGAGCTTGTTCAAATTAATGAGCCAAGATGAAGTAAGCGTCAGGGTGGACGGGGAGTGGCCGAAGCCTGTGACGCAAAGTCTTTTATGGCATCTCCTTGCCACTGTCACAATCTTCTGAAGCTCTGCAATGCTTTCGGGTTGGAAGTAGTACTCCGGTCGCGAGAAGAATGTCTGCGCCCAGGTGTGATGGAGATAGCGTGCTTTTGGTTGGAAAGGGACATTGTCGTCTATCTTTGACAGTTCGTGACTGAGGCGAGGAGAAAGATTTGGGTCGGTCAAGCGCTCAGTCCCGCCAGGGTGGTTTGGCTTTGTGACTGGCAAATTCGGTGCCGCCCAGTCAGACATGGTGATTGATAGTCGTAATGAGTTTGGAGGCGGTACCTGGTCTCCAGCGACCCGCGATCGCGTGAACGAGGAGACGTTAAATTGTGTTTGGCATCTTGATGTGGTAACAGTCGTTAAGATGCCAAATCTGGGTGGATGACGCCAACGATTGACGTCTAGACTTGCTTACATAAGTCGGGCGTGCGGTCGCTTCCATTGGTGGGATGTGTTTGTTCCTAGTGCGTCAGCATCTTGGTGGCCCCACATATAAGAAGGAAATAGCAAGTCGGCCTAAGCAACAGCGTTGGTGTTACTCTCTTGATGAGATTGGCGCACTGGTCAATCGGTGCAAAAAAAACACGCTAATGGCTTCGGATGGCGAAAGGCACCCTGGTTCTACAGACAGGCTGGGTCAGCTTCATGCTATCTTACATCCATCTCCACGCTATCCCTGTTCTCCCTTGCGATGAGTTCTTCCGTACCATCGAGGATCTCACCCTCGTTTTGGTAGTCTTGGGCAGGTCCGACATCTCCCGCAGGCAGTCTGGACCATCCACGTCCGCCTTGGTTAGCGGCTCGAGGTGACAATTTCAGTCGCCCTCTAGACAGGTCGTTCAATCTGTCAGCAAACCACTCTCCAACAGCTCGAAACATGTTCCAGATGTGCTCTTGCCTCGGGTCGTCTGTATGTGCCGGGGCGTTTCCGTGGTGCCCACCGTGCTCTGATGCCTCGAATCGGATCTGGTATTTCAGGCAATCTTTGACAGTAATGAGACCTTCGAGGCGCCCATGATGTTCGACCAGTATGACTCTTGGTCCCATCGTCTTGAACAGCTCCAGTGTCGTCTCCAGTGGCAATCGTGGATGGACTGTGATGGGTGCACTATCGATGTAGGGGCTGAGGTCGATTGTCTGCCTCGCCATACTGTCAAAAGTCGTGCCACCTTGAGCGGAGACTGGCGTCTCGGTGTCGTCCACATCCAACCTTACGAAGGAGCACTTGGCGTCTGGTGCTAGCATGCCCTGTCTACGAGCCTTCTCCAGAGCATATTGCAACTCGTGACGTCCAATGTAGCCGATGAGGATCTTCGATGTAGTGTCTTCGACAATTGGAAAGCCCGAATAATGTGTATCGTCGAGCAAGTTCTGTGCCGCTTTCAACTCCAGACCTGACGCCGGTAGCATACTGAGCGGACTTGTCATGACCTGCGACGCTGGCACACCAAAGTTGTGCTCTTCCTTGTTGTCAAGGAAAGGATAGCCGTTGAACTGAATCATCACATCAGCTATGCCTGCTTTGCTGAGTCGGTCGCCTACAGCCTTGGTGACGCCGATGACGATCATGGAAGGCAAGATGTAAGTCAGCGCCCCCGTGAGCTCGAACATGATGACCGTGACCGAGATGGTGAGATGCATGATTCCCGAGAGGGCGGCACCGGCGCCGAGGAAAGCATATGTGCCTGGTGTGATGCACGGGACATCCGGCTCGCATGCTGCAAAGAAGGGAGAGGTGGGAAAGGAGGAGTGTAGCCACTCGACCAGAATGCCGAGCATACGACCGAAGGAGGCGCCAATTGCCATGGAGGGAACGAAGATTCCGGCAGGGACCTTGACACCATAGGACAGTGCGACCAAGCATGAGCGGATGAGGGTGGCGGTGAGCAGGGACAGGACGTTGGACCAGCGATTTTCCGGGTGGCATAGACCGTGGTAGTCATAGTCAGCTTCACATTCGCGGAACAGCATTTCCATCATTTCGGTCATCTCGACACGAAGAAAGATGTTTGGGTAGCAGAGCAGGGCGGTGATGCCAGCCAAGACGACAGCTTCGAGAATGGCGTACTTGGCGAGATATTTCTTGCGAAACGACTGTACAGCGAGATGGCCTTTGATCATGATGGCACCATAAATGCCACCAAAAATGCCGAGGATGATGTAGAAGAAGATCTCGAAGAAGTGCCAATCTCGGTCGTACTTGACCGAGAACATGACGAGTTGACCTGTCCTGAAGGGGTTCATGGCAGCGAGAAGGGCAGTGGCGACGAGAGCGCAGAAGTAGCTCCTCCACAGGGTCTTGAGAGGGAAGTGGCTCGACATCTCCTCTAGGGAGAAGAGGACGCCGCCAATGGGACTGCCAAAGGCGACAGCGACACCGGTTCCGGAGCTTGCGGTCAAGATCTCTCTGGTCTTGGAGGCGCTCTGCTTGTACTTGTCAAAGAAGCGGGAGATGACGTTGCCGACGCAGGTGGCATAATGCACGCTGGGGCCTTCCTTGCCTACGGACAGGCCGGATGCAATGGCCAGTGGCAGACAGATAGATTTGATGCATAGGGTCCAGAAGCCTAGAAAGCCCTTCATGACGAAGCCGCCGATGATGCATTTGATCTCGGATATGCCGGAGCCAGCAGCGTAGGGGGCGTAGAACTTGACGAGGTAGGAAGCGGTCGCGGCCAGCAAGATGGCCAAGAGGGTGTAGATGAAGTAGTTGGCAAGGGCGAAGGAGGACCACCTCTTCCACTGATCGCAGCCGCCCTCGGCGCCGTAGCAGCAGAAGTCTTGGTTGAGATACCAGGCGGTGGAGCAGTAGCCCATCTTCAGGTCGGACAGGTACTCGGTCACGATGTTCAGGGCGGCAGCATTCAGGCCGATGACGATGGCGACGAGGGTGACGACGACCCAGGCCTGGGCAGCATCGTACGACTCCCACAGCTTCCTGCGCCATCCCCAGGCGCCGTCGCGGTGGAAGAACAAGGCAGCATCTTTGCGTCTTGTGCGTCGGCGGGTCTGTTCTCTTGCGGCGTCCTGCACCCAATCAATGGTGGTGAAGTCTTCGTACTTCTTGAGCTGCGCTAGCTCTTCGGTGATGGCATTCTCGACGGGGGTTGGGGCGGGTGCATTGCTGCCCTCCTCCAGTCCTGACAGGGTAGACAGGCGCCTCGAGAGCCGACGGCGATGAGATAGAGACGCTCGCGCTGGGGGTCGTGCGGATGAAGAGGAGCCTGGTCGGTTCATAACATTGGTCTTACCATGCTCGGGGCGTGCCACCGACTGCAAATAAGTGTTGAGGCCGACACGCTCACCTGAGGAAGTCACGCTTCACCCCAGATGCGGCCTTTCCATTTTGGGAGCACCGCCTCACAAATTAAGTTATTGGCTTAGAAACCCTCCCTTTCACACTCTGCCCCTTCTGCATCTCCCTGATGTATCTTCAGTCGTCATGCCTTACAACACCTCAGCCATTCCTCGACCAGACGAGGTATCTGGCACATCTGCATTGCCTCGTACGCGTCAGGCCACTCTACCAAGTACGCGTTGCTGACTAAGGCAGTTGCCAGAGTCAAGAAGATCATAGCACAAGACGAGGATATCGCTCAGTGCTCCAATGGCGCCGCTTTCGCCATCTCCGTCGCCACCGTAAGTCGGTCGTCTCGTGCCCCAGCTCGCCTCTTCTAACCCCCTTTCAGGAAGAATTTCTTCGCTACCTAACCGAACAAGCCTACAACGTCGCCAAATCAGAGTCCAAGCCGCGCAAGAACATCCAGTACAAAGACATAGCAGCAGCCGTCTCTAAGCTCGACAACCTCCAGTTCCTTTCCGATACTGTGCCGAGGACCATGACTTACAAACAGGTCAAGGAGAAGGAGAAGAAGGCCAAGGATGCCTCCGAAGCTGCCGATGATGCCATGCTTGACGACCCCAATGCCACCACGGAGAATGGAGACGACCTTACCTCGAATGACCAGAGGTCCATCGCTCACATGATGCAGAACGCCAGCCGAAATGCTCCCACCAACGCCACCAATGGCCATGCCAGCCATCAGCCCGACGACGCCCCAGCCTCGCCATCGGCACAGAGGATCAGTCATTCCATGGCTAACAGCCCTATTGTCGACAGGACGGCACTGAACGGCCACGCTCATCCCATAGGCGATGATGATGTCGACATGCCTGATCAGGACTAGCAAGCCTAGTACTGCTTCTACGAGTGCCACATGCAAAGCCCTACCCGACCTAAGCCTGGCCTTGCCGAAGAATGGTGAAAGACTGAAACCTACTACAAAGCTTTCCATTCTGATTGCCTTGGTCCAGCTCCACCATGGACAAGCAGAAAGGAGATCGTGAAGGTGTCGCACGTTACCCTACTGCCGTGCTTGAAAGCGGCGTTGGGCAGCACAAGACAAAACATGATCTACTCGCGTTCGTCTTCTACGCCTCCCTTGAGCACGACTGCCCACATCCATACGCGACTCTGCAGGCACCCGCGAATCATGGTGACGTTAGCAGAACATACGACCATTGGTGTACCTTACCAGGTGAACTCAATAAGCCACAATTGCAATTGTGAACAAATATGATGCCGTCATCCAGGAACCAGGACAAGCATTGAACCGTATACAACTTCGACCAGCCAGAGCTTGTCGCAAGTGTTGGAGCCTCTAACACACGGAAAGGCGAACGCAAGGAGGAGAGAGCCATGACCATGAAAGCGATAGACCGACCCTTAACGGACGGATGAGAAGCAGGTATTGAGACTTGCTCGTAGAGGCGGGTGGGAAAATCCCACCTCTATGGTCCTATGGTCCCCAGACTCCCCTCGCTCAACAAGTAACTCGTGCTCGTATCTCGCCATAAAGTATGAGTGTCTGGCACAAGCTGTCATGGGCTGGAGAGAATTACGTCAACCACGTGCAATACCTGGAACAGAAATGCCAGTGAGACTCTAGATGCCGCGTTGGTGGGTCAACACTTCGAGTTAGTAGGCGGGAACACCAAGACGCCTCTAATCACAACGAGGGACAGGGGTAGCAGACCACTTACTAAGATACAAGCTAATCGACTGCTCACCGCTGGGGACCACCTCAGCATCTTGTCCTTCGAGCGAAGGGAAAACACAACCATGTCGGGTGAACCTGATGTAGGAGCAGTATTGCTCTTGGTCTGAATCGATCTACCAATTACAACTCCACCAATTCCCACGTCTCACAACTTCGCCTTGCCTTTTCTCACGTCTTCCCACCTCTCGACACCATTGTCGTGTATCGCGCTCCACCACTTCTCTCTCAAGCCCTTACTTACCAGCGTTGTTTCGTCAACGTCACCCTGGTTCATCAGCCACTCGTCAACCGCAAAGTCAGCATCACTTTCCGCATCATAGTTCAATATGCTCGCCACAGCAGTAGGACTCGCAAACATCTGCCAGGTCCGATACGTCGGTGGCAGCTCCGCTGGCTTCGTTACGCTACTATCCCAAGCTTTGATTTCAGGTTCTGTGTTTCTGTCTCGCGCAGACTTCTCATCGCCTTTGACGGCGTAAAGCTGGCCGTTGACAAAGGCGGACTGTTGTTTGTGGAAGGCTCGAGGTATGCGCTTCTTCTCGTACAGATGGATCGCCGTTTCGAGGGTTATGGTGCCGCGTATGACTTCAGACACGATGCGGCCAAGAAAAATGCCATCTTCCATCGCTGTGGCTGCGCCCTGTGCCTGGAAGAAGTGAGTCGGTCTCCTTATAACCAAGGAAAGAGAGCTTTACCATGTGATTCTGCATACCGTGAATACTGTGGAAATTATTAGCCTCAGTTGCACCTTAATCTTCCGACAACTTACCTATCCCCCATCAGCACGATATTCTTGTCCTCATTGCTCCAGCTCTTCACCGGCGGGAGCACAAGCAACGGCCATTTCTTCGTATGAGGGACCAAATCCAGAATCTTCCGTATGAAGGGGTCCCATCCCTCGTAGTGATCCCTGAACTCCTGCACATCCACGTCCTCAAGCTCAGTCACCGGCCTCGGCTGCTCATAAGCAGTCACAACATTCAGCTCCCTCCCTCCCGTCAACGGATACAACAAAATGTACCCACCCGGCCCAACCCAGATATCCATCGTATTCCCGATCCTGTTCCTCGCCTCGGGGATCTTGGCAAACACCTCCTCATAAGACAACACAGCACGATAAGCAGCGATATTCGAGGTGGCCTTCGGTTTCAGATCCGGAAACACAGCACGCCTAACAGAAGACTTGATCCCATCCGCCCCAACCACCAAATCAAACTCCCTCCGCACGCCCTTCTCACTCACAACCACGACACCCCTTCCCACCCCACGGCTCTCCACCTCCCCAACCCTGAACCCCGTAACAATCTCCACTCCATGCCTCCTCGCCCCCTCCGCAAGCCCCATATGCAAATGGTCGCGTCTGACAACCCACCACGGAAACCCCTGGTCCCTCACGACCTTGCGCACATCTATGCGGCCGATCAGCGGGAACTCGCCCTCGACATCGTGGCCCCAGGTCCGCACCTCGTCGCACTGCACCAGGTTGTCGCCGATGATCTGGTCGATGCCCGTCCGGATCAGGAACCGCGACACGTTGCCGAACATCTGGATGCCCGCGCCGATCTCGCCGAGTTGCGCCGCCGATTCGAGCACCGTGACGTGGGCGCCGGCGCGGGATAGCGCGGTCGAGGCCGTCAGGCCGCCGAGGCCGGCGCCTATGATGCCTATCTTGAGCGGTGCCCGGTTGCTGGTGGTGGTGCGGGCCATGGCGCCGAGCTGGCCTTGTGTTGGGGGTTGAAGGTGCGAGAGACGATGAGGATGTTCTTGGGTTGAGGCTGAGCTCAATTTGCTGTGTGCTCTGTGTTGTTGGTGGAAGCGGCCTAGAGAATGCAAGGAAGCCTCGGTTTGCGCTTGAGATTAGACCAGCTCGTGCTTGACCTTGCGGTTCTCCCCGAGGATGTATCCTTGGCGAGATAGTGACAGCTTGTTCTTGTTATGTTAGTGGTTGCTTGCGTCTTCACCCCGTGCTTATTAGGATTAAGCGCTCGAACAAAGTTCTTGCTCTGAGTAGAGACGCGGCCTCGTATTGTTTAGAGTTATCAGGCCAAAGCGATGCTCGAGATGTACTATTTGCAGGAGGCGGTGGAGGGATAAATGCTTGATTGTGATTAAGCATACTATTACGTGCATCCCATTGGGCCGAGGTGTGAGGTCAAGGGGTTGCCGCAACTCCAACGCTAATCCTTGTCTATCTCCGCACGCTGGCTTGAAGACAAAGCACGTCTCAGTGTCGATCGGTGGGGCTGGCAGTGTAAGCACGGTGCCTTAATCGCAAGAATGCAGCTTTCTATCATGCAGAACGAATCGAGTAGATGTGCAACGAAGCGGCCATCCCAGCAATGTAGACTTAGCTCCGTACCCTCCCGATCCCAGTCCTCTCGAGGAGTTTCTTGCCGAACTGAAGGCTTTGATTGACGGAACTGAAGATCAACGACGACAATGTCGGACAAGACCTCGGAGTATGCCTCAGTAGGTTGACGTGTCGGGATTGTAGGGGCAGGGGGCAAAGCACTGCGAGGAGACATATGCACGGGATGAACTTCTCCAACTTTGAGGAGGGTTGGCGGCGATGGCCGGCCATATGAAGGTGGGTGCGCTGAACTGGATTACTGACAACTGATGCTGAACCATTTCAGGAACTGTGCAACACAGGAACAAAAGTTGTGGGACGCGCTGTGTCCAGCCAGGTGACCGCGGTGGCGGCCATAAGCACTCACCATTGACAGAAGGACAACCCAATCACCTCACATTCCATAGCATATAGCAGAGAGCTGCCCTCCTCCAGGGGTCTGCCCTCCAAGCAATCAATGCCCTTTGAACCATGACTGCTTACCACCACGCTGCAGCATAACCACCACTATGAGATAGCTCTGCAGGCTGCGTCTTCCAAGGCACGTTTCAGGGCCCCCCCCCACATATCAGGCTCTGTCTTGGCCTAGCTGGACGATCCTGTCGAACACAGTTTTCATGGCACCCTTCTTCTGGTCAAAAAGCAAGGAATCATGGTTCGCTTCCGGAAACGTCGAAGTAGCAAAGTTAATCCTCCCCTTCACGCCATCACTTTGCCAGCATTGCTCGAAATAGTTCTGTCCGCGCTTGGCAATCATGACATCCGAGCCACCGAAGAACGCTTCGACGCTTAGCTTCGCCCCGTCTGGCTCTCGACTAGCAAGCACTGCTTCGTTGGCGGCTATCTTGCGGATACAACTCGAATAATCTGTCGCCTCCCCCCAGTCAGCATCGTCGCACTTCTGGAGGCAGAGTTTTGCTTCCTCGTTCGCGCCTGTTGTGCTCTCTGCAAATTGGTACTTCGACGAAAGCTTCTTTATGAGCTTAGCCGTATCTTCAGGGAAGCCGTATTGCTCGGACAGTGGGGTGGAAATTGATGTCTCTGCTCCGGGGATATCTGTGCTAGCTGACGAAGAGAACAGCGCTGCTGGTGACGAGATAATCCCCCCGGACCATGAGGCACTGGGGATGATCTTGGTGTTGATGAAGGCGTTGAGGCCGGCCCAGGAGTCAAGCATGGTGGCTGGAAGTTTGGCAGCGATTGTGGGTAGAGTCGCGCCCGAATGAGCCATCGGTACAAACGGCGCTATCACTGTTGTCAGCTTCGTCTGAGGGGGGTAGACAACCCAGCGGTCAGGCACGGACCTAAGAATGCTACATAGGGTGTGTTTGGGTCCAGGAGAGAGCGGTGATGGTACAACGTGTTGAGCGTGTATATAGTCCCAGCCGAGTGAGTCAACAGGGCAACATGCCCAATGTCAAGCTGTTGCAGCAGAGCTGGGACTGTCTCGAGCCAGACGCGCATGCGAGCGTCGATAGCCACTGGTGTCGAGCCTCCGAAAGCCGGTCTAGTCTATGCTCAGCTGGAGTGGTTCTCAGCAGGAAACTGCTCTCGGACGTACCTATCGACACATATCATCCTCACGCCGCAGTCTCTTGCCAGCTTGTCATAGTCCAAAGCGGCCCATCGTGTGCCAAACATTGGCCCGACAAACAGGACGGCTGGGAGGCTGACGTTGTCAAAATTCGTGGTCGTCGAATATGTGACCTTAAGCTTCGGATGGCCTGTAGTTTCTGGAAGCCATAGAGCTTGGTGGAAGTTGTTCGTGCATATCACGCGGATTGCCTGGTCCTCTGATGAGAACGATTTCATCGCTGGAAGCACCACTAGCTCAAGCCCATAGGCTTCGTAAGATGCTGGGCGCTGTATCTCAAACTGTTCTCTTCAAGTCTGGCTGCAAGGTGACTGGTCTAACAAGTCCTGCAGTGGTCCTAGCGAGGTTCGATGCACCAAGTGATCTTGTTACGCTGTTGCTTCCACTGAGGTACAAAATCCTTGGTCTGATGATTTAGAACACTATCCAGGTCCTTATATATTAAGCAGGCCTCAAGGTTATTGGCCTTGCACCAAGAAACACAGATCGTCGTCGTAGTAATCATTATCAAAGAGGACCAAAATTAGAGATCGTTAATATCTGCTTGGCGCGATATCACTGCTGCCTGCTTACTGTATAGGCTCCACGCCAGGGTTAGGGGACTTGGAGCACGAAGTGAGGTCTCCACATTGGTGCCTGAGGTTACAATCAAGGCGTCTCCGAAACTAGTACGGAGGTCCACGCCGGGGGTACGTGTAGCGGGTAGGATAGCGCGGACTGAATAGCGGACAAAGGACTCAGCTGTTGGCTGCTACTGTCTCGGTCGATAATCAAGACAACAGTAGCACCGAACAGGAGTTGAACATCCGTCAATCACGTCTGGAGATTGCATCGTTACGTAAACACTCTTAATTCATTAAGTCCACGCGAAGCTCCCCCTGCTCCGATATGGCCCCATCGTCGCTTGAAGACCTCCCCGGCGAGATTCTAGACGCTATTATCCGCCATTGCTACCCTGAATGGACCATATACGTCCTCGACCGCATCATCCGAGGCACACTCGCCGTCGATGGCATCCCCTCCTCGACCCTCCTGAAAGTAAACCATAGGATCGCAGATCTAGCTCTCCGCCACGAACGCAAGGCCTTCTCAGGCCAGATGGTCTTCACTACATCCAGCACACAATGGCGCCTTCTCCAACGGTTACGTACCATCTCACCATCCCGTCTGGCCTGGGTTGTCGACCACATCCAGGTGTTAGTATTCTGCTCACCGCCTCTGTTCACGAATCGGATCCCCTGGGCATCGCTGCCAGGTTTGAGGACGATAGAGCTCGACTATTGCTATCGTAGTGCGAACTTCAGGTGTCACGGCACTGCGAGGGAGTTGGAGAGCGGTTGTCTTGATTCTCTGATCGTTGGATTTGCACGGGATACGGAGAGGTTTGACGGGCCGCTCGTCGAGGATGCTTGGCGTGCCGGGCCGAGTCCCAGTCCGAGTTCCTCTCATATCGTCGAGGAAAAGGACAGCGTTGACTTGACAAAGTCGGCAAATGCATTCACGAGTACCAATGCGCGGAGAGTCGAGGTACTCGTCATCAAGCGTATGAACGTCTTCGGGTTAGCTGGCGTTAGTAGAGCATCGCCCGGCGACTTGATCAGTGCGACGAAGCCTGAGAGCTGGAACATATTGGTCACGGCTAGACATAGAGGTCGGATCGAGAGTGTCAGGTTTCAGATTGTGCATGGCAATCATGAGGCGCCTTTCGGTGAGACGATTATTTGGACAGCTGACGAGGGGTTTCGCGAGACTGTTCCCCTCGCGGAAGTGCAGGAGCGGGAGCTGAAAGCAAGGGGAAACAGTGAGAGGCAGAAGTACTTGAGTGATAGAGTCATGCGTGATTTTTCGAGGTGAGGCAAGAGCCTTGATAGGCACGATGCTGTGAAAGCGTGACCTAAAAATCGATCGAGGCACGTTTCAATGTCTCTCAATGCTGGAGGCCGGATTCCATTGTCGCAAAAGTCACCTTCGACAGAGCATCACAGAAAAGAGGTCGAAATTTCACGGCTACCACCTCACCAGCTCGAACCACTTGTACAGCTTCAGCCTCTCGACGTTCCTCACGTTCTCTGGCACAACCCCCGGACTCCAATATATATGCTGCCCTTCCGCCACAATCCTCCTGAGATGCGCAGACGCCGCGCCAAGAACCAGCAACGGCGTGCGGCTCTCATGCTCATTCATTACCACGAATTCAGTCTCATTACCTAGCACAGTGTCGGTCTCGGTTGTCAAGTCGTCGGACACGGTATATAAGAGTGTCAAGTACGTCACTAGGACCCCGGCAGATTCTGCGATCGTATCGTTGACGTCGAGTGCTCGGGCTGCTGGGGCGGATATCTTGTTTGTGAAGCTCTGATTTTCGAACTTGACTTCGAACCTCAGTGTGTTATTGTTGAGAGTAGTGGTCTGCCATATTTGCTGCATGTCTGATACAAGCCCCGAGTTAATGCTGCCTGATCTGACTTCGCCTGCCGATTGTCCTGATAAAGGCTCGCTTCCAGGTGGTGGTAAGATTGGTGTAGCATCGCGGCTTCGCGACCGCTGCTGTCCTTCTCTTGCTCTTTGAACAGGTGGGAAGCGTGAAATATTCTCTGCTGAACACGATCTTTGGTCTATGTAGCTTTGTCTGGATTGTGCTTGGAGGCGCAGCTCCCTGTACGGATTGTTTATAGTGTACTTGTCTTCAGACAAAATCGTGGTAAAAGATTCATCAATATCCACAGTGGCAATACTGCTCTCCGGACTCGAGAAGTTGTCGTTTCCATGGTAGTTGAATGTTGATGAGTCAGTGGTATCACTTGGCAGCTGTATGCCGGACATTGCTTGTTGAAGTTCGAAGTAGTTCTCTGACTCAGCCGAGGTGTTGACGTCTGCTGGGGCTTCTTGCATCTCGCTGTATCTCTGTCCAAGGCCATCGAGCATCGAAGCAGACGGCGAGATGTTGTTGCTCTCTGCGTTCTCGGTCAGGCTAGGCTGAATTTCGGCTTGTTCTTGTTTACTAGTGCGCTTCCTAAACGACTTCCACATTGGTCGTTTTGGTTCCTTGTTGGTAAGCGGCCTCCACAACTCCTCTGATTTAGTCCTTCCTGGAAGCCTGGAGGAAGAGCGCTTGGACCCGGCTTCTGGTATGGGGTCCTGCTGGCCAGTGAAAACAGTACACTGCGGGCGCGTTTTGGGTGGCGTTTTGCTATCCTTCGAGTCGAGCTCGTAAAGTGAAAGGGGGGCGGTATCACATGGTCCTTGTTGGGGGCTGGGGTCTTCCACGAGAGTCTGCTGCGATTTTGACAAAGCTGGGTTGAAACCTCGTTGGTCGGGTAGCTCAGGATTCGTGTCACCAAGCAAGCTCTGCTCTTGCGTCTCTTGAATTCGTCGGTGCTGTTCGACTGCTCTTTTGCGGTTCCGCACTGTCAACCCATTCAGTCTCTGCTTCTGAGCTACACTTTGAGATCTTTTGCCGGCAGTTGTAGGTCTGTTTAGTTAGTGGTATATTCATGGCTTTGGCTCCGAAATACTCACATATCAATGACCTGGAGCAAAATGCTCATTGCTGCCATCAGACCCTGGATCTGAGACTGGAGCTCTGCTATTACCACTCCGTTCCACAGGTACTTTGTTCGGCTTCGGAATTTGACAGGATACTTTTTTGACCCTTGGATTCTCTTCTCGAGATCTTCGAGTACAAGTCTGCTTATAATCATGTTTTCTTTCAAAGCTTCCAAGAATTCCTCGTCATGTTTGGCATTCTCGTTCTGTTTGACTAGCCAAGCGTTGACGCGCTGGATGGCGATTCTGAAACTGTCACATTGTGTGGCGACTGTTTGAATACCCAGAGCAGCAGTTTTATATGCTTCAGCTAGCTCGAAGAGCTCCTTTGTCGTGTGCAATAGAGACCGGGCAATGGCAAAAGACGCGTTGGTCAATGCGAGAATAGTGACTGGTTCCATGTTGACTGAGGCTTGAGCTATAAAGCCACGAACAGCGTCGTATCTGAGCAGAGAGCGACATGGCGAGGAGGTCCAAGAGTATATAACCTAGATGTTGTTTCGGCCGCAGAGTTGAACTTAGCAATGGCGTTTTCCACAGAACCAGCTGGTGTCAGTTCCTCGACAAATAACACACGAGATGTGCTGGCCAAAATACTGTACTCTTGCGCAAGTGAACCTTGTAGGCAAGTTTACGCACGAGCGGTGGCTATTTTAATGCTTCCTGCACCTGTGACCCCTGTTGCAAGGTTCACGAGCTTGGCTGAGCAATGCCTGTTGCGGCTTGTTTCTAGGGTAGGTCGATAATTAGCTATCACGCATAAATCGATTAGCGAAGAACAGAGGCATGGCCGTACTCACCAAGTAGCAATGACAAAGTCTGTGATATGATCTTGTGGTCCTCAACGTACGAGTAAGATCCAGTATCGCATTGTGCTACGTGTATCTCGCGCGACTCTGCTACACATCCTCTTTCTTCAGGTCATTAACGACCATGTACCTCCCAATGCCAATCCAGCCCCACCGAAACCACACCATCTGGGATTTGTGTCCGTTTACCATCGCATCTCTCGCCTTCAGATACCTACTCACATCACTAGTAAACATCACCCTATCGCCTTTGCTGCCTTTGCTATATCCCTTTTTGGCTGCTTTCTTCTTCCCACTCGCACCAGCAAGGATATCGGAGACTAGGCCCACGAAATAAGTTGGGGCGACATCAAGGACAAAAGCGTACTTGCGCAGGATGTTGATGCTGGTCAGAGAGTACATTGTGATGGGACAGGAGTAGCCGCTGTGGTCGCGCATCAGGTTGCTGAGGAAATATCTGGCGCCATGAAAGAGAGCAATATGGTTAGGATGGGAGGAGACGCCCTGGCCGTCGAAAGTAATGAGTGCATCGATTGTTGCTCGTGGTCCCTCCTTGCTGCTCGCTGTCTTCTTGTTCTTCTTCTTCTTTTCGCTAGCGTCAGGCATGCCGATATCTGGGGCAAAGGCTCGCGCAAGCACCTTTGCAATCTCCTGCTCGTCCCACTGTTCTTTCATGCCATCTTTGAAACGTGGATCTTCCATAGTGAGGACATCTTCTCGGTTTCGCACGCCTAAAACGACTGCCGCGGCCTCGAGCTCTTTCTTACGTGTTTCTCCTAGTCCGTCTGCATTGCCAGTGCTCAAACATAGTATTTTGACATGATTGCCGAGCGCTGGGTTTGTGAGGCCCAGGAGAGTGGGCGAGAAGAACATGGACTCATCATCGGGGTGCGCAATCAGCAGGACCACTCGCTTGCCTCTCAGTGCACCTGGCGGCGGCGGTGGAGGGAGAATGGCGCTATTCAGCTGCCACACTCCGAAAGTGAAAATAGGTATGAGAAAGAGGTATACTGCCCACGCTGGGAAGGTGATGGTGTCGTGTGCCATACTCGCGGGGTTTTGCAAAAGCACATCTACCTTTGGGGCCTTTATATCGAACGCTTATCGTGGCAACATGCCGCAACTAGGTAGAGTTTAAATCTGACGTGAGGGAGGAAGTATAGGGCTCACATAACGTTTGTTTCCTTGAACGCATTAAAGTCAACAGAAGAATAGTCACATAATAATAAAGCTTTAACCATGCCTTTGCGCGGAGAGAGGAAGGCTGGCCCATGGGACTATAGGCGATGGAAACCACATTTGAGGTGTCGAAAGCGCCTCCGAAAGTGATAGGTACTTGAAGCCTGTGCAACATCGCCCAAGGTGACAACCACCTGATGCATAATCTACGCGCTGTGGAAGACCTAACACTAGAACGTAGCATTCTATCACACCAAGGCAGGCATATGCAGTAGACAGACACGCGGGCTCTTAGGAAACATCACTACTCCTACCACGACGGCGTGCACACGTCTAAGCACTTGATGCCCGCTGGAATGATGGATTTTCACATCAACAATGGTCGGAGGCAGGCCCCAAAATCAGCTGATCTATCGCGGTGAGGGGATATTGGTGTACCTCTCCAGCGCATCATCTGCGTCTTCGGTCATCTGCGTATCGCCGTTGCCGCTCTGAGAGTCTGTGTCTCGAAGACTCACCGTGAGATCACCAGGCAAATCGATCCTCTTCTCCCGGGCGAGCTCTTCGGCCCACGCCCTGGTCTGCAAGATCGTGTGAATCTTGCTTCCTCCGCGACGCCCCTGAAGCCTGAGAATAGCCGCATTCACGTTCTTCGCAACCTCCATCTTTTGACTTGAGTCAATGAGGTCGCTTAAGTCGCCGAACATGCTGAATTGCTCACTGTGTAGCAAGTCAGGCGAGCCCCAGACTTCTTTTGGCACAATCAACAAAGCCATTGCCCGTTCCAGATCTTTCTGGAACTTGGGGTCGCGTCGGGTGTAGGGCGACAGATTGTATTGCGCAAAGTCAGTTGCAGCAGCGACAAGCGCAGGCTTCTCTGAGTCTGGTGCCGGGGCGACCTTCTTGATTAGCTCAACGCACTGAAGTCGTAGAAGAGAGAAGATAAGGGCTGGATCGTTATCAAGAATCTGACAAGACTAGTTAGAATGGTCCCAAACAATGCTAGTGTCAAAGCGGTAGAGAATGTGTTTGATCAGACTGAGGACTGAAGTAGTGTGTTTTTTATCATCAAAGCTCCGAAGAGCTATGAGTGGTGCATGAAAAACCAGTGTCATCTTGTCGAGGGGTAGAGTAGGCAATATTGTGCAACTTACTGATACGTCAATGTCGTTGATTTCCTCAATGGCAGTCTGAAGATCTCCACGATATATGGCATTCTTGATTCTCACTCTTTCTTCGATCAGAGAGTCTTCAGCGTTTGTCGCCATGTTAGCTTCTTCTGCAAATCGAGCGGCCGCATCTGGATAGCCTTCTTGTACGAGAAAGTCCATGACTATTCTATTGAGTTCACTGTCGACGTTGTCAGCTTCTGGGGAATATCAATTGATACGGCGAAGGTATAGTGCAAGTATGTATCAGAAAGCAAAAAATTTGTGTTCTCCGCAGGTATTTTTCTAGGAGAGATTCCCATTTGCAAAGGTGCATCCTTGAGCTCGCACGTTGCGCCGCAAATCAAGTAACATACTGTTTGGATAGGTTGAGGCTCTCGAGAGTCCTCGTGAAAGCTGTGGGTGTCGGTACTGCTACGGCGGCCATCGTGACAGGTATTTGCAGCTCGGTGAAGTATGAACAAACATATGCTATGCAAGACGGACGCTAGGTGTATACAACACCAGCTTGATACTGCTTGAGAATGAAGTGAGTTACAAGTGAGCTTGATGTTGGATGATTTCCAATGGTGAGAAGTTCGAAAGAGGACGCGGTTGCAGAAACGGATTTGGTTTACCTATTCTAGCTTGCTTGGCATTAACAGCCTGAGGCAGAAGTCTCATGTGGATGAGCTCGGTCGCTCTAGGTGACTACATACTAGAAGCGGTCCATTGGAAACAGTTGGCGTCTCTGCGGTATATGAATGCGAATCAAGGTGGCTGACGTGCTCCCGAGACCTGGTGCAAGACTTCCGGTAGGCATCTCGCAGATTCCTGATCCGAGCTTGACTTCGGGATGACTGCACAGGTTGCTATCGTCCTTCTCGAGTTACCAGGATCCTTCCAAAGCCGGAACAAATGGGGGCCTGGCCAGTTTCATCTTCAAGCTGCTATGGTGCAGGGTCGACTTGCCTGCTATAACATGGTACTATACGCTTTCCTAAATGCTACATGGCAAATAGTCCGATTTTGGCCAATATATTGGATACTGCTCAAGTTGGTCCCCAACGATGAAACCTCTGAGGACCTGAAACTCTTTTCTTTCCGAAACCCTATTGCCTGGGGATACGGCTGGTACCTTACCATTGCTTTCACCTCAAGACGCAGACTTCGTGTTGACCGCATAAGCCTTCCGGATCTCCTCACATACAGCCTTGGTGACATCCACCGTCTTTGCACTTCCACCGAGATCAGCTGTTACAATCCCACTTTCACACACCTTCTCAACACACTCCAGTAGCACATCAGCTGCATTCTTCTCTCCCAACCACCGCAACATCTCAGCGGCTGTCCAGAACGTACCCACTGGGTTCGCGACTCCCTTGCCTGTGATATCGAACGCGCTTCCGTGGATGGGCTCGAACATACTAGGGTTTTGCCGTGTTGGATCGAGGTTACTCGTAGGGGCGATGCCGATACTGCCAGCTAGAGCGGCCGCCAGATCGCTCAAGATATCAGCGTGCAAATTCGTCGCAACAATTGTGTCGATGCTCTTCGGGTGCAGCACCATCCGACAAGTCATAGCATCGACCAACATCTTTTCTACCGTAACATCGGAGAAATCCTTGGCCACTTCCGCTGCGACTTCATCCCACATCACCATGCCATTTCTCTGTGCATTGCTCTTCGTGACAACTGTGAGGTGTTTCCGTGGTCTGCTCTGAGCTGTTTCGAAAGCAAACCGGATCAACCGTTCCACAGCATGTCTCGTGAAGATGCTAACCTCGGTAGAAACTTCCCATGGCATTCCACGGTGAGATCGGCCTCCTTGACCGGCATACTCACCTTCCGAATTCTCACGTACAATACACCAGTCCAGATCACCGGGCTTAGCATTTCGGAGCGGTGACTGTGTGCCGCGAAGGATCTTCGTGGGTCTAACATTGGCATATTGTTGGAAAGGCTGGCAAATCGCCAGGCGGAGGCCCCATAGCGAGAGGTGATCTGGGACATCTATAGCATAGTCAGTGCACGTTAACTTCTCGCATGTCGAGCACCCTCCGGGCGGGGGGAGAAGAGGGGGGGGCCGCTCTCTCGAGAAGCGTACCTGGTGCTCCGACTGCTCCGAACAGAATGGCATCGTGCTTCTTCAGACTCTCGAGGCCGCCGTCCGGGATGTACTTTCCGGTCTTCTTGTAGGTCTCCGAGGACCAATCGTAGTCCTCGAATGTCAGATCGAAAGTGCCATCTGCCGCGGCTATGGCCTTCAGCACTTCGACACCTGCCGAGATGACTTCTGGGCCTATGCCATCGGCTGGCATGCAAGCAATGTCATGCGTTCTTCGGTCTGATACTGTTGTAGGGGACATGATGATATAGATGCAATTGATTCACCTGTAAATAGTTCACTGGTATGGATGACAGCTTATAATTGAGAACAGTATTCACAGAAATCTCTCACGATGCACAAGGTTGTTCTCGAGAGAATTTGCTTTACTTATATCTGATGCTCGTCGCATACTGGCGGACAAGGTCGGGCTAAGACCGGCTGTCGACCGCTTAAAAGATACTCCGGCGTGCCCCATTTGCTCTTGATGAGCTCAATATCGGAGTAAGACTAGGAAAAGTGGGAATGTTGGGGAGCTTGAGAAGCATGCTTGCAGAGTGAAGAAGAAGGACGCAGTAATCATCGGAGGTTGTGTAGAGGGAAAAGGGGACGGGGTGAAGGGTGTGGAGGCGGCATACATCAATCCAGGGCGTATCTCTTGGCTGATACGTGTCATACGGTGTTCCGATTTGTTCTTTCCGTCGGCTCTCTGACCACTCCCGGCGCGTGCGAAGGCGAGGGCAGTTGTGGAGAGAGTAGCCAATAACGTTCTGTATGCTAGATTCATCTTGTGCACCTAGTACAGGCCTCGATCGTCAACAATAACAAGTTGTAGAATAATGGGTCGCCTAAAAGACTGTTTTATAAAGTGATTGTATTCTAGCTTTAGGCGGCCGTAACCACCTAAATAGCCCTAATTCTGTACTAGCGACCCCCTGGAACCTATAAATGCTACTATCTTCGGCTTACAACCAACAATCAACGAATAATACTAGACCCACTATTTCACAACTTATCATTATCTACGATCGAAGCCTGTAGCCAGTGCTCTCTTTGATGTCAGGCGGACAATTACCCGCATTCAAGGTTGATAGTTTAAGGAAGCTCGTGGTTCGAAATGCTTTCTTATGTACACTTTGTTGCCTACAATGGTGAGCGCCTAGCAATGCAATAGCCCAATACTTGCTCATCCTCGGTTCTTCCTGCTAGCATCCAAAATATCTATCCTCGACCCAACGTCTCTCGAAATCATCTACGATCTCACCAGCCACCACTTTGATGCCAGGAAAAACACTAGTCAGCCTGTTCACGCCTCTCCTACCGGCCATGAAAGTGACAAACACGATTCTCTTCTCGGAAACGCCATGATCAACCAGGACCTTGACAGCCATCAATGCTGCGCCACCACTTGACATCTGCGGATCCAGCAGTAGGACAGTCTCATGAGAGTCGATGTCTGGAAACAGCTTGAGGTAGTGTAGTTCTGGTTCACCAGTACGATAGTTGGATTGTATGAGTAGTCTTCCGGTAAGAGAGTCTGGTATCGACCGTCTAAGCCCAGTCTCCATGCATCCCCCGCCGCGGAGGACCACAACGGCTGATATTGTACCTGCCGACTTCAGACCATGGTACTCGTTTCCCTGTGTTGTCGTAACTGTGTTCGCCAGAAAATTGTGACAGTCGAGCGCCTTCTCGACTAGCAATGCTGTGAAGCGATCCGTGTAGAATGTAAATTCATTAGATATCGTTGTCGGATTCCGAAGTAGCGTTACGATAGCTTTGATTTGTGGTTTATCCTCCAACAGAACCACGTTTCCAGATAGTGGTTGATCTTCAACCTCTTTACCTAGTCTTTCTAGCTCGGCTCTGTGCTCAAGCGACTTCTCCTTCAGAATCTGCCTCGTCTGCCCCACAATCATGGTGATTGCCATCTTGTTCATCATACCTCGTGGTACGATTAGGTCGGCCACTTCGCGTTGAGGCTCGACGTACTTAGTAAACGCCGGTTTGACGGAGCTGAACCACTGCTTGATTGTTCCTTCAATCGTGCGGCCGCGTTCTCGAACGTCACGCACAATTCGTCTGGATAGACAGACATCGGCATCCGCTTCCATGTAGACCTTCAGGTCGAGCATATCTAGGATTCGGGGGTCGTTAAGTGACAGTATACCTTCCAGAACAATGACGTGCGGTGAGTACAATGAAATCGTCTTGTCGAGCCTCTGATGCTTTTCGAAAGAATATGTTGGTATGTCTGTGCGCTTGCTAATGAGAGTCAGCTTCATGCCCAGGCGTCAAGCTTGAGGTGATCAGATTCCGCTTGGTCCTTGGGCACACATATCGAATTTCAATAATATGGAGAGCCCGTCTCGGACAGTGTATGCCGATGAAAGGCAAACCGATATAAGAGTCATCGGGCCCTTTACAAACATCTGATCACCAAAGTCCTGCTCGCTTGGATCTTGCTTACCCTTGCTTCAAGTCTTTCAGACACTGATATAACAGATCGAAATCTATCGATTGAGGAGAGTCAAGGTCAAACTCATTGGCGTGTGCGAGACGGTTCTCCTCCGGTGTAAGCGAATTGTAGAAAGAGTCCTTGTTCTTGGTCAGTACGCTGGGGGTAGATGCTGCATCAGATGTACCCACTATGGACAGGATGATGACCCATGGTAGGTCTAGGGTCTTGACTATCTCAACCGCTAATGATGTCTTGCCTGAGCCGGAAGAGCCAGCGATGCCGATGATACTCATATGTGCCCATGGTGGCTTGTAGTGAGCTTTGGCTAGACTGTCGACTGACATGCGCCCGGGGGTCTTAACAGGCACAGCTTCCGCCATGTTGGTTATTCGGATCAATGCTGTCGACGTCGACGGTTATGTGCTGTTGAGATCTTTTTCTTGGCTCATTGTGGCACACTTTGAATTCCCTACACGGAGGCTTGGGTAGCAAAATTACGGGCAAAGAGAAAGCAAAGTAAACACGATATGCACAAATCCTGATCTATGTCTCAGACCTGGTTAGCAATCCCGCCCAAAACAATAGCAAAACAATCGCAAGTTGTGAAGATACTTGAATGGATGGAAAGAACAGTAGATGGTGGATGCTACTGTCGAGGCCTCGGAGGGCTAATCTATTCTGGGACTAGTAAGTCGAGCTGAGTCGAGATCCACCAAGACTCGAGCGACTAAGTTAGCCAGTGAGCTTGCAAGCCTAATTTATCCTCGATAACTGGCATGTCACTTGTTCCCAGGCATATCGTTTAGAGCATCTTCGCAGTAGAAACGGCCTAGTATAAGTACTTGAAATGCTTTCTGGCTAAGAGTAATTAGAGTGTTGCGAATCCTAATGCGACTGGACACTTAATCGTCGAGTTCAGATAGCAAAGCACCTTGTTCACTGCGTTGATTCCTTGTTGCCTACATTATTCGCAACCGATGGCACTCTTGCTGCTCCAGTCGGAGGATTTGGTATTGCGGAGTGGTGACTTCGAGTACAAAGGTGGAAGAGACTTCGCTGTCATCCTGGTTCTCTACACGAATGCTTGATACGTAGCGGTCAAAGGTCTTCTCGTAGTCCGAACACGTTGCGACTATCTCCACCGATGTCTATAGCAGCTAAGCCATATAGCATTGCGTACCATTCTGAGTACAGAACGGCATCTGAATCGGCTCGGCACCAACTCCTCTTGCGACCAACCTTTCGCGGAATTCGCTGAGTCTAGGTGCTGCATCAACCTGACTACGGTTTTGACCAGTCATTGGATCCTTTGCACCGCTCCACAATACTTCCGCCGCTGCAGCAGCTCGTGGCCAAGCCTGCTTATCAAAATTGATCGGGTCGATCTGTTCAGCCCATAGATGTACTTCACCGCCAACAACGAGATGCGTCGAGTTCTCCGGAATGCCGGTGAGAGGATCCAAAGCATATACCAGACGCCAGTTCTTGCGTGGAGAGCAATAATCGTTGTAAGGATAATATTGTGCCGAGACGTTGGGATAAAAATCGAGCCATTGCCCTTGGCCACAATCAAGGTACTGTAGCATAAGTCAGTACAAGGTGCCCACCAGCACAGCCAGAACGGACTTACCCAGTTGTTGTAGTTGCCAACAATGGCACGATGGCCTTTAGCAACAGTTTGAGCAACAGATTCATCAGATAGCCAGCAATTTACCATTACATCGCTGCCCATCGTCAGGTTATAGGTAAGCAACATTTCTTCCCATACGATCGGCGTCAAGCCAGCTGCTCGAATTTTGCCATGGACGTGATCAATAAATGTTTGCATCAACGGCTGCAGAACGGCAGTGTCATTAGACTTCACCGTATCGTCAAGTAAGTACGCGTTGAAATTGACTTCGTCTCCCCCACTGTGGAAGTAGGCCGAATACTCGCTTATTCGAGGGAAGAGGTCGTCGAACATCGTGTCTAGGAAAGAATACACTGCTGAGTCGTTCAGCTTCAAGGATCCGCATGGCGGCTCGGCGCAATATGTACTGTATGGCTGCGCGTTGAAGGCTGTGATTAGCTCAGGGTGGGAGAACCAGATCGACGACGTGTGTCCAGGCATGTCAATCTCGATTGCTGTTTCGATGCCGAGCATGTTGCCATAATGCATCACCGCGGCCAGCTCTTCGGGAGAGTATACCAAACCTGGGGCATATGCACCTTTAGCGGAAAGCTCTGGCAGAGCTGGAATTTCCAAAGGCCAGCTTTGGGCATCTGTGATGTGCCAGTGCTTTTGAGAGTTAGCATGAGCACCTTGCGGCTAGAATGTGACCTACAAAGAAATTCATCTTGCTGAACGCCATAGCATCGAGTGTGCGCAGGATGTCATGAACGGGGAAGTAGCTGCGAGCAGTATCCATGTTCAGCCCTCGATGACTGAATTTTGGCGCGTCATTGATTGTGACTGGAGCAAGCTTTGTGTAGACACCATCAACGCTGTGCTGAAAGAAGAGCTGCGTGAAGGTCGTGAGACCATGTGAGAGACCTATCGAGCTGTTCGCTGTGATCGTAACCTCTCCAGACGTGGGCATAGATAGCGTATAGCTCTCGTCGACCACGGAAGAAGTTTTCGCGACGTTGGGAAGGTCATCTTGATTCTGTTGTAATGTTATCGACTTGACATACTGCCGATTGCCCGTATCAGGTTCATAATTCGAGTTTCGAGGGTTGAATTTCCAAGGTACGAAGTTCTGCTCGAAGATTGTGAATATCGCCCTCTGCACCGCGGTGCTGACTATCTCCCGAGATGTACTATACTGAGGTGGGTTGCTTTCGTTCTTGACGGTCACATCAGCTCTTACTCACTGCCGCTGACCGCTGAAAACATACCTTTGAATCTAAATTATAGTTGATCTTAACATTGCCGTCGATCCATAGCACTTCATTTCCGGACTGGTAAGAGGAAGGTATAGGCCACAAAGCTGACACTAGCCCCATGTTGAGGGCCACCAGGATCAGGGAAGCCTTCATGATTGTTGACCGAACAGTATTATATTTCGGTGATATCGTCTGTACCTGTGGCATATGCTTTGCACGCTCAAACGATTGGTGGTATTATCGAACACTATCATCACGGTTCAAAAGAGCATGTGTGACATATCCAAACCTATGGTATCTAGCTTCTCCTCATGAGCAGATGGAGGGCGACAGCATGCATAAACAAAGGACTTTACGATTGGTTGCCGTGAACGGATTGGTGATACCTTCCGGAAACGGCAAGAACGCAGGTGATTTATTGTCACATTGCACTGAGGCAACCGCTAAGCTTGCATCATGAAAAGCTCATATTAAGGTGCCAGGCTCGTCTTTGTATCTGAGTGTTACCACGAGAAGAAGCAGAGGAAGCAGAAAACATTGCAGATGATGACACCTGCAATTGGTGCCGACAGCGAGAGTGGGTACTGCCTAGAAGACCGCCAACGCGCCCTCGAAAGCTCCCTCTTCTGCGTGGTGCCTCCAACTAATTATCACAGCTACTCTATCCCTGAGTACCAGAGGCACCAATTCAACGCCACTTGAGCTTCCCGAAACGAGCTGAACTTGCTGCTTGATCCCATCTTCCACAATGCGCCGCATGATAGCGGACAATTTACGCAATGACTAAAGTTCCACGTACGACCGAGGGTCGCTGGGCCCAGCAAATCCGACGAAGCTCCGAAGCTGATTCCGCCTCATATCTGCAAATTCCAATGACCTCAATTGATGCAACGCCTCTAAGACCTTTTAGCTGATTCTTGTGATATTTTGCCAGTGACTGGTTTGATCTTGTATATTGCAGGAGTACACGGTAACAATGGCAGTCGCCCCACTGACCGGCGCAAAGCGTCTACGACAACTACTGGCAGATCCGAATAAACTAGTCGTCGCTCCTGGAGTCTTCGATGGCTTCACCGCCAGACTGGCCCTAGCAGCCGGATTCGACGCATTGTACATGGTGTGAAGCACATGCTCGTTACCAAACGTGTACTAACCACCATCAGACAGGAGCAGGAACTTCAATATCAAAACTGGGCTGGGCCGATCTCGGCATGGCGACGCTGAACGACATGGTCGCCAATGCAAGCATGATAGCCTCTCTCAATCCCGCAGTGCCCGTCGTTGCCGACGCAGATACCGGCTATGGTGGCCCGGTTATGGTCTCGCGGACAGTAGCGCAATACGCTCGAGCTGGTATCGCCGCCCTACACATCGAAGACCAGGTCCAGCAGAAGCGCTGCGGACACTTGCTCGGGAAGCAGCTCGTGGATCGCGAGACATATTACGCTAGGCTTCGGGCTGCAGTGAAGACCAGGAATGAGACCGGGTCAGATATGCTGATTATTGCGCGGACCGATGCAAGACAGTCGTTTGGCTTCGACGAGGCAGTCGAACGACTGCAGGAAGCGGTGCGGATTGGCGTGGACGTTGTGTTCCTCGAAGCGATGGAATCCGAGGAAGAAGCGGCGGAAGTCAATGAGATCTTCAAGGGAACGTATACATTTTTGAATATGGTTCCTGGTGGGACGACGCCTAATATGAGCGTGGACAAGGCGCAGAAGCTTGGATTTCGGATCATGATACATCCTGTTATTTGCTTTCAGCCAATCATGGATGCGGTGAAGAAAGAGTTCGAGACGTTGAGAGGTACTGGTCTCTGCAGTGAACAGAATGCTGCTGCGGGCGTAAAGAATGCTTTCAACTTGGCGGGCTTGCAAGAGTGTATTGCGTTGGATAAGGAAGCGGGCGGGGAGGCCTATGGTGCGGTTGGGAAGTGATCGTTGATGTCAAGTGCTGCGCGAGTATTCAATGTCCGCACTGGCTGTGTGGTGTGTTGGGAAGTCGCCTCAGTCGAAGGTAAGAAGCCCGATCACCGAAGTCTCATTACAGTAACTGCGGGACTTGTCAGACCGATCCGCTTGTATGGCAAGATTTGGATAGAACAATTTGAGACAGTTCTATGAAGCATAGTCTGCAATTTCTAGTCTATACCTAAATTTGCTCCTGCGCTCCACCAGAACGGCCAATACAATATTAATAATGTAAGGATATCAAAAGTCGTGAATCATAGGGTATCATGCGTGGTGCTTCCTTCTTCGCCATGAACAAGTCCTCAGGCCCTCCAGCTGTGTCTTCTGCTGCTTCTCTTGAGCCTCCGATACTAGTAGTTGTGTTTCGCAGCGTGCTTGTGAGCAGCAGCCTGTCTGTTGTTTCGGCTCTGCTTCCACTTGTCGCCCATGCCTCTGAAGCCCGCTCTTAAGCGCGCGTCGGCTGGCACATTTGGGTCGCGTGCGACGCTTTGAGCGCGTGTCAGTATGAATGTAAGCAATCGCGCAATAGGCAGCTCACGTCTTGTTTGTCTCTTTGGACACATTTGCAGAGTGCTCTCGCGTCTTGGAGCTGAACCAGCGTCCGCCGGAGCCCAAGAAACCCATCTTGCTTGTGTTCTTAGATGTCAGTGAAGAGGTATGCTTGTGATCGTGTTCTCTTCTCGCGAGATTGTGGCTAGTTCTGGGTGAGTGAAGTGTATACAAGTAAGTAGAGCAGCGTGCAATGTTTATATCCTACGAAGAGCGCCTTGTCAGTGGCGCGTCTCAAGCTATGAGAACGACATCATCGGCCGCATGATCAATTTAACGGCCGCCGCTAGATCACAGCAGGTGCGACGCGAACGTATCAATTGCAAGCACGACCACGCTGAAACTGGTTTCTTGGGTCAGGAGGGAGGTGGCGCCGGCAGGTTCGACGAGGGTGTAGCCCGCGACGTCATCTAGGTCAGAGCACAGACGCTGCGCTAACGGCGTCGCAAGCGAGAACAAGATTAGGCTGGCTCAAGGGGCAGCTAGAGCTAGTGTTACACCGTACTTGCAGGACAGAGCGGAGTGTTCGATATAAGCTGAAGCTGTTGCACATTTATGAAGGCGCTTTCAGAGTCGATTTCAAGCGGAGCCCTCATCATCTCGCAAGCCGCAAATCGACTTCTGCTTGTACCGTGCTAACGCTTCTCAGAGGTGAAGAAGAATAGCGACACAGATACAATCTTTGTGGTTTGACTGAGACAGTCGCTATCGGTAGTGGCACTGGAACTGAGACCTAGAGCTGTAGGAATGGTAGTCGACACTGCTGCACGGGTTGACTACGATTCGTCGTTCAGCTGATTCGTCTGTAGCCTTTGCTTCCATTCGGTGGACACAATCCTTGCCAACTTTGCAAGGCCATGCCGCACGCTTGCTCATTCTCCTTGTGGTCTTGCTGTCGCGCGAAGACCGGTAGGAGGACTCGCACCGCCACGACCTCTGTTACTGTATTAGCATGCGGCGTATGAAGCCTCAGTCATTGTCCAATTCATCGGCTGATTCTAGAATGGTTCCATTCTCATGCTAACACAGCAAGCAAATATGTACAGAATTACCTTGGCCATGCCTCGTTTGGAAGAGGCAATGCTCCGTGGTAATGTCCCAAACGCCGTATATCATATCTTGCTTTGGAGCTTCATTTCGTCTTGATGTGCTTCAATGGACCCGGCTCGTGCAAGAAGTTGTTTGCATACGCTTTCGGCACGAACCTCCGCTCTTGTGGCTCTGAGACATAGTATTCGTAACCTTGCTTCTCAGCAAAGGCTACAGCACTTTCCTTGTCCTTGAACTGCAGTTTTGTACCTTGCATGGCGTCTGCCGAAGACTGCCAGCCCATCAGAGGATTCTCCCACCTGTGTCCCTTCGGCAGAGGATCCCAGTCCATACGCCAGGCATGAGAACCCCACGAGCCGGATTGTGTTGCTGGTTTCGCAGCCTTGAATATCCTGCATCGGTCAGCCAAAGCTCTTGCTCATGAAGCTCAGATACCTACCTGACAGTCCGAGCCTGCAAATCTACGGGAGCACCTGAAAGCACAGCTGCTGCTAGACTTTCGCCCGGTTCACTACCGTCCTGTACCTTCCGCGGGACTGGAGAATACAATCCTGTACCATGATCGACATGGGCTCTGTAGTCGGGCTGGTGTTCAGGGTGAAACTTTTTGACCGACCCTTCTGGGGTTTCATCTGGCACTACAATAGAAGCCTGGTCTTCTGTAGCCTCCATGCGATGCGAAGCTGGTTGATCTCGAGGATCGGCAACCCAGCGGGAGGTGGTCGTTGACAGACATCGCGTTGGTGGCCTGGCCGCCTTGACGGCTTGGAAAAGTCTGAGTGAGTTCGTAGGAGGCATCGTTGTTGTTGTGTAGGAGATGTTGTAAGCTGTAGGACTAAAGTCATGGACATCGGTGTCGCAACAGCTGGGGCAAGAGGCCACTAGCGCCAAGGTCCACCACTAGCGCAGAAGCTTCAACTTCGGACTGCAGCTCCCAGTCAACGTCTAGTAGAGAGACTCACTTCCCGACGACTTTGCACGATACACTACCACAACAATAGCACCATGTCGTTCGTCATTAAGCGTGGTCTCTCCTCTCTCGTGCCTCCGAAGGTAAATGCGCTCTGAGCCTCGAATCTGCAGCTGCTAACAGTATACTAGGTCGCCAACCCTGCGGTAAGAACACCCCGTACACGAGCATACCTTGCATCACTCCTCAAGCACGCTACCCCTTCTTATTGATTCAGTCGAATGGGATCCGACTAAGAGTCGTGCTCTGTAGAGTGTGCCTTGAGGCTCAGTCTGGCCGCGCAAACATGGTTTCAAGGAGTACCAGCAACCACATTGGATTGTTCCGCGTCACCGAAAAAAGATGAAACATGCAGAGAATGAATCTGACCGCGACCAGGGCCTC
This sequence comes from Knufia petricola, assembly GCA_002319055.1. Lineage (NCBI taxonomy): Eukaryota > Fungi > Ascomycota > Eurotiomycetes > Chaetothyriales > Trichomeriaceae > Knufia > Knufia petricola. The sequence goes on along the minus strand of NMUC01000020.1, from coordinate 129,006 downwards.
GGTGCAGCTAAGGATGCCGTCCGTATGGCAAGAATAGCCAAGTTCTACGAGCGACTGCCAAAAGGCGCTGCGCCAGATCGAGCAACAGGCGGACTCATCGGCCGATACCAAGCTAGATACATGGGCAAGAACCCGTCAGCTGCACGTAAGTCCTGCAAAGAGCGACTTTGAGAGTCTGCAAGTGGTCTGCTGTGGGAGTGTTGCTAACCTCTTCTACTAGCAATCTGGCACCTGATTTTCAGCTTGATGGCCCTTGGCTATGGCTTTGAGTACTACTATCACTTGAGTATGTTTTGGCGATGCTGGACCAAGTGACGGAGCTGACTTTAACAGGGCACCACAAGAACAACGCTCATTAGGGAAGGAGTGGAGCAAGATTCGTGTTTCCAACATTGTACATACATGATCATAGAAGTATGACAGCTTGAACCGAAACATGTTTTTCTTCTAACAAGTCCTTCCTCGTTGAACTGGAAATGATGAGTGCAGAGTGGCAAGCATGCGAAGTCCGAGTTGATCAAGATCATCGTGATTGGCAGGTTTCATGCTCGGTGTTACTGCTACTCCTGTGGCCACCATCCAGGCGAATTCCTCAAACACAGGTCTCGGTATTGTTCGGGCTGCAAGACTCCCTAAAAACTTGAGGAGACTCGTCGTTGCCAAAGACACTGCTGGACATAAGACAGTAGAGAAATGTTAGTGACAAGAGAACGCATTAGGATTGAGATCCCTGTTCGGCAGACGATCTCCCCCCATTCATTTTAGTGCCTAACACTACACTGCAGCTTCACGTGCATTTCATGCCGATGCTGCGCCCGTGATGCATTTTGGTCAATACTATCATCGCTCTTATTGTGGCCTGCTGAGACATGGCTACTACCGAGTGGAGGGTCAAGACGTGCGCGGCTGCGGGCTAGCGGACACCGAGTCAGCCGCGCCAAGGTCGATCACTGCCGTAGTGACTCTTATGACCCGTGACTGCAGGCGCAAGTCGACTCCTATCGGCAGGTAATACGTGACTTCTCAGGTGTACTTCCTGTATTATCACTGTTCGGCGCTTGACGAGGGCAGCAGAAAGCGGACGAAGCGCCTTGAAGTGCCCTTGATATCTGCACAAAGCGAGTGGGCCATATCGCAACTGCCTGCACCTGCACCTGCACCTGCACCTGCACCTGCATCCTTCTCATCATCCATCATCCGTCTCCACACGACAGCAATCTGGCGGACATCCTACCTTAACCAGTACGTCTCATCCTCGCGCAACATACAGCAGAGTGTACGGCAGACGAAGGACTGACATCTCGCATTACCAGTACCTAAGTTTGTTATGGCAGAGTTGAGCAGTCAAGATGTGGTGAACTCAACACGGCTGGTCGGCGAGGTTTCGCCGCCCAGCGCACCTGGGACCACGACTCAATCGCAATCTAACCAGGGGGACGAAGGAGAAGTCGGTGTCATTACGAAAGAGAATGGCCTTCATATCACCACACAGCCATCAGGACGTGACGAGCAGGCCCTCGAGGATGGCACCGCACGCTCCGACACCGATACGAGTCGCGCAGATGGCAGTGTTGGTGATGCCAAATCTACCGATGCGAGACCCATCAAGAAGCCCGCTGCTGCCAAACCGCTCAGCTTCGCCAAATACTCCGTGCCGAAAGTCGTTGCCGCAAATGCCACCAGGCCGACAACAGAGAAAGGTATGCTACTGCTACGTGTGCTACACATGTTCCGCTTTTCTAATCTTGCATCCCATAGCTCCGGTCCCGAATGCGCAATCCTTCCAAGCGCAGCCTATAGGTCGCCCCCGCCTCGTCGCCAAAACCACCAGTTCTCTTGCCCAGAAGGTCAAGCCTTTTCGAACCGCGGCCCCCGATCCAATGCAGGTCTGGAATAAGAACAGAATCGTTCCTCAGCCGAGCACCAAGAACCTTACGGATGAAGAGCTGAAACTGCAATACGGCATTCATCTGACATCCAGACTGCAGGACAATGGCGAAGGGAAAGAAGCAAAATGGGCCGACATCGACGAAGACGACGAGGACGATTGGGCGCCCGAGACTATCGAGTGGGGCGATGGAACAAAGACAACCGTCAACCCGGCCGACTCAACTCCTATAGTCAAGTCCGCTGCCACCTCGAAACCAAGCACTCCTGCCACCGAAGCGTCGAAATCGCTCACCGAACCCAAACCTGCTCCTACTTTTTCCACCTCGATCGGTCCTAATGCGACAGTTCTGAAGGTTGGTGCAAGAGCAGAGAGTCAACAGAAGACTGCTCAGCTGCCAAAGGGACCCGGCGACAAGACTTCTCTACACTCTTTTCCGTCTAATACTGTGTCAGCCCCAGTGAAATCTCCGTGGGCGAAACTACCCCCGGTCGAGAAGGTCTCGCCCGTAGAGATCAACCCCCAGCTAGCCATGCCACCTCCTGTACGCCATCTCACCAATGGTCAATTGCCAGCCTCGTCCATGTCCGGTCCTTCACCTGCAACCGAGATCTCAGCTGATAGCTTCAACCGCTCCCGGCGTGATCCAGCTCAGCCTCAATTGTACATGCCCAACTCCGGTCGCTACGAATCTGTGCCTGAAAATCGAAGGCGCATGTCTCGCAACGATGGCTTCCGCGCTTCAGCAGTTCTACAACGTGGCGGACCGGCCGACGCCCATGCCCCCGAACCCTCTGCTGCCTTCCAAACTAACAGAACGAGCTCGGATGTCATAAGACGGCGGGCTTCTTCCACCGTTTCCGGAGAAAGTGGCCAACTGGCCAGGAGAATGTCTATCAAATCTGGCGATGCCTCGACCGCACTCGGTGGTTCGGCGATCGTCGAAGATGACCAGCAGCCTCTCCCAACCCCTCCACAAGCCACAACACCAGCATATCAAACCAGAGCAGCCGATCCTGTGACCGGCCCTGGCCAGACGGACGCTGAACTAGAAGCTCAGCGAGCGCAACAACGAAAGTTGATGAGGGAGCAAGCAGAGCTGGCGAGGAAACGAAGGTTGGAAGATGAGGCTCGGCAAGAGGCTGAGAAACAAGAACGGATTCGGCAAAAGTTGTTGTCTCTTGGTCCAGATCCTAAAGCTGTGAGGGCCGAGCAAGAAGCCAAAGCCAAGAGTGAAGCCGAAGCCAAATCTCGAGAGCAGGTAGAAAGAGCGGTACAAGCTGCCAAAGACACCAAGCTGGAAGAGCCTGTACCTGCAGCTGTCGCCGCCTCTCCACCCAAGCCGCCACAGCCGACCGCGACTGGGGAGCCACAGCAATATGGCATGATGAAGGTTCACCCAATGGACAGTGTCAAGAGGAACATGCCAAATAGTGCACAACAACAGCATGCCCGGCCACTGTCAAATGTGCAAAACCTACAGCCGGCTGTTGAGGAGATCTCTCCTGAGCCGCCAGCCGTGAATGGCATCCAAGAGTCCCCTGTCAACCGACACTCCTCTGAAACCGGTCCAGTGCCAGAACCCATTCCAAGGGTCAATCGTTCTGTATCGGCTGTTTCGGAGGCTCGCGGTTGGGGCCGCAATGACCATAGGACAGCGCCAACGAGCAACTTGTGGGGCGCTCCCCATAACAAAGCACTTGGCAACGGCACTTTCGATCAGACTCTCGCCGGCTATGCACCTCAAGATCTCTCCTCTCGAGCATCTTCTACTGGCCAAGGGTGGATGAACGGAAAGACGCCGACTGTTGGCCAGTCACCGCAGTTAGGACAGATCCATCAACACGTACCAGAGACTCGATCGCAGGTACTTCAGAACATGACCTCGCCAGAACCTATACCGCTTGCTATCAACAGCGAGGCTGACTCCATGCTACCTGTCAGGCCGCCTGCTCCAATTGGCCCGCCGCCTCAAGCCCAGCATCATCAGGCTTCGCCTCACCAACAGCCTGCGGTCAATGGCTATGGTACATCACACCCGACTACTGCTCTTGGCGGCTGGCAAAACTTTCACAATGTTGCGAGAGTTCAAGACCGTACGGAATTTGAGCAAAACCAACGCGAGCTTGCTGCGAAAAGAGAGGAGGAGAAGCGCACAGGTGCACGACCACAAGCAAGCTACAACTTTGACGAGACATTTAAACAGGTACACTTGGGAGCGCAACCAGACCAGCGACATGTCACCTCGGTGGCACAGATCAACATGCCGCCTTCAAACATGTTTGGTGCCGTGGGCTCCATGCCGCCAGCTTCAGTTAGCACTCAGTCAACCCGCGGGTCACGGTTCTTCCCTCAGCAGGCGAACGGGGTGTCTTCACCTCAGCCTCGTGCGGTCACTTATGTTTCGGCCGATTTCCCAAGAAGCCCCTCACCTCCACCTGCAGAGGAGGTGAATAGTTCTCATCCTGCGTACGCTTTCGACGCACCATTATCTCGGCCAATCATTCGCTTTCCTCCAGAAAAGGCAGTCGTGAAGCTCCCACCTGCCAAACCATCGACTCCACCTGCGCCTACGCACGCACCTGCCCCGGTACAAGCTGCAGCCCAGGCTGGAATGTCACCCACACCTCAACAACCGATGACATGGGCAGCCAGAGTCTCGATGCCAGCGCCAAAACCCGTCTCTCCCCTGCGAGGAGTATCACAACCAATTGTACAAAACCCATCCTGGCAAGAGCGATTTAATGGATTGCTCGGCAACGGCAATAGAAAAGCATCTGACGTCAATCAGGCTTCGCACGGATCTCGACCGTCTCAGCACGCACTAGCAGTCACTTCTGCGACTAAGGAACCGTTAGATGTCATGCCTGCAGGCTCAGCATCGGTATCTCTACCTCGAAAGTCATCCGCAGCCACGACCGACGATTGCATGATCTTGACAACCAAAGCTGTGGAAGAGGAGGAAGATCTATTTGAAGACCGTGAAGCTGGGTCACTTCCAATCTTATACTTCCCTGGCGACGCCCCTGCGATTGTATGGCCAAGAGCAATTCCAAGCCGCATGGTACCAACACCACCCGACACACAAAGTGCATTCATCTTCCTCGGGTCGCAGTGGAAAGAGGACAAGTTCGCGAAACAACAATTCGCCATCATCCGAGCTCCTGGCAGTGAGAAGAGCATTAAGAGGGACCTGCCTGTCAAGACGCCTAGTTCTGGCAATGGCAGCCAGCGAGGACCAAGCCGACACGCCAACAGCTCGGCGTACCGACGTAGTCATCGAGGAGGAAAGCCACGAGGAGGAGGGGCAAAGGCAGCGTGAGGACGTGATTATAATGTTGTGTGATAGTTTACAGCATCGGTAGTGCACCTAGCTGTGGATTATGGCACATGTTCTAATAAGGAAAAAACCCCCCCACTCATATCAATCGTTGTCATTACACGCAAATGAAGAATGGAGGATTGCACCAGCACAAGACGGCATGGGAATTGGTCTTGGTATGCGAGGATCAAGCGTGGGAATTGATGGCTTGTGGTGCATCGCTCGCGGTGGCCGGGCCGACCTGGCTTCTTCCATAGCTATGTGAAGTCCTCTGTTATAATGGAACCAGCGTCTTGTACACTCGTGTCGTGCGCGGGCTGTGACGTGAAGCATGTTCCTTATATTGTTGATATGCCACGTTCTTCTCTAGGCTCTAGATCCTCTGCCTTGACCTGAGATAGGGCTAAGTTCTACAGTATGGCAAGCGCGGCATTAGTAGTCGAATCCGGGAATTGAGACAGACTGGGTACCTTCCAAGAACCGAATAAAATCAAATCCCATCAGATTCGAGGTCCGCTCTACTCTCCTAGCCATTGTATTCGTCGGATGCAGCGTTCTCTTGATCACTTAAAAAATGTCATCCCAGTCCGGGTCGCCGGCGTCCATGTTGATGTTGAGATTCATGTTTCCGAAATCGTCCTGGTTGCTTCCTGTGGTGGCCATATTGCCCATGTTGTCCATGTTCTCGAATTCGGCGTTGTCGAAATTCATGGTCTCGTCTGCAAGCATGCTGTCCCAGATGTTGGGCTCGTTGGAGGTGAAGGGGTTGCTCATGTTGCTGACGTTGCTGGGTTGGTTTTGCATGGGCTGAGATGTGGGGTTTGTGGCCGGATTCTGGGAGTCGAACGGGTCGGGCTGGTTTGCGAATTGTTCTAGGCCTTGGAGGAGGGGCATTTGGCCTGCAGAGGGATCTTGGGGTTGAGATTGAGTTTGGGATTGAGGTGGTTGAGGTGGTTGAGGTGGTGGTGGTTGTTGCTGCTGTTGCTGTTGGGGATGTGTATTTGTCTGAGTATTTGTCTGGGTGTTTGTCCGAGGGTTGGAGTCGTCTTGGGTGAAGTGAGCGAGGGTATCGTCCATGTTGAAGTCGATGCCTAGACCGTCGTTGTCTGCGGAATCGTTGTTGTCTTCTAGAGGACCCTCGAACATGGACTCGAAGGTAAAATCGTCATTGGTCAGAGCTGGAGTGGGTTGAGGAGTGGGCTTGGTAAAGTCGTCGGTGTTGAAGTGGTCGTCTCGAGAGGGGGACTGTGCTTCTGGAAGCTTTTTCTCTTCTGGCGTCGGTCTCTCTGGCTCTGCTGGCTTCGGCGGCTCTCCTGGCTGTGCTTGTGCTTGTGCTTGCCATTGAGGCATGGACTGGGCTGGCGAAGTCGAGGCTGGTCGCGCGGGTTGCTGGGTGGGCGCGGGTGTTGGTGAGGGCCGTTCGGTGGATCTCGCGCGCTTCGTAGGAGTGCCCTCTGGCTGCTGGTATTCTTGGGCATGGTCTACTTGATCAAGCTTCCTCTTGAGGGGCGCAGGCTTGGCCTCTGCCTCTCTTCGCGCCCTGTTTTCAGCCAGCTTTCGCTCGAGATACCATTTGGCATCGAGGATCTGGATCTGGCAGTCGTCGAGGGCATCTTGGTACTTCTTGGTGCATTCGGCGAGGATGATCTTGGTGCTTTCGCTGTAGTTCTTGGGGTCTTGCAGGACGTATGCGAGGCGCATGATGGAGCCACTGAACATGCCGGCGACGGTCTGCACGGGGTCGTATGGCTTGGGGGTGGGTGTCTTGGGCGCATTTTGCACGGCTGGCGGAGTCGCGGTCGTCATGATATGATATGACATGAGATGTAGTAGAGAATGGGAGCGGGAGGTGCAGTCTTGCTTGGTCCTACTCCTGTTGTTGACTGGTCGCAATGACGAAAAAGCCGACGCGTTATCCAAGTCAACTAAGTTTATTGACGGCAAGGGCGATCAGTGATCTTCCGTCTTCCGCCTTCCGCACTCCGACCACTCCACAGCGGCAGCTGCCTTGCCTAGTGTTTCAAACGGCAGAGGCTGTTTGTAAGCAGGCTGGCACTTGCAGGTCTGGGGACAGGAGTCCAGGGACTGCGCCTTTTCCCCCAGACTGAGAAGCTACTACACCTAGAGTTTGATCTTCAACCTTTCCGCCTTGGACGAGTCATTCACCGACAGCGAAGCTGAATGCTGGCGTCGACGAGGCACTTGATAAATTTCGAATCTGAAACTTCCCACCTCCCATCTAGCCATCTGCCAGTGTTGGGTATCTCCTATTCGTCTCATTCTCCTCATCTGTTGTAGCTGTGACTGCGACTGCGACTGCGACTGCGACTGCGCACCCACGACGGCTAGTTGCAGCAAACCAGTCGCTAATCGGCTTCGTGTCTGCTGCCACCTCACACAAGCTACACAAGCTACACAAACAATCACTTGGTACTCGCACCTTGTTCTCGACTTCTCTTCCTCTCGAGTCGCTACCTTCCTCTCACATCCTCCCATCTCGTCACCCCTCTGTCCATCTTGGGTTGGAGTTTGATTGCTCAGCGGCTTCTGCCTTTCTTGCGTTCAGAACACTGCGACGAATTTCCTTAAGACTGCGACCCCTATCTCGTCAACCATTCCTCACCGAGCCTTCTCGTCTTTGAGCCATTTCTGCCAGAAAAAAGTACCCAGCCATTTCACTGCTACATTGCTACTCTGCCACACCATGGCTGATACCTTTGCTTCAGCCGCCCTCCCACCACCTCCATCCACTGCTGGCCCTCCCGGCGTGGATAGCCCTCCAGGGGCCAATGGCACCTCTCACCTGCCTCCAATGCCTCCTCCAACACTACCGCCTGTTGTCATACCTCAGAACAACAACAATGTTCCACAGCAAATGTCCGCCACCACTCCATCCGGCGGCAAAGTCACACGAGCTGCTCCCGAGCCGAACAAGCGAGCATTGTACGTCGGTGGCTTGGACCCAAGAGTCACCGAAGACGTCCTCCGACAGATCTTCGAGACCACTGGTCATGTGCAGTCCGTAAAGATCATCCCAGACAAGAACGTGAGTCCACCCCTACAGGCCACCCTGTCAGACGCCTCATTCTAACCCTTCCAGTCCAAAGGCCTCAACTATGGCTTCATCGAATACGACGATCCTGCTGCTGCCGACCGCGCCATGAACACCTTGAACGGCCGCAGAGTCCACAATTCCGAGATCAAGGTCAACTGGGCATATCAGTCCAACTCCAACAACAAAGAAGATACCTCGACTCACTTTCACATCTTTGTCGGTGACCTGAGCAACGAGGTCAATGACGAGATTCTGCTCCAGGCCTTTTCCACCTTCGGCTCCGTCTCCGAAGCCCGCGTCATGTGGGACATGAAGACTGGTCGCTCCAGGGGCTACGGCTTCGTCGCCTTTAGGGAGCGCAATGACGCCGAGAAAGCCCTGGCCAAAATGGATGGCGAGTGGCTGGGAAGTCGTGCTATCCGCTGCAACTGGGCCAACCAGAAAGGCCAGCCTTCGATCTCACAACAGCAAGCCCTGCAAGCCATGGGCATTACTCCCACCACTCCCTTTGGTCACCACCAGTTCCCAACCCAAGGCACCCAGTCCTACGATATGGTCTTGAACCAGACCCCCACCTGGCAGACCACGTGCTACGTCGGCAACCTTACCCCTTACACCACGCAGAACGACCTGGTACCTTTGTTTCAAAACTTTGGTAATGTCGTCGAAACTCGCTTTCAATCCGACCGAGGCTTCGCCTTCATCAAGATGGAAAGTCATGAAGTCGCGGCCATGGCCATCTGCCAATTGTCGGGCTACAACGTCAATGGTAGACCCCTCAAGTGCAGTGTAAGCACCAGCATTTTGACGGTTTTACAACAAGCTAACAAGATTGCAGTGGGGCAAAGACAGGCCTCCCGCAGGCCAATTCGACTACTCGCCCCAGCCCTCTATGAACTCGGCCACCACGCCAGTTGGCTACAGTGCCGTATCTCCGCACTTTCCTCAGTACGGTGGTCCACTACCAATGACTCTCGGAGGTACGTACCCCTACAACTTGTCGCCGTGTAGCAGAATGTTGACATGACTTAGGTTACCACAATCCGCGTGCGAGCTGGGCAGGTCCTCCAAATCAACATGGCATCACCCTCCAGAGTCCCTATGCTTCGACCCCTGGCTCTCAACCCTTCACTCCAGTCCCCAACAGTGCTGCTTCCTTCCATTATGGCCACGCTCATTCTCCTAGCACAGCCGGTGCTTATCAACCGCACATGCAACAAGCCTATGGAGGTGGCCATGCTGGCTATCAGTTCTAGGTGAACTCCTCTGTTCCTTATTGGTTGCCAACACAAAAACTTCCTACAAGATTCTGGGCTCTTGGCTCATTGATCATGTGTTTGCTAGAACTGGTTCGGACCGTGCTGTTCAGGCGGTTTTGTGTGTGATGGGAAAAGCATCAGGTTGTCTATCTACTGTTTCTAGCGATTTCTAGTCAAAGGATACCCATGTTTCTGCATAGCAAATTCGCGTTCGATGGCATATTACGACAAGTCGTTAATGCTACCTGTTGTACAGAATTATTAAAGCATTCCAGCATGAGCTCCACGCTATATGCTAACGCCATCGTAGATTGTATGGAGTGTAGCTGCATATGCTAGGCGCGCACGACATGCACTTAGCGGAGATGAACGACTTCTCCATAAGCAGATATCACATGTGCCGTCTCTCGCCTTCCAGTTAGAGACGATTGCTATACGCCGTGGTGGCTTTGTAAAGATCAGTCCTCTGGAATCCACAACTACCGCCCCTTCTGCTACACACTCATCCGCTATCACGTAAAACACTGCCAACATGACCACGCCAACCCCTGCCCAGTATCAAAACAACCCCGCCTCTCTCCCGTGCACCAACTCCTCCGCCTCCTTCTGGCACTCCGAACCCAACCAGTTCCTCCTCAACCACCACACCACGCCCGACCTGCCCTCCCAAGCCGACATCATCATCGTCGGCAGCGGCATCACCGGCGCCTCCATCGCGCGGTACCTGACGTCTGACGCGCGCGCCGCGGGCCTCGACATCCTGCTGCTCGAGGCCCGCGAGATCTGCTGGGGCGCCACGGGCCGCAACGGCGGCCACTGCCAGCCGCTGCTGTTCGACCGCAGCCCCGAGGTCGCGGCGTTCGAGGTGCGCAACGTCGACGCCGTGCGCACCTACATCGAGGCCCACGGCGTCGACTGCGAGTGGCGCGCCGTCACCGGGTGTCGCGGGTTCTGGGACGCCAACGTGTTCGAGGCCGCCAAGCGCGATATCAGCGCCTTGGCCGAGGTCGAGCCCCGGCTGGCGGAGCGGGTGAGGGTCGTGGAGGGCAAGGATGAGGAGGCCGTCAGGGCGCATCGCGTGGGCAAGGGTGCGAGTGGCGTCACGTTGACCGAGGGCGCGGGCCAGCTGTGGCCGTACAAGTATGTGAGCTTCATCGTGGAGAAGTGTGTCAGGGAGCGCAGGCTCAATGTGCAGACCAACACGCCTGTGACGGCGGTGGAGCCGGTGGAAGGCGAGGCCGAGGGTGGGTATCGACAGGTGGTTCGGACGCCGCGGGGCAGCGTCAAGGCGAGGCATGTCGTTTTGGCGACGAATGGGTATACGAGCCATTTGTTGCGCGATTTCACCGATCTGATCGTGCCGGTGCGGTGTGAGATGAGCGCTCTTCATCCGCCGGTGGGGTCTGAGCGCTTGCCGAACTCGTATGGCATGGTGGGGTTTGAGGGTGGGAACCCTGAGCACGACGACTATCTGATTCAGCGGCCGTTTTATGATTCGCCCAATGGGGATGGGAGGAGAAGGGGCGGGCATTTGATGTTTGGTGGCGGGAGGAGTGTTGCGATGTACGAGTGTGTGGGCGAGAGTGATGACGATATCATTGATCCGGGCGAGGCGGACTATTTACGTCGGACATTGCTGCGGTCGATGGTGCTAGGCGGTGAGACGAAGGGCCTGAAGGAGTTGAAGGCTAGTCATCAGTGGACCGGTATAAAAGGGTACTCCAAGGACAATATGCCGTGGGTCGGCAAGGTGCCGAGTCAAGGTGGAAAAGATGTGTTTGAAAAGGGACTATGGCTGTGTGGCGGGTATACAGGTCATGGTATGCCAAACGCCACGCTGTGTGGGAAGGCTGTTGTCGAGATGGTGCTTGACGAGGAAAAGGAGAAGTTGGGTTACGAGAAGATTTGCGAAAAGCTGGTCAAGGACAAAGACTTGCCGCAGATCTATCTCATCACGCCGCAGCGTTTGGAGGCTGCACATCAATTGCCTTCAATTGCCGAACAGGACGTGGGAGGTATCACGCAGGGTGGGAACCCACAAGAAACGAAACCACAAGACTCGAAATGCGCTGTGATCTGAGTATACAGCAAATGGGGCCGAAGGACAGCATCGAAGGGGTGTTACCAGGATTCTCACGTGGCTTCTTTCTAGGAAGAGAACAGGCCCAGCTGATAAGACTCAACGTTGACCACGAAGCTGATGAACAACGCGCATCTGACGTACCTGTTCCTCCAATCCTGTTGGCTCTCCCTTGTGTCCAGATCTCCCGGCGTCCAGGTATCTTCACACAGCATTATCGGAACACCACTCCGGCGACCTTGCCCATAGCACCTTCCACCCACAATAACCACACCATCCCTGCCGCCCACAACTAACCACCAACTCCCAAACCACGGAACGGTTCAACACAAAAAAGAAACAGCACGACATCATCCAGACTCGAACTGGAATCTCCACCATTTGACAATCGTACCATCATTACGCTCGGAACGCAGGAAGAAACACACACAACACGCTTTATATAGGCCACGCTAGGCAGTTATAGGAACTCGCCTTGTCTGGTGGTGTGCTACCGATTGCACCATGATGTCTGAGAGCGTATAGGCTGTATTTGAGCTGAACTTTGGTGGACGGTGGATATGAACCGTCTGGTAAGTGGGAGGGAAGGTGCCAGAGCCTGGAGATGGTTGTGAATGAGGAAGGTGCGACCGGTGCGCGTGGATGGGTGAGTGGGGTTTTGTGATTGCTTTCGTGTGGAACTATCATGGCGTGACGTGATCTCCTCGGCCTCGAGAAAGGTTGTGGTGACCTCGGAGTGTCGGCGCAAGTGCTATGGCTGGACTGCGTTTCGTCGTTGAGCTATGCATGGGAGGAACGTGTGAAGGACACCCGGCTGTCGACCCTTTTTGTCCCGTGATATGGGTGTTCCTGGTTGCGGCTGGAGACGCGGCGCGGATCGTACATAACGTGCGAGAGGGGCAAGGCAGACTCTGTGGGTATAAGTCACATCGTGTTTTACAAGGTTGGACGACAGTAATCGAGACATTCTCGGCCATCTTCAAGCTGCTTAAGAACATTCTAGTGAGTACCTTGTGAAGATTTTGGTAAAACTTGCCCCACCTTCACTTGACCATCACTGCCTAGTCAATGCTTCCTGACTTGCCCACGACCCCATCGCTTTGGACTTCTAGTTCTTCAACAAGCTCTTGACTCTCAGATTCAAAATCGTCAGAGCGGACGTGTCAAGGCTTTCGACCTTGGGCATTCCACGAACACGCCTTGCAAGTCCCTCATCGAGAGGAAGGTCAAGCTTGCACAAGAACCCGCGTTGTGACTTCCTCAAAACACCCAACACCCCGCTCGCATTCGAATATGGCCGACCAACTCAGATTCGGAGTGCTACAAGGCCGGTACGAACAAGTACTGACAGCTGCAAAACCTCACCTGACGCCTGAGAACATCCGATCACTAGCAAAGACTGCTACCGACGCAGCTTTGGAGCACGCCCGAACCCATCCTTACACCACAGCCGTCTCTGCGATCAGCATTGGCCTGGCCCCGATCTTAGGCAGCGGCTGGATGGCAGCACCTTTTCTCAGACTGATCGGCTTCACACCGCTTGGTCCTGCTGCGGGTAAGCATGAAAGCACATGTTGGCTTTGAGATTGAAGCTGACAGTCAAGCAGGGTCGGTCGCAGCGTGGTACCAGGCAACTTTCCTGGGTGGATACATCTCGCCGCAAAGCTGGTTCGCTGCCGCTCAGCGGTTGGCTATGGGATAAGGTTGGGAAGATTGGTTCAGAGGACAATTATTGGTCAAGAGTCTCAATAATAGAACAAAGGTTGCGATAGTGAGGCTGGCGCTTTAGATCTCTGTGATGAGATGATGTGAGTTTTCATGGGGGTTGTGGAGTCCACGGTTGGGAGAAGCTCAGGTCTCGAATCACCGAGACTGCGTTGTGAGGCTCTCTTCAACAAGTCATGCTTGCTGCTTGCATTGCTGGTTCGTTCATCGTCACCTCCCAACAGTATTCCTTCTTCCCCTTTCTAGCTGTCCCAGTCCAGACGCGGCGCTTTCTCCATCTGCAGATGTACCGGCCTGACCTTTACCACCCACTACCGCTTGGATAGCGCCTTGCAGAGCTTGTGGGTCATAAAACATCCCAGGACCTTTTTCATTTCGTCTACCGTAGACACGGATGCACTTGATACCAAATTGTGTTGACAGCAGTTCTTGATCGACAAACGGTGTCCCCTCGGAGTTCGGAAGATGTATCAGATGGGTAATGTAGTGCTTGTATATTGGATCCGTCTTGCTCGAGGATCTACTCGATGCGTTTGTTGAGCTTGATTGTGGGGTGGGAGTTTCAGACGAGGCCACCGGCGAACCTGTACGTGATGGCATAGCAGAAGCTAGCATTGGTGAAGGCAATTGCTTACTGTGGCCCGTCACTTTCAGGCTGTGGCCCTCCGATTGAGCGCGGCGAAGGCTTGGTCTTTGCGTGCCTTGGTCCGCCATGCCTGTCTCGAACCTGTCGTCTGCCATGCTATCTTTCGACCTAGTTTTTGGAGACCACACAATGCCGCGACTTTGCTCACCAGCCTTGACGATTGCATCGATGAAATCTGCCGCGGTATATGATCTTTGTGATTTTGCAGATCCGACTTCTCTGTCAAGACAGCCATTCAGTATCAGCACTTTAGCTGCTGCGCTGTTTTTATGCATAGTCTCACCGATACCTCGAAGCACGAGATTTGGCACAATACTTGTGTACAGGCTGCCAATCGAGTATATGATGACTGAAGCTTGCTGAATTGCCTGAATGGCTCGAGGGTTTGCGGGAGGCAGGATCTCTTGTCCGAAAGAGTTGACATAATGAACTCGACTAATGCGAGATGGCAGATCATCGAGCTCATCGGCAGACTTCGTAAACGCGATGTTACTAGTCCTTAAGGTTCGTAGCGTAAAGGGCGGGTGAGCATCTTCCTCTTCCTGCGCAAGGGCTGTGTCGTGTGTATCTTCAGTCCTACTGGTGTTTGAGATGAGACCGTCTCCAACCGATATGCAGCCGTTGACAGAAAGCATCGTTGGTGCTATGTCTCTTGGTACCGTACTCTCATGACCAGGCTTCTCCGCGATAGTGGACGGGTGGCTGATACTGTTCTGTCCTACTATAACGTTCCCATCTTCGAGCTCTGCAGCGATGTGGTGAGAGAAGTTGGAATTGATACTTGGAATGACCTTGATATCTTCGTCGGGTATGCCACAAACGGCGCTCAACAGGTATATGGCGCTTTCGAAACTGCCACTGAACAGGCGAGCGCCTGTAAGAAAAAGGTTGCCGATACTTGCAGATCGAAAATCGAAAGTAGAGGTTGGCGGCCTGGATCGTTTCAGGATCTCGAGATTGATGAGATTGAAGAATGACCGGATGAGCTCCTTCTTCGCCGAAGGGATGCCTTGCCACAATTGCGAGGTCCCGTCCACAATATCTGACCAGTCGTTGCGTGCGTCCCGCGAGTCCGTCCCGGAGAGTCGATAGCTGAGCAAACTCCCGATAGCTTCACGTTCCTTACTGTAGGGTTGCTCGGGGATCAGTCTGACCAATCTCGACCTCACGTCACCAATACCCGGTCCTCCAAAGACCCGTATGAGTTCTGAAGTAGAGCCGCCATTGTCACTGATTGGAATGATGTAGGCAAGAGAGCAGGACTTTGATCTTCTGACAGATTCAAAGAGATCAACCAGGGAATTGGCTGCTGAGCCGCCAGAGAAAACGACGATACCGCCTCTGCTTGGTGCCATTGTTTTCCTAGTAATGGAGTCGAGACTCTAGCTAGGGGAAAGTTGCGGGAGCGTCTCTTCTTTATAGCTGCTCCGTGCCCAGCATTACTGATATGCAAAGCACAGGCAAGACAACGAAAGGGTGACTAGTAAGCGATCGGATAAATCTGAAAGGGGAAAGGCCAATTAGCTGAAAGAAGACACTTATCCGCCTAGCATGTGTTTCGCGCTGAGCCAGAACGGATAATGTCGAAAGAGAAGGATACAGTAGGTGCTTTGCACCAGTCGAGTGTATTGGTACGCTACAAGATAAATATGAGATGCTAACTTAGGTAGAGAGAACTATGCCGCTCCAAATACTCAGAAGGCAAGAAGCCGCCAACTCCAATTGCACGTCTGATGTTCGTGCCGACCGTAACGCTTATGTTGAATACGTCAATGGGTATCATATCGAATAAGCTCAAAAGTCATGAACGCCGTAAACGTCGTCGTCTTGTCGCTTTTCACCTTGCTCGCCTTGTGCTCTGTTCGACGGGAGCGGCGCCTGCCGATCCTTCACCGAAATCGACGGCCGCCTCGTTTTCCTGGTCCGATACTCTTCTACGTGGAACGTATTGTGGTTCCTCTTCGAGCTCGTCAAGCCTGAAACCCCCCAGTCGTATTCTCGGCTGGCTTGGCCCAGCTCCGTCATTGCCTTCTGCGCCATGTGTGTGCGTCGTGGGCTGGTTGACATCTATATCAGGCCACTCTCGCTGCCGGTATCTGGGAGGGTCGGATGGGTCACTTGTATGTATTCGTACAAGGTCCGTATATTCGAGGTCTGGACCATGGTAGTCTTCCATGATGGCGCCTCCAAAAGCACCGTCATTCTTGTCTGCACTGCCATAGCCTGGAGGAGACGGCGGTACGTCTTCGTACATTGGAGGCATCTCGTCTTCCCAGCTGATGCCCATACCGGCACGATCAGAGACGATGAGAGCGAATTGCATTCTCAGCACCCGAGCTGCTCCAGTGGGCGTGATAAGGTTTGTGTTCTTGTTCGGCACGAATTCCTCTGCCACGATGAGTTCTACTATCAAGTTGTGCTTCACCTCCAATCCTGATTGAGAGTCGACATCGCAGGTGGGCTTGTGTGACGGCTTCGTGGAGAGCTGAGCTTCGAAGTCTAGCATGATTTCACCGCCAGCAGTGTCAAAGTCCGTTTTCCAACCAGTCTTCAATTCACCATTGCCCAACTGCCTCGAATCGCTGTGTTGGACAGCCTTCCCTTCGGATACCTTCGCCTTGTGTTTGTCGCAGGGGACAGATTTAACCTTAGAGTTCTCCTCAATCCTCCACATCATCTTCTTGAGTCGCCATCTCGTCTGACTTTGTTCTTTCTTCTCGATCACACCGCTGAGCGACAACGATACAGGGAACTTGCCGATTGGGTGAACGACAGGCGGCATGTTGACTCGCCCTGTCAGATGCGTAGGAGGAAATATGCGGATGCTGGCCTTGTCCGGACCGGGGGGCACAGCCCTCGACACATGGAGAGGATGTGTAAAGGTAATCTTTTCGCCGCTAGCAGTGGTTGCATTGACGATGAAGGAGTAGGTGATGGACCCAAGCTGGCAATGGGTTGTGGCAGGTAATCGACCCCCTAGTAGATGCGACCAAGGAAATTGGTTGTCACCCATCTTGTAAAAGGACTTCGGCTCGGAGAGGAACTTGAATTCCCTGATTGTTTCGTGCTTGTTTGTGCATTCCCTGCATTCTTTATGCACGGGCTTTTTCGTACTGGTTTCGACTTGCAAGACCATATTGAACTTCGTCAATCTAACCTCTCCAGAAGGATCGTCTACATTGAGTTTTAGTCTGCCGGAGAGTAGTGCACCCGCTGAGTAATTTGTAGACCCATGGAATATTGTAGGTGGCGACTCCATGATCATCTCGAACTTGCATGGCTGTGGCTTGAGGCCCGGCGAAGCCACTGATCCGTTCCTAGGAGTGGTTCGTTCCTTGGACTTTGCAGCAGGACGTATCGCCAAAGAGCTCCGCTTCTTGTCCCGCGCATCTCTTTCTTCCGAATCGCCTGGTTTCTTCGATTTCTTCATGGGGTGCAACAATGCATCCATTTTGCCAGTCACGTTGCCAGATATAGAACCCCTCCTGATCTGTGTAAGTTGCGGCGCAGTATCTATGTATTGCGTTCCCAATTTCCGGGAAAGTAATCCGAGAACCTCGTTCACTGCATTGCTCGAGGTGTGGGGGGAGGGACGATCGAACGAAGGTCTTCTTGGCATGACCTTCGTGGGCAAGAGAAATCAGATGCCTATTGCAGCAGTGACGTAGGCGCAGAAAAGCTGTATCTGGGGAAATAGCCGAGAGAAGAGGGGAAGAGAAGTGGACGGGTATGTGCGCTGTATGCACCTCTTTGGAACACGCTGTGCTATCTCTGATTGCTGGGTTGGTAAGGTGAATCAAACAAGCCTTTCGCTACTGATAAAGCCACTGGCACTTAGATCAGTGGTGGACGTTCTCGCAGTGTGGATCGCCGGGTGAGAATGTGTTTATTTGGTTCAAAAGGGCAGTGCGATGATAGAAGGATCAAGTGAAATAATCATGAAGATGCGACCAGAACTCGACCGTACCATTGAGCGTAGGCGCAGACGCGCTCTTTGTACGTGACAACAAAATCGTAGTCACCGTTCCAGGGTGCGTGGCTGCATCACGATTGAGTAATAGAAACTCAGCTTTGCATACAACCTAGACGCTTCAGGACAATATTCAAACCAAGACTCAGCAGATGGAGTAGCGGCACAGAGTCGGGATCGGCCATCAGATCCAAGCGTGTGAGCTTGTCAGCTTGGAACGATGCTCTAAGTCAAAAACGACTGAGAATTTTTCCCATGCGGCTGACTTCAGGTTTACGCCAAAGCTTAGAGCTGGATCCATACTGAGCAACATACACTTCGGAGAAGCTTTCCTCCAGGCACGTTTCAACGAAACTCAAGCCTGAGACGCGCCAGCATCTCGATAAACCGGGTTAAGACGCCGTGCTGGGTCTGCACTTTGATGCATGTTGACAAGACTTATGACGAGCGTCTGGATCATAACCAAAGTGCCTGTTCGGACATACCGCTGATCGCCAGCCTTCACAGAGGAAATAAGATCCCCTTTGAGAAGGTCCTCATCTTACTGTCCGCGGAGTCACATTCATGAACCTCGACGGCTACACTAGGACAAGTTCAAACCTTGTGAACACCCTGGTGGCTTGTGACCTGCGGTGAACAACGCAGAGGGGTCAAGGCATTGATTGGGCGGTGTCGGCTCGCTTTCCA
The DNA here is from genome assembly GCA_002319055.1 of Knufia petricola. Lineage (NCBI taxonomy): Eukaryota > Fungi > Ascomycota > Eurotiomycetes > Chaetothyriales > Trichomeriaceae > Knufia > Knufia petricola. The sequence goes on along the minus strand of NMUC01000020.1, from coordinate 110,374 downwards.
AATTTGGCAGTGCTTTAACAGCCTGCACCCCGCAAAGAGCTGAGCTCGCCCAGGCCTCTTGCAGCGCATCTGTTGGTTGACCCCAGAAATGTGGACTTCAGCCACTGGCGATCACCAGCGTCTTGACCTCCGCGGATGGCATGCGATATTAAGCTCGCGATCTGTTGTCACCTATCAGTTATTGCCTGAGAATCACTCCGGTCGTTTGGTAGCTACTGTTGAACTTGCTCTTGCAGTGTTTAGTTATGCGACGCCTGGATCGCCGATGTGACATGTTGACTCAGGAATGGCGGCCCGCGCACGCAAATTTTCTGCACGTGGTGGATGGTTTGGCCTTCCGCCCTGAGACGCCGATCAACTTATTACTCGATTGGATCCATTTCACCTCCACCCTTTGTACAATTGAAGTCTGGGGCGGAGCTAGGAGTTCGCCATAGCTGCTAAGTTTTCTATTTTGGTTGGCCCGGACCCAATAGGAAGGCACATCATTGACCGTACATCAGCCACAACGAGATTGCTTGTACTCCGTCAAGCGGGCGTCTCCGATCAGGTCACGCACGTGCAAGAGTAAAACTTGAGTGCATGTGCTCGCACAGTGCTGGATGTCAATTGTGAAGCTTTCGAAAGATTCAACTGACCGCGTCAGTGGAAGGATACGTGGTACGTGGAAATCTCAGGAAGTGTTCGTTGGCATTAGCGTACCCAGGGTCTTTTAACCAATGAAACAGTATGCCTTGTCGTGCTTTGCCACTACATCAACGAGGCTGATTCCACTTTAGCAAGAATGTATTTTATCCAATTAGTTGAACGATCAATACCTATTGTAGCACGCTAATGCTTACGAACACTTCCTGAGATTTCCACGTATGACCTCCTGTCTCCGGCGGATTCCTATTTCCGTCGCTGAGGCTGATTACATCAGACTGACGTCGGAGCCGACTCAGTAACACACACTGTAGCAATTTTGTCAAGGCGTCCTGACTTGCCACTGTCCCACTGGATGCACTTTTTCAGAAAATGCCATAGCCGTAGTACCATGCATAAGCACCGGGTCCGGAAACTCCTGCCAGAGCGCCTAAAAGTCCGAGCTCAATGACGGACCAGACCCAGAATGTTCCGATGCTTGGGGCATTCTTCATAACTGCCATATACCCTTCGTCGTTGGTCAGATAGATCAAGTAGCAACCCGAAATGTTGGCGATCGCTACGAACATCAGCTGCTTTAGACCACTGATGGCGTCGGCAACTTGCGTTGACGTATGTATCGTGACCAAGTGTCCATGCGTGAAGTGAATCAGCAAGCACAAGATGGGAAACGCTTGCAAGACTGTGTGCCAGAAGACGTGTTTCCATATCAGCTCCTCGGCGTATTGATGTACCGTAAGTGCCTCTAATGTGAAGTGCAATGCCGACAGGCTCACTGCTAGCAGCAAGGTGTCCAGCCATGGACTGACATCCTCGCTTATGACTTGCCCTGGCAGAACACCACCATCTAACGGTTTGATTTCGCCGTCTGGCCCGACGGCCACGTTGACCACGTTGTCCTTGGTTGGCAGCTTGTCGAACGTACTTGCGCCTCCTGCCAACGCAGCCTGTCTCTCCGCTGCTAACTCGTACAAGGTCTTCGCGTCGCGCTTAAAGTTCCCAGGTGGCCGTGCATACCGCACGTCGACATCCTCATCCTCCTTCGGTTTCTTGGAGCTTTGAGCTCTCTTCTGCTTGCGATTCATGGGTTTGATGCCAATGCTGTAGTGACTGAACGGATGCAAAGCATATATGTAATTGGTTATCGAGAAGTCCTCAGCCCGGGCTCAAGTACAACAAGCCGCCAAGGCTCGTTCCTGCATGGCGGAGTCAAACCACAAAATTAGCGCCCTCCACTTCTATCTGGTCGATCTTCAACATGTTGGAGAGTAACAATGGGAGTGAAGTAGCAAATTCAAGTGCTGACTTTGGAAACACCTAACTCGAAACAGGCAGATGGCATAAGACATCGTTATAACGGAGCTGTGGAGGGATCTATGCTATAGGTCCGGTGGTTACAAGTAATTTAGTAGATGTACTACTCAACCACACGACAACCAAGTTATCGACCTTGAAAGGACGGGATGATGGAGCCCGAAGAGCTGCCTGATGGCAGCCTTGTCTGCTCTGCTCATAAACCAGCAATTTGTGGCAAGTGCGGCGTTGACTACAGCTTCATGGATGATGTTCCGGATGGTGACAGAGCAGAATCGGACGGCGAGGAAGCGATGACAGAAGAAGAGATGGCGGCCTTCAGAGCTCGCATGGTAGCCAAAAAAGGTAAGAAAGCCACTTTGAACGCCTCTTAGAAAGTCATGTCTGATCACATTAGGCTGTGCATGCATGCTGCCAGTACCCGATTCCGGTTGCTATAATTGTGATTGGAAGCTGAAGGAAAAGCTGAAGGAACAAGGCGGAATGGACACTTGCGCAACATGTGGCAAAGCCTATGCTTTGAATGGAAATGGTAAAGGAGAGGCTCTCAAAAGCTGCGCAAGATGCCTGCAGACCAAGTACTGCTCGCGGGACTGTCAGAAGAGCGATTGGAAGGCTGGCCATCAGAATGTCTGCAATAAGGCAAATGGCAAACGACAAGGACAAGGAGAATGCGTTGGAGGCTTGATGAACCGGCAAAAGGACAAGTGTCATTGACAGTAGATGGGCGAAACATGGCTGATTGAAGTCTAATCACATGCTGTCGCTAATCTCCTCTTCCTCCCTCTTTTTATCAAAGACTTGTTTGCTAACTTCGTCACCCACCTCACGATCCATTCTCGGAGCAAGATGATAAGAACCACAGCACAAACTGGCACGGCAATAGACCAGAAGAACTTGTCACTGTGTTTTTGCACGCCGGGGAACACCTCAAAATTCATTCCAAAATAGCCGGTCAAGAAGGTAAGTGGCAAAAAGAATGCAGACACAATCGTAAGCTGCTTCATAGCCTCGTTTTGATACGACGACACGACGTTAAATATGAGGTCGACCAAATTGTCGGCATTTCTCCTCATCTGGTCGTATGCATCTTGGATGATTGATACGTGGTCTTCAACGTCGCTTAGATATGTCTTAGTAAGCTCGGATATGCTCACGCCTGCTGAAATGACCTCCAGTCGTTGTGTTCGTGGGAATTGTGGCATGGGTGGTCGCTCGTTCGGTCCAGTTGGAGCGGGTGTCATTGCTCTCGAGGGCACAGTAAGTGCAGTTGCAGTTGCTTTGTGCTCCTTCAGAGAACCGATTAATTGGTTCACAGGTGCGATAGCGTTTCGAAGTACAGCGATCTCACTTGTGAGAATGTACAAAGAAGTAGACTCTTGTATGTCTGGGTCTGTCAAAACTGCTAGCTCGAGATCACCTATGGCGTCCTGATATGCCGTGGTCACCGGTATGGCCAGGTCAATGATGGTGTCAAGAATAGACTGCACCAGCATGCTGGCGTCGCACGATTGGCGGAGGATCGTGTTCTGAGACTGGAGCCGCCGCATAATAGGCACCTCGACGTCCTGCGCCGAATACTCAAAGAAGCTGATTACCGTGTTGTCAGCTGTCAGGAAAATAGAAACTTGCTCCATGGAGACGCCCAGCCCTCTCTTGCCTAACGTTGAGTGCCGTTGCATGAATTCAATGCGATCTTCATTTGGACCGGCATGATACTGCTGCAGCGTTCTGACCTTTTTGGGCACCCAGGGAGCGGTCACTCCCGATGTCTGCTTGAAGGTCGTTGACTTGGTAAGATGTCCCATACGCGCAGGAATCGACCGCTTCTTCTTCTTCTTCTTGGGCTGCATGAAATCTTTGATCCAGCTTCTAATTGCTCCTCCACGTTTTTGCTGATGCTGTAGAGCGTGTCTCCGACGTTTCCGTTCGCGTTCAACCCTTGTTCTGCTTTGAACTTTGTCAAGGCTGCCATTACGAGAGTTGTATTTATCGTAGTCCCGGTCCTTGTCGTCCTCGTACTCGTCCTCTTCCTCGCTGCTACTGTCATCCTCATCCTCGACATTCACAAGCTTTTGCAGTGGTAATACAACGTACGTATGGTCATTATACCAGTCAGCCTTTGTTCTGTTCCTCGTGTTCAACAGATCCTCAATTGCCAGTCTATGGAGACACTTGTACTTTCCCAGCTCTTTGATAACATCCCACGACAGACCGTTGACGTTGATCCATCTGACCTGGCTCCAGTCCTCTTGTCCCTCTGCAAGAAAATCCTTCAGATTCTCGTTATCCAGAAATTGCGAGTTCATCTGCTCGGGACTGTAGTCAACCACCATTATCTCACATTGCTGGTGCAACTGCTCCAAGTGACGTATCTCACGATTCTCGTCATCCGCAGTTGTATAGGGAGGAGGGTCGCTTGTGTCGATTCCTGGTTCCAATCCAGGTGCCCAACCCGTCGCCGCGCCCATCTCTTCACCACCATAAGCAACATGTGTTCCTGCTCTTCCTCTTCGTCTCAAAGATTTTGCGCTCGCCAGCGACGCGTTTGTATCGACGCGATGTACGCGACTATCTATGGGCGTTGCGGACTCGTCATGCCGTCCATCGTAAGGGGATATGAGCTGGCTGATCGATTGCCTTCCTCGCCTGGATGAGGCATTCGATGCCTTTTGCGCTTCGACATCGACCCCTTGCTGATCTACGCTATTACGTGTATTGTGCCTGTCATCGCCGAAGTCGACCACTTTGGCAGTATTGCGTGCGGAGGCGCCCTCCATGGTTCGCGATTCAAGAGTCGCGTATTCGTGAGCAGTGAGTTATGCGTGTACAAGATAGTGTCACCCCGGGTCGAGTGGATTTGTATCAGGCGCTCTGTAATGTGAGTTATGCATATGCACGCTTGGAGAATCTAATACACGGAAGAATGGACCGTTGTGTGCAAACATATCAATGTTGTCAAGGGCTCGAAACTTTAGCTAGCTGAAACGGGGGAGGGCGAAGGGGAATTAAGAGTAAGCACCGCTGCGAATAAGCTTCGCTCACGGTCCTTCCCTCAAGTCAATGTATGCTTAGCGTCCTCACAGAGGGCCTTCTAAGTTCAGCACGCGTTAGTACTGCTTCTCTTCTTGTGACGCACTGGACTTATACACTGCTATATTACTCAACCACAATCATGTACCAAGGCCATGGTGAGTGACATGTGCTGAATCGTGGCTACAGGATAGCTAGCTGCAAAGACGCACTTTGTACAAGATAAGACACTGAGCATCTGCATATCCCTGGCATGATCTCAGTTGAGCCTGTCATCATTGTCCTTCGTTGAAGCGGCCCAGCAACGCTTCAAGATTGTACACCTGGTTCACACGGCCATGCTTCTTCGCTTCATTGCGAATGAGGTCCAACATCTCTTGGGCCTCTGGCCCAGGTGGTAGCTCTGGGAGTGCGTTTGCATCAAAACTACCGTTCAGCTGCCTACTAGGACTGTCCATACGACTGCCACCAGATTCAATGCTTGCATCACGGTGGCCAGCTATCATGCGATGTTTTCGAGCTGCAGGCGAAGAAATCGGTTGCGTGACGGCTTGTTCTTGCACCTCCTCATCCTCGTCGTCTTCGTCCTGACCTACAGCCATTGAGGAGGTTCTCTTGCTGGCTTTGTTTGCCCCACTTGGCCGCAGCACAGACTTCAGGCGATGTTTCTTCTTTGATGTTCTAGGCACAGGCGTCCGAATGTCGTCCGCGACTTCGTCCGCCAACGTTGCCTCAAGCTCGGCGTAGATCGCCCTGGTCGACCAATTGAATTTTTTTCGCAGCCTCGCTTCGTTCATCAATCGAAGCAGCGGCTCTGCTGCGCGTTCGATCGCCGCGATGGCTGATTTGTGGTTGCCCGAATAGCCAGGCATTTTCTCGACCTCTCGAGCCAGATCCTCAATTCCGGCGGTCTTGATGTCGAATGTAGTTGACTTGCGTAGTACGTTGAGTAGAGACCATATTGGTTTCGTCCAATCTATAGCGTCGTCTTCGCTATCTGATGATGTCTGAGACCTTTGGCTGGATTCTGCGGATTCCTGCTGTGCAGTGGTTTGCGACGCATCACTCTTGGACGACTCGTCTTCGGAAGCTTCCAGCTTTTGCTCTTCTTCTGCCGAAGACTCCTCCACCTCCATCTCCTCTGCGTCTTGCTGAGTCAATTTTGCTCGAAGCTCCTCTATCACCTCAGTGTACGTCTCGGCCAGGTGATTCCACAGATGGGTCTGCGACCAATCGATGTCTTCTCTCTCCTCTATCATCTGCTTCAACAAAAACTTGTGATGTTTGTGGAGGATCTCCATGGCTTCGTCGTCATCATCTACGCGATAGTCGGTGTGCTTCTGATACTCCCTCAGGAATGGGTCTATTTGGAAGCCTAACCTCTTTCTCTTCTGAGGCAGCTTCTGATATTGATCAACCATGAAATAGAACATATCGATCGCCTCGGCAGTATCGTTGTAGTGGCTCAAGTAGCGATCAGAGGGGCTGATCTCATACCAGCCAGCCTTCCCGGCGGCCCAAATGACTGGCTTCCCCTCATCATTTTGGCCGAAGCTGTAATTGGTCACGTTTTCAATCTTCATTCGTACATAGGTTGGATCCTCGAGGACGGCGAAGTGCTCGTGCTCTTCTTCCAGCGGCATCAGCTCGCCGAGCACACACAATGGTACATCTTCAGCAGCCTCGAGGAGATCGGCGTATCTCCCCTTGCCTTGGTAAAATACCTTCACTTCTCGCAGCGCAAAATCCGGCCAGTCATTCACGTCAATGGGCACCGGCTCGAGTGGTTTAAGGACGCGTTCTTCGGGGTAAGTGGTCATTGCAGCCAAGAAGAATAGCTCATGCTGTCCCTCGGCAGGAAATCGAGACGCGTCGAGCGCGCATACAATTGTAGCTTACGAAGGCTGAGCCAACGATCGCTCGTGATATTCAGAACTTTGCGCAAGCGAACGACTGGAGTGATTTCTGTGACGCGGAGAGCGATATGTGCACCGATAAACCCTGGCACACATTATCATAACGAAAGGGCATCACTGGATACCTGCGCGCGTTGAAGCATCTACCACATGTGTTGTTGTTGCCGACAAAGTAGCCTGCGCAAGTCGAAGTGGGCGGATGGGTTAGCGCAGATCTGAAGACACGCCAAACGTCATAGTGCAGCGTTTCCATTTTTGGACATCTTGGCACAGCGCGCTGGTCCTTTGCTCTTCACCGTAGAGGGCTCTGGAGTGAGGAATACCGCGCTCAACACAGCAGGAGGCTGCTTCCTTGTGCTCTCAACTCTCAACCACTAACATCCTATGTTCCTACGCGCCACGATGGCAGGTTCGACCGGCAAAGTGCTGGAAGGTGTCTTTGGTGAGAGGCCAATTCCTCCCCTTAGGCATAGATCTCAGCTTTGCTTGACCACCGGAGTTTCCTAACATTCAATTGTGGCATAGCCATTAGGAAACCTCAAAGCCTCTCCTCCGCGCAGCTTCTTCGCGATCTCCAGCATGCGTTCGCAGCCTCCCAAACATTCGCCCCTCTGCTAAGAGAGACCAAAGCAAAAGAGGATCAGAACAGACATCGATCGAAGCGGAGAAGGATGGACAATGATAACGTCTTCAAGATGGGTCACGGTGGGACGCTTGATCCCATGGCCACAGGAGTCCTGATTGTAGGCATCGGCAGAGGCACAAAATTCCTCCAGAACTTCCTCGATTGCACCAAAACATATGAGACGGTAGTGTTGTTCGGCAAGAGCACAGACACATACGACGTCGCAGGAAAGGTAGTGGCTTCTGCGGACGCCAGTCAGATTGATCGTAAACTTGTCGAAGAAAAGCTCGAAGGTTTCAGAGGCCGAATCAAACAAGTCCCTCCTATTTATAGTGCTCTCAAGATCGATGGCATGAAAGCGTATGACTATGCTCGTAGCGGCAAGGCTCTACCGCGAGAGCTTGCTGCACGGGACATGGAGGTCGCTGAATGCGTGTTGACCGACTGGTATGAACCTGGGAAGCACGAATTCCGATGGCCTGCAGCAGAAGCCCCAGAGCAAGAGAGGAATGTGTTCAAGCAACTCGTTCATCGAGAAGAGAATGACAACGACACGGCTAACATCAAGACTGAGCCTGTCAAACATAGTCGCAAAGAGGCCGAAGACACAGTCAAGAACGCGCCGGAAGTACAAGAGACAGTGAGATCTGAGGGCACTGAACAAGAAGCACAAAATGCATTGTCAAAGGAAGAGAAGGCCGCCAGGCACACCCACACAATATCTGGGTTGGCAGAAAAATCTGCGGACGCGCCAGCAGCTCGAGTACGACTGACGGTATCAAGCGGATTCTATGTGCGGTCTTTTGCTCACGATTTGGGTCTGGCCTGTGGCTCTTATGGCACCATGGCCGAGCTTGCTCGTACTCGTCAGGCGGACTACTCAACGGCCAGTCCTACACCCGATAGCTTGATACCTGCGCTTGATCACACTGATATCGCGTCGGGCGAAGATGTCTGGGGTCCAAAGATCACAAAGGTTCTCGAGGCATGGCTGGATAAGAATCCTGCGCCAATCACGAGCAACACGAATCGTAGAGACAACCGCTCCTTTGATACGAGGCCAACCAGCCGAGCAAGACGAGACGAAGGAGGTGCATATCACAAACGACGGAATAGTTCCTCGCCAGAAGCATAATAATCGCACCCCGAATAAGGAGAAGGTGGTTGATAGCCGCACAAACCGCGAGGTCCATCGCGAGTTTGTTCTCACGTCACAAGGTGCTGGTCGACCATAAAACAGTGTGCATCAGAAAGAAAGCGACTATAATGAAAATAGTTGCACGACATCAGAGCTTGTGTCTTAATCATGCGGTGCCGAGCGACTCTGGCGCATGGTGCCCCAGTGTTGTTCCTGTCGCACCTTCCTATGGTGCCAGCATGCCTGGACCACATCAAGCTTGGTGTCGTAGCTGCGACATCGATAGTTTCAGCTGTCTGACTTGAGCACTGCCGTCACATCCCTCAGCTAATCAGCATACAACGAGTGGCACTTTCCGGCAAATCTCCTGCTTCCGATACCTTGCTCGCGTTTCTAAACTAAACTCACAACAGCTGGACAAGGACAAAACGATTGCACTTCGAACTCTATGTGCCAAGAATTGACAATATGAAGACGGTGATCATCAACGCTAAGCCAGGTACTAATGTAGATCATCGCATGGCTCAACGTTCTCCACGCGGTCATCCTTGCAGGGCACCAAAGCTACCCCCCACAACCATGGTACTTACTGGGGCTTTGTGGAAGACACGGCAGTACGAACTGGGGCACGTGCAAGGCACGACCCTTACGAGCTTCGTCATTGGTGAAGAGACCATTCTCCTGCTGACCCTGCCGTATGCAAACACGAAACGTTGCAACTCGTGTCGAAGCGTCATCCTCTTGGGTCACCCCGGCCAATACATGGGAGCAGTTTTAGCCGTTGAGATCGACGTCAGCAAAGTCAGACATTCTCCCTTACATCCCTACAGGCGTGCTCGCTTGCACTGTCGAGCACTCAAGGCTGTGTACCAATGTTGTACTCGTGGAAGCATCGTCATTGATGCCAACGTTCATAAGGTTTTTGCAGGCGAGCAGCGCGGTATTAGAAGCAAAAGATCAACTAGCTTAGTCCTGATGAGGCAGCTTCTCCAGGCACGGCAAGCACTATGAAGCCTCTCTTAGAGGGTATCGTCAATCTCGCTCGTTCGTCATACATGTGTTCCCTGCTTCTTCTTGAGACACAATCATCATCGCCATATTCAGACAACTTAGTTGGTTCCTCACCCCAGACGTCGAAGAAGTGATCGACGTTGTGGCTTCTTTGTAGATATTACATCCATGACGATGCAACAACGATTGACGAGCTTATAGACTTGCTGAAGGAGTATAAGAATGTAGCACATTGCCCGCTCAGAAGGTAGTGAACAATCATCATATCAGCCTTCCACGATCTTCTCGAATACTCTCATCCAACCATTGCAACCACGCTTCGAAAAACTCTCTCAGCAATCCCAAACCCAACAGTCATCATGCTCTTCTCAATCCTCACCTCCCTCACCCTGGCAGCCACCATGGCCTCAGCTATGCCAACACTCAACCAACGCCAAACCGTAGTCTGCGCCGGCACATACAGCAACGCCCAATGTTGCGCCACAGACGTCCTTGGCGTCGCAGATTTGAACTGCTTCAACCGTGAGTATTTGACTTAGGGCCTTTAGCACGGAGCACGAGCTAACAACCACCGTAGCACCGTCCACCCCAACCTCAGCAGACAACTTCGAATCTATCTGCGCTGAAGATGGCCAGCAGGCCAAGTGCTGCGTGCTGCCGATTTTGGGACAGGCCCTCATCTGTCAGGACCCCGTGGGGACATCATAGACACGTCTTAGGCGTTGCACAAAACTGTCGCGGGCGGTGGCAGCATGACCAGAAGAGCATTGCTTGTCAGGTCTTACCTTTTGTATAATGATCAACAATTGTACCGTCCCAAACTATGCCTGATCCTGTTCCTATTTGTCAACACGCGCCATTTCCGAGAATCGCTTCTTCAGTGAAAAGTCTTGTACCTGACTGTCAAACGGCCATTGTGCGTTAGATGAAGCTTTGGCAATTCGCGTGCGCTTGAACTCTTGCTTCAAGTAGGCGCGAAGCATTGATCTTCCATTCGTCGCCGGTTAGTGACTTCTGCTCCCTTTTGCTCATGTTGCCTGAGGTGTTCATGGTAGTGTCCGTTTCTCAAGCTGGTACCCGTGTACTCCAGTCAACAATACCGGGAATAGCGCTTCAAGTTTGAGGCCTGTCATACACGTACCAGCGTAGCTTGACATGGGCATTAATGGCTTGCTTCGACCTTGTCGACATGGTACAGATGACGAGCATAAGTGCTGACATAGTAACCTGCAAGGTACACTGCTTCATGCTGTCTATGAACGCCAGTCATTACACTCAGATATTTCATGGATGGCCAACTTCAAATCGCAATCGGTAGTACAGAACGGTGTCAAGGAACTTTGGCTCTAGGTCTTGCAACGAGTACAATACACAGTACTTGGATATTTAAGCATTCGCAACGCCAGTATAGGATTATTTTGTTGCTCGTAGCTGAAATCCAAAGCTCCTTCGCATTGTCCTTGATGCACGGTGAAGGAAATCAGCCCGAAGCAGCTGCAAAGTTGCAAGCGAATGTCGATAGAGAAGTAGAACCCATATTGTTCACACGTTCGTTGCCAATTCAACGCCTAGACCAAGGTCCCCCTAAGTCCCTGGTGGCAATGGTTGTGAGTTCCTGAACCGATGTCAGTAGTCGCTCAGGCCATCGTCAATGTACACCGGCACTGGCGGAGGGAAAGCCCAATCGTCCATGGTGGATGTAGACACTGACCTATCCTCGAGCGGCTTCATTGTCCCGATCTCCATACAGCAAAAGCATCGCAGGTCGTCCAGCTGCTTGCTCAGGCAGTTCTTCTCGCATGCATCACTCCACTTGCCACACGAACACGCTTGTCGCAATGCTGGCTGAATTGACAGGCATTTCTGGCATTGTCGAGATTCTTGAGGCTTAACGAGAGAATCGACACTGAGGAAGAACTCAGCATACTCAAGTTGTAGGGTGCGGTACGCGGGGTCCGGGATCAGACAGCTGTTGTGCTTCCGCATCACCAGGTCCAGAGCGAGCATGTCCTTGAGTGCAGACCCATACTCTGTCGTCTCGTTCAGGACGTATCTGATCATGTCTTGCTCGTCTTTCTGCATGATCTTCGTCTGCCAGCGGTCGACGCTGGAGAGCAAAGACAGGTTTTTAGCGTTCGAACCAGACGTCCTCCCCACAATTAGGTGCTGATGATCAAAGTCGAAGTCTGCAAGTGAAACCGTGCTATCTTGCCAGACGTCGTCCCTGTGTCGGGCAGCTCGATATGTTGGTGGGAAGCCATCAACACCTCGAACGCGTTTCTGTGAAATGAAGATGTCGCTCCAGCTTGCGAAATCAGCTAGCAGATCGAACACTTCAGCATGGGTGTTCTTCGTGCCGACGATGAGCATTTGCTCCCCATCTCGGAGATACTTGCCCATATGGTACTTCAATGTTCTGGTGGGTCCCCGAGGAACGAGGTTGTGCTTGTCGACAGCTCGTCGTGGTCGCTTACTCCAGAAGTTCCGAGCAAATTCTTGCAAGCAGAATTTCTCAAGTCTTTCGTCACAGCGTCGCCTCGCAAAGCAATACATCCGCGCATGCAACATGCACGACTGGAAATAGTCGCCCTCTGCAGCATAGTCATCGGTGACCTTGCTGAATTGCGAGCCTGTCTGTAATGTCGAGACATTGGCCTCTGGGTATGAACTCGAATACAAGTAGATCAGATACCGCACCAGTAAAGCCGCGTCCTCATCTGGTAATGTCGTGGCCTGCTCAGCGGCTTCCTTGAACTGCCCACCAGCCAAAGCTTGGAAGAACGGACTCTGGCTGCACAACACAAATCTGTGAACCTTGAAGGCATGCTCTCCGCAGCTGATGTCAAAGTCGGTGAACTTGGCATCGTGCAGCAGTCTACTCAACGGTCAGCTAGAGATGACAAACGGTTGCTATGACATACTTCAACTGCCCCTCGAAGTTGTAGGTAACCTTGGGGAGCTGCGGTTCATTGATCATCCTGGCGACGTCCATGACATTAGGTTGGAATGACATCTTGAGACGCTAGGGCTATGTGTATGTTTAAGTAATATGCTGGATCTTCCTTGAAGGTTGAGACGATGGTAGAACAACTTGGTTCGATCGTAAGACAAACAGCGTAGGTGCATATACTGCCCCAAGTTGTAGTTCACAAGTGAGTGCAAGCCTCCTGGAGTGTTCGCTCGGGTATCACATGGTGTTCATGCTGTGTCAGGCGCTGCTCGCTTGGGGTATCGATTTGATTGGTGGCCGCTTCGTGAGGCTGCATGCCAGGCGGCACTGCACCAAAATCCCCAAACATCTCTGTGTGGCTGTGAGAAAGACTTTGACTGGCTCTAAATCGGCCGTGTCTTGGACCGGCAGTTTGCTACTCACTGATACGATACACAGTCTGGCTTGATCAGTGTTCAAACATGAATATTCAGGGATTGAGACGCTCAATCTTCCACCCATCGCCATCTCGGGTGTACTTGAATCTATCATGTAATCTGCTTTCTCTGCCTTGCCAAAATTCAACCATTTCAGGCTTCACTCTTAACCCGCCCCAGAAGTCAGGTACAGGAATGTTGTCGACACCCTCGAACTTCTTTTCAACGTCGCGAACTTGTTGTTCAAGCTGAGCCCTTCCGTCGTCGCCGCTGCTTCCATTTGATCGAAGAGCACTTGATTGCTGACTAGCCCAGGCACCTATTCTGGAGCCTCTAGCACGGGTGTCGTAGTATACTTGGGACTCTTCGGATATCAGTCTCTCGCATGGACCTTCAACTCTGACTTGACGCTCCAATGGCTTCCACCAAAAGCACAACGATGCATAGGGATTACTCTCAACATCTCCCGCTTTGCGACTCGTGCCCCAGTTGCTGTAGATGATCCAGCCTCGGTCATCGAGCTCTTTGAGGTAGACCATACGACTGCTGACTTTGCCAGAAGGAAGCTCTGCCGTGCTCAACGTAACTGTCTCCGGTACCGTGCCCTTCAAGGCTGGATCGGAGAACCATTTGTGGAATTGCTGGAACGGGTCTGCGTCAAGATCCTCACGTGTCAGAACACCTACACTGAACTGGGCTGCTTGCTGTGGTGTTGGCTGTGCCGAGTCTGGAGGAGCTTCGCCAGGTGCAAAAATGAGCTTGCTAGCTTTGGACTGTTCCTTGTTCGATGCCATTGTTCGAACGGCGATGCGGGTGATATTGCTACTGAATTGACGAAGACTTCCACGAACTATCATCGCATTGTTACGCGTATCGCTAGTAAATGTCACGGTTGCGTCTCATCAGACTTCTTGACTTTCACCGAGCAAACAGGTACTTTTGACGAGGATCACAAACAAGACTTGATGATAATTGATTAAACAAAAAGTCATCAGCACGGTGATTGGGGCCAGCATTTCTGCCCAATCGAGAGTGGGCTGACGTGGATGGCCTGCCGGCCAGGCACTCTCCAGGGAGCCCCGACACAAACTTCTAAATTCATAATCTTGACTTCTTTCAACTCAACTTTTCGACTCTCAGAGAACTCTGTATCGAAAGCATAAGCTCATACAACTTTTCGACCCAGATACACAACTCCCAGACCTCTTCCATTCGTAAATTAGACGAATACCTGCGCTTTCAGATCGATTGTGCCAGAACTTCGAGAAGTCTTGGAATCTTCTGCCCCTTTTAGTACTAGTCTAGGGACACCCCACTCTGCCAACGAGCAACCTCACGCGAGGAAGCCACCTCTAAAATGGTAAGTCGGCAGACAAGAGCATGATGTTTTCTCGATTATGGTCTGCTATGGCAGTATGCTTTAGTGCAGAGACAAGCGCAATCGACCCGATCGGTTCTATGATGCGCTCGCGCATGACACCTACGACAGTTGTTCATGCCAGGCATGTTGTACACAGACCGAGGGGCGGGAAGCACGAGTGCCACGATTTATTACCTGGTACTGGCATCGACAGCAGTCTCGGTCGCCTTGTGCTGGAGCCATTGCTCAGCTTGAATGCCAAATTGCCTCAATGCACAAGTTCACGAATGGAGGTTTTCATCTGAATACTCTGGCGGTAGTGTCCAAACGCTTGGCAACTTCACCAGTAACTCGTATTCCGAGGTCTTGTGCGCAGAATAGTCAGGCACCAACAGCTGCTCCTTCCCCCATCACGACCACCTCGCTACCACTTCCCAAGAGAACGAAGACTAACCAATCCCTGCCCAGCCCGCCCCAGCCCCCATCAACACCTCCGTCCCGTCCGGCCAGTCCAGCCAATCCGCCAGGACCCCTATCGACCAACTCTCCGCCGACCAAGTCCAGTCCCTCAAAGACGTCTTCAGCCTCTTCGACAAAGACGGCTCAGGTTCCATCTCGACCGCCGAACTCGGCGACGTGATGCGCAGTCTAGGGCAGAACCCCACGGACGCGGAGCTCCAGGACATGGTCAATGAGGTCGATACGGATCAGAGTGGAAGTATTGAGTTTGACGGTACGGTTGCCTTCTTACATGTGCTGTATCTGCGTTGCATATTGTCGCGAGTCCCGTGTGAAACGAAATGCAATGCTGACATACGATGTGGCAGAGTTCATGGCCATGATGGCGACAAGTCTGCAGCCGCAGGATACCGCCGAGGAGACGATGGCCGCGTTCCGTGTATTCGACAAGGATGGTTCTGGCACTATCAGTGCATCCGAACTTCGAGATGTCATGAAGTCGTTGGGCGAGAACTTGACTGATGCGGAGATCGAGGAGATGATCAGGGAAGCCGATAAGGACAACAGCGGGACTATTGACTGTAAGTTATGCATTACGACCTGATCAGAGGGTCCGAATGAGATGAGTGCTGACTGTCATGTAGATGAGGAGTTTGCTAATCTGTTGTCGCCGAAATAAATGGATCAAGCTGGCCAACATCTGAAAGCGCTTAAGAGAGATAACGGTTAGCTCGAGCTTGAGGACAAGCCTTAGACCCGTAGCGTAGGAAAGACATTCATGCCCGAATCAAATCATGCTAAACAATTTTTTTCGAAGAGCTACTTGTGAAGGTGGCGCCCTCAACCTGTGAAACGCTGCTGTGGTGGTCTTGACAAGCTGACAGCTTGTCGGACCAGCATTTACAGCTCCTCACAACAGACCACTCCTTCGTCCATTAACCGTGACCTTCTGAATACCATCAACCATGCCGGACAATTTAGTGCTCGTGCAACAGTGATGATACCGGACAGCAGAGCTGATAGTAGGAACCGCTTCGTGCTGAGAACTTTGAAGCCTGTGATGCTGTGATCGAAAAAGGTTCAAGGCAAGAAAGTGATCTGATTCTGCATCAACGAACTGCTTTGTCAAGGTGAGGAACTGTGAGATGAGGACCAGAGGTGCCGACATTGAGTCAAAAGCAGGCTCAGTTCAAGCTCGAAGCCGCACCTCTGCAGATCTTTCAGCAAGACCTCTGGCTGGCAGAAAATGCAGCAGGCACGCAAGTGCCGCCGCTGACGCCTACCTAAACACAGGGCTGTACACCAGAAGGATTGCCCGATAGGCAGAGATACTTAGTGTATCAAAGCTAGCAAATACCCGACCTTCCTCTTGGCAGAACAGAATGACCAGCGGTAACAGAATGTGCCGCCGCTGTCAACTGTGTCCGTCCACGTACATAGTACATTGTAAAATCTCTGAAGCAGCTGCTACTCTCGAAGTGCACCATCACATGACGGCCCACTCAACACTAAAAGTCCTCATCTCCCCCTCTCGCGTTCCTGGCGTTGGATCTCTCCCGCCAAACAACCAGCCCTTCTTCACACCTGTTCCTAGTCTTCCACCACCTACAATGTCCATCAGATCAATTTCCTCGTCCCAATCTACTCCAATGGCTAGGAAGTGACTGTGGAAGCGGAGGGGGTCTCCAGGGTAGACGCAGAACTGGCAGCCGAAGCGCAGACCTGGCGTTGTGAAGAAGGTGCGTTGATGAGGATGGAGGTGCAGATGGCGGTAGAGGTTGTAAGAGCTGGTTGTTAGACCGGGTAAGAGGGAGGGGTTAGATGGTGATGTGGACATTTCAGTACTGAGAGAGGGAAGAAAGGTTGAAGTCGCTGGTGTTATTGAGACTTCTGATGGCGGTGGGGGGCCGGTTTGGTTGTCGGTGGATGTTTGAGTAGATATGGATGGGTCTTGCTCTTCCGGCGGCGCGAAGAGTGAATCTGCTGCATCGAGATCCTCTAATGACGTGGCTTTTTGAACTTGATCGTGATCGTTGGTAGGGTCTACTTCGGATCCAGCATCCTTACGCATTTTCTTCGCCTTCGTCCTCTTCAGTGCTCTCTTTTTGTCAGCCTCCTTCTCCCGTGCCTTCTCTGCGGAAATATCAACGGCTTGCTCTTCGAGTTCATTGACATATTGCATCCTTTTCGGACGATTTGCCTTTGCCATTGCGACATCATGAGCTTGAGCATCGTTTAGAATGTATCCTGTGCCTAGCTCAATCAAGAGCTGTGCCTCTTCAGGCATGATCTCCATCGGCAAGCCCATGAACACATTTTGTGACGGATTTGCGGCAGCGAGCCGATGAAGACACCACATATATTGTGATGCTTGCGGAGCCACGTGATTGCTCTAATGTCGAAGAGAAGATACCTGTTGTCGACGACTGATATTGGCACTGGCAGTCGTGGCTCGCTGTCTTCTTGTGCCATTTTGACAACCGGCACTAGCACCTTCCTGTACTGCTCTTAAAGCTGTTAGCTGTTGGCAGCAAGAATAGTGTGGGCAAGATAGCAGGCAATGGCTTGGTTCAATGTCATATTTCAACAACGTTTTTGATGATTCAGTCATGTGCCTCATGAGAGGTCTCAGTGGATTGACAGATATTCAAATTGTGTAATCATATTGAAAGAGCTTGTGAGGTCGTTAGGGGATAGACTTACAACAAGGGAAAGTTCGAGGCAATCGCCCAAGCTGACGGACCAGCAGCAACAGCTTCGTTGACGACCAGACCAATAGGCGAGTTGTAAGGTTTAGTAGTTCGAGCTCCGAAGAGCTGTGTGACGAGTTCTTACATTTTGGGATGTTGATATGAAGTAGAGTAAGAGCAGCTTGAATGATGTGAAAATTACTTGCTATAGTGATGCCTGAGGCAAGATTCTTGGCGTCGCTCGAACAGCCTTAGAGTCGTCCATGATCTCTGAACTCTTCGCTCCACACCGCTTTTGGATCACTGGCAAACATGAGCGGCCTTTGGTGGCTGTTCTTCTTACTTGTGCTGCCACTTCTCTTCTGGCTAGGTAGTGTCCCATGTTCTTCTACGACATCAGCGCTAACCTATTGTAGTGTTTCTCGCACTTTCATCGTGCTTAGGGGTCGACTTCCGAGCTCACATATCTGGCGTGACTTTCAACCCTCGGAGAGGTGCTTACGACCAGACCTTGTTCCGCACGATGACTACTCATGGTCCGCCTTCTTCAGAGCATATCGAGATGGAAACTATGCTCAATGAGCGGGAATACCCTCATTATGAAGAAGACTAGAGAATTATTTTCAAAAGTCCATCTCGGCTTTCTTCGGCTTCTCATCCTTTGACGCAACTTGCTGCGCATCAGTATCACCCTCAACAGGCGGCAAATTGAAGGGCCTGATGGTGAACTTGCGCCTGCTAAGGGTGAAAGTCCAGTCTGTATCCGCAAGAGGCGAGCCACTACCAAGTTCATGCATGATTGGTAATTTGTGGACGCGTAGTAGACCTTGTGGCGGCTCCTCTTTTGTGTTCGGATCTCTTGAATTTGCGAACTCTGCGTCTGCAGAATGAGGAAACGGGGTCAGTTCATAAACGCCATCAGAAAGCAGCTCAATCCATCTGGTCAAGCCCGAGCTGCGAGGATACAATGAGAGCGGCAGTGTCTGAATGAGCGTAAGTCTCTTGGGATATGCAGCGAGCAACTTCCGTATGCTGTGTTGGAAGTTGAGTATCTGTTCTGGTAGTGACGAGTGGAATGGATATAGCGCTGGGGACATCAGAGAAGGCACAATGACACGATGAACCGTATCAGGTGCTGTAGTGTTCACGATGCTCATGAGCTCCGATAAGATGCTAGCGAAGCAGTTCTTTGTGGGGTTCGGGTCAGGTTGGAGGAAACGGATCTGTGCAGAGGAAGGATGCACCAGACGCTTCGAAAGGTCAAAGGTGTGGCAGAAGGATGTCTGCTGAGCCCCAGTCTGCGCAGGAGCCATGTCAGTCGCAGCAACAGGAATTCTGTCTGGATTCGATATCAGTATATACAGAGTACGATTGATAAATTGTGCTAAATGTTCTAAACCCACCTCTTGCGGCCACGTCTGCGCTATTCTGGCCCAACCTCTCGTACCTCCAGGCGATCTTCATCTTGTCGTCTTGGGGAGCCTCGACCACCTTTTTGGATGGCTCGGAAGCGAGACCTGGCAGCTCACGGCCCCACTGCTCAGGCAAACCGACAACATGAACATGGTGGCCTTGCATCAATCCTTCGGCAGCATAGAATCGCAGTAAGGCGCCGGCGTAATCGGTGGTTCCGCTCTCCTCGAGCAGGACTGAAGTGCCTAGCGGTAGGCCGCCATGTCCTGCGAATAGACCATCGAAGCTGGCACTACCTGTTGATGTTACCGGCCTGCCGTCTGCTGCTGAGGGTCGCACACCAGGCAGTCGGACCGGCGCAGGTGCAGTAGAGGCTGTCGGCTGGGGGCGCCGGCCATCAGAGATCCCTATGTTGCGCTTGCGAAAGGACATGATCTGTTCTCGTGTACTAGACGCAGTGGCAGTGTCGACGTCGCGAAAAGGTCCGTTTGTGCAGACCTCTGGCGACAGACACGTGCCGACTAGCGCCAAAATTATTTCGACCAATTGCTCTTCACTTGCACAGTTGCATTCCATTTCCTCGACGACTTTCCGCACCTCGTTGAACGTCGCATAAATTGGAACCTCCACGAACACATTCAAGATGTCCGAAAACATCCTTTACGAAGCAAGTTTCAAGGTGGGAACTCTGAACAGCGCCAAATATGACCGGGTCTCACGAATCTCGTGCATGGACGATCAGAACCAGGATACGACATGCTTCCTGGATGTAAACACAGAACTTTACCCCGTAGAAGTCGACGATCGCTTGACCATGGCGCTGGCTTTGTCGCTGAACCTGGACGGAAGCAAGGACGACTCTAAAGGCTGGCGTAACGTTGGTCGCGGAGAGGCAACCTTGGCAGACGAATACGACTATGTGATGCACGGCAAGATCTACAGGTTCGAAGAAGGCGAGGGTCAGAACATGTGCGTTTTGTGATAAGTATGCGCCGCGTTGCAGTGCTGACATTGCGCAGAAAAGTCTACATCTCCTTTGGCGGCCTCCTCATGTACCTCGACGGTCCTTACAGTGCCCTGGCTGCTCTACGAGTCGACTACGTGTATCTGCTCATGAAGAAATGATCGGTCAAAGATTGCGCATTTGCACATACATCCACTCTCTGCGACACCTAGAACTGGCCCATGGGAAAGTCCAGCCTGCGATGTAGTCTCGACACGATTTCGAGGTACTCTGGCTCATCTTCGGCTGTTACGATGCCATGGCGAATGAAGAAATCGACCAGAAGCATGGCACAGTTTGGTTTAAATCGACCCGCTGCCATCGCTGACTGCACTTCCTTTACACTCAACAGCTGGAAATCCACCGCTTCGTTGTCCCCTGGCTGTGGCACAACGCTCTCCGGCAGCTCCAGATCATACACATATTGGCACTCGGGCTGGCATAGTCCTGTCTCACCTCCTGCTCGCTCGTCACGCACATAGAAATAGGTCATCGTACCGCAGGCTCGCGCCATCTTGACCATATTTTCCGGCAACGATGCTTCCTCCATCGATTCTCGAATCAGACATTCGAATGGCTTTTCGCCTGTGCTCAAGCCTCCTGCCACCGTGTTGTCCATCATGTTGGGATATGTTTGCTTGGTCGGAGCACGGCGAGGCGTCCACAGTTTCATGCCCTCAGCAGTCTGCGTGTAGGCCGTCATATGGATGCCATATGTCACAATGCCAAACAAAGCACTTGCTGAACGTTCCATGCTGAAAAGCAGTTCTTGTCCTGGTCCATACACTGGGTACAACTCATTCCGCCAGCCATCCAGAACCCGAAAGATTTTCGCTTCCCGTGCACTTTGCAAATACCTGGCAAGTACTGCTGTGCGATGCGCTGCAGCCTCCTTAGGGTCTGATGGAGTATCTGCGGGCTTGAATGTGAGTTCTAACGAGGCACTGTTTCTTTCCCACTCGGAGCTTGCTGGAAGCTTTTCGGCAACTTCTGGCAAAACATAGCCCAGCACTGCGATACAGCCCTCGAGCTTGAACTTGAAGTATGATCCAGCAGGGAGACCTTGTCCACAAGGGATATCCGAGTAGGGAAAGCTTGTTAAATGTCAGTCGCTTCCCGTCTTTGCTTGTGCCATGCATACTTGTCGCATTCGTTCACCAAGTCGAGATTTGTCTTGTGTTGTGTCATGTTCTCTACGCTGTGTGCCGCTCGCTCCAATTACACAATTGTGGTGAATCCTCGCTCAACGAATATTCTACGACGCTGCACCAGATCGCTCTAGTCTTGGCCAGCCAATTACGTCAGACTTCAGAATTGTCGCGAAACACCCTGCTACTTCCGTAGATTTCATGCTACAAGAGACCACATACGTGGTGCTCCCTGACACCACATCCTGGCTGTCAAGCCTTGCGAATGCTCGCGCTATTCCTCTGGACTACAAGAAGTACGCATCCGTCTAGAGAACAGAGTACCGCAATACAGCTTGGCCTTCATTGCCAAAGTAGATGATCTGCGGATAGTCGAAGCACGACACACTATCTCGATCAAGCACATAAGACGGGTCAGATTTGCTTTTGAACGAGCGAAAGGTGTGGCAAGGGCCCGATTGTTAATCACCGAGCGAACATGTTTTCTATCATTCTACCAGGCAGGCCCTGCATCACCGACATCCAGAATATTTCGCCCAACCAATTCGCATTTAGTATTCCAGCCGCACCACACTTCTCGCATATAGTCGTTTTCATCTTACCTGGAAATCAATTACCCGACGGGACGGCCGCCGGCGTTTACCTTCAGTTGCCTGGAGACCAACAATTCAAGTTCCTTGGTGGCTTGGCTAATGAAAAGCAGTCGGCTATTTTCAAGGTGAACACTCCCGATACAAACACGAATGAGATGGTGAACCTAGGGATCTCCGTCGAACCGACTGCCAGCATCGAGCAGCAGATGATGCAGTTACAGACTGAGAAGCAAGCAAATTCGACGGCACTGGTCAAAGCTGGACCTTCGACCAAAGTCCTAGCTCAGAGAATCATCAGTCATGCTTTCAACTTCATATCCAGTTTTTCGGGAAACGTGGCTGGGCAAGAAGTCGTGCCTCTGAAGAGCTTCCAAGATTGGTGGACCAAGTTCGAGCAGCGAATCAAGAACGACCCGAGTTTCCTGGAGAGAGATCAATCATGATGTACCAACGCGCCAACTGCAATGTCGAAGTCGCTTGCCTAACTACCGTGTCTATACTACATCGCAAATGATAAATGACGCCACCATCTGTGCGTAACGAAATCGACTATTCCAACAAGAATCGAATGAAGGCACCCCCAACGGCGATACCATCGTGTGGTAGCTCGATTTTCTTGGCGTGCTCTTTGTATGCTTCATCATTGAAGACCCCGGTTGCATGCCGAGTTTCCACTATCTCCTTCACAATTTTTGAGGTGAATTCTGGGTGTCCTTGGACGGTAATGACATGGCTGGGCGAATACATGCCTTGCACACTGCACACCGGCGACGAACCTAACGATTCGAAGCCCTCGGGGTAATGAAATGCAATATCACGATGCATCTGGTGTATCCTCTGGCTATCGTCAGCGAAGTAGCGGCAATAATCCGAACACACATACCAACTTGTCGAGACGGAAGAGCTCCTTTCCTTTCGGAGTTAAATCGACACCGTTTACGGCAGCCTCCCAGCCATCTGAATTCCTGCCGACTTTGACCCCCAAGGCCCTTGCCACAATCTGATGACCGAAACATACGCCAATGATTCGTATTTTTTTCTGATCAAGAGCGTGAGCGGTATAATCGACGAGCTTATTGATCCATGGTGTGTCGGCAAACGAGTCGTGTTCTGAGGGAAAGTCAGTATCGGACCGCCAGTAGACAGGATTAGTGACTCACTCGAGCCTGTTAACAGCAGAGCATCAACACTGTTCACATCAGGGTAGTCATCGGGATTCGCTTCAATTTGATGTGTAGATATGTCGAGGATCTCATCGGCACCACTGAAGCCCTCAGCTTTTGCCCCTGCATCCAGCAAGGCTTTGAAGACACCACCATATCCACCATATTGCTTGCCTGTTTCTGGCAAGGGTGTATCACACTCCAGAATAGCTAGCCTGATTCTCTGCCGCATCGTGTGATATAAAGGCTGTTAGTATGCTGAATACTTTTCCAAAACCACCTAGCCGCCTGTTGACACTAATACTACTGTTATCGGTGTTGTCATCGCTTGAGGCTCAACAAACCTTCTAAACTCGGACGGAGGCGTGCAAATCCGACAGTCTTGGCATATGACGCACGGAAATAAGGTTTCCGAACATAGGAAGACCGCTGAGTCAGCCTCCTGGGAAGTTACTTCGCACCTTTTGCAGAGTCGGCGAGGTACCACTGCAATTCAGGTACTCGATGGTCACCACATAGGCTCTCAGGAATGAGTGTTTCTCTCTGCAAACAGAATCAAGTGTTCACGGCATAATGATTCACAGCATAGATGAGGTTGTCCAATTACATGGTAAGGATGTGTGCTGCGCCTCAATCGCTGGGCTTCATGTTGTCCTCTAGGAGACAGCTACAGGATCTCTCAGACGCCCACAATCCGCCTTGCCAGCGTAGCCTTACTCACGCTTCCCTTTGGCACGTGGCAGCGCGATGGACAATACTAAGGCGGCCATTGTCTAGCGTCGCTGAACAATACTAAGAAGACACAACGACGTTACGTCGCAATCACACTTCGCAACAAAAGTCCTTTGTCATCGTCTCCCAGCTCCTGTACTCCTCTGCTGTGATGCCGATGCATGCAACCCTGGTCCTCGATTGATGTCGATGTTGGCGGTCACATGAAGTCTTTGCACAAAAGCTGCTTTTGTTAGGCTGGATGGGGTAAGATGGGTCTTCCAAGACTTGAAGATGAACATATCTATGGTTCGCTGGCCATGCTTCTGACATGCTCTCTCTCGATCGTTGCAGTTAGCAAATCTACCCAGCAAAATGAAATTTCTGACTGTCCTCGCAGCTACACTTCCAGCTCTTGCCGCCGCTTCCGCTCTCCCGGGCCTGGCCCACGGAGATGGGGACAAGCCCAGCGGTATTGGCCAATGGAACGAGGAGGAAGGACAACAACAAGGCCACAGCCACGGCGCTGGTCAAGGGCCACCAGACGGCGACGAAGGCGCACATGCTCACGGTGAACATGAGCAACGCAACCTTGATACCCGCGGCGTGAAGGACATTGAGTACATGATCGAAGAGTGCCCCGACAAATGGAACACCAAAGGTTGCAAGCAACAAACGATCATCTCGAAGGGCGCGACGAAGGGTCTTTGTGTCACAACTCTCCGGCCGGACGACGACGATGGCACCATTCACATCATCAATGACAATGTCATGTGCACCTATTTCGAAAAGTACGGTTGCAACGGCGATCACAGAGGACCGTGGAGCAACAAGGATCCCGAGTACAAAATGGACACGTACCAAGGCGATTTCTATAGATGGCATCCCGCCTCTTATAGGTGCCAGGTCATGACATTCGACAGTGTTAGAGCACCGAACACGAGATATAGGGAGGAGGGGAAATAAGGTGGCGACATCATTTGAGACACAAACGAGAGTAGGACAAGAGTTGGAGGACAGGTTGAGTTGGACGGGGTCAAGGGATGGGATGTCCACGTTCTTTGATCTCTCATGTCGAAGCTCGCAGGAAGACGTTGTTTTGATAGATCGCGACATCAGTGGGTAAGCAGATAGTAGTATACTCTTCGGAGGAATTTAGTCGTCGAAATTGCCTTGGACCATCGCCAGAGATACGTATCCATCTGTTCTACGGAACTTACTAAAGGCTCTTGATCACGTGACTATATGACCTAGGCTGCGCGTCTGTTACGCCTGCCGCAGCGTCGACCCTGTTGCATGCCCTACCTTCTTCACGGCCTCTACCATTCCAGCACAAAACCTTCAGTTCGGTCATACACGCAGACTTGTCTCCGATAAACTCATTTCTCGTCCCTCACTTCACAAGCAACTACGCAACGACCACCAATCCTGCGTCGGCCAGGTCAACCACCAAGATGGTAAGTCAACCGCCCACCCCGGCGCCGACCACTCGACCTTCTACACCAAGGCCAAAACCAAATCTAACACATCCAACCAACAGTCAGGCCAATCTCTCCGCATAGCTCCCCCGGCTGCCCACGCCACAAGCACAACAAACACGCAGACCTCAAAACTTACATCATCATCCTCCGTCTCTCGCGGCGCCCCTTCAGCCCCCGGCCTCCCAGACACCCTGCGTCTCCAACAGCAACAATCGACATCCTTAGAAGACACCCCGCTATCATCATCTCACCCCCTCGAATCGCGCCTCTCAAACTGGGCCGCAACCCAATCCCAACTGCAAGCTACGATCCTCCGACGGACATTCGGCATCGCACTCCCCCTGCGCATGTCGATGGAGCAGAAGATAGTGAATGAGGCGGACAACTTCCGACCAAGCGTGCTGGGACCCGTGAGCAGTGTGCATGGGGACATCCTCAGGAACAGAGATACGAGTATCGAGTGGGAGGATGTATACGCTGGACAGGATGGGTTGAGGGGCGTGGTGGATCGAGGTGGAGATGGACAGGGAGTCGGCTGGGTCGAAGAGATGGAGGGCAAAGTCGGGATGGGCCGGTGGTAGTGCTCAGCTGGGTCAGCTCGGTGAACCTCTTGAAAATGGAGTAGACCTGGCGGATGCATGAACGGCTATCGAACAAGGAGAGTCTACGTGGACCGAGTTGGAAGAATGTATGTCTTCGCGGCGCTGCCCCAGGCTAATGAGACACGGACTCTGTAAGATGAAGACGAATCAGAGGCTGCGGCACAAGGCCACCAAGGTCTGCCACAGTCAGGTCGAATCACAACATAGGCAGGGCGACAGACCGACATACAGGCGCCGGAGGCAAACATTGCAAGACTCACGATAGAGAGCTACACCCTTGTTCGAGCAGACGAAATCATCTACTGCGCTGCCGGTTCTCCCTCTCCTTAATCATTGAGCTTTGCGCGGTTCCCATACGACAAATCTGCTCGCAAGACACATTAGACATAGCACTATCTCCCACATCCTGGACGGGTGCATCTCTAGCGGGACAGCGCACGGAAAGCTGAGCGAGACGGGGGTGAAACGTTGCCAAAATAGAATGCATTCAGGTCCGCATATGTACTCTCATAAATGCCAGTTCGCCTGCGCCCAAAAGTGCCCCAACTCGCACCGCCGGATTCTGCTGACTGAAACCTCGCTCCAACCGGTAGCCAATACTGAAAGTGAATACTGAAAGTGAATTGAATTGCGAATCTTTTCCTTCGTGCCCTGCACAGTACCTGTGGGTGGCGCCGGAACCCCATGGGACCACCCCAGCACAACGCCCGTCGCACCACCATGCTCGAATGAGTCGTCCGCCAGCGGGCCGGGTGATTGTATAGTTCAGCCAAAAGCTCAAGACGGTCGGCAATCACATGATGATGCACCTGCATCCGGGGCTCCTGCCCTCGTTGCCATCGTGACTGTGCGTGCGTGAGGCTTTGGTGCCTTTGGCGTCTTCTTCTTCGACAAAGTCCTGTGGCTTGATCGACATGTGAACCACGTTGGTTGACTTTGGGTTGAATTTCAGATCTGCACCATTGATTAGTTGAGGACTTGCGATTCGATGTTGCATCACACACCTTTGACGGCCGCTTTATCGTCCAGCACCTTCCCGAACGAGATCAATCTGATCGCGCTTGGACTAGACGGCTTCGACTCCCAATCGTCTCTCCATTCCCTCAATATCAGCTCCTTCACCTTGTATACACTCAGGTTGAAGGGGTCGTTGCCCTGTACTTGCACATTTCTCTTCGCCAGGTATTTTGCATCCAGGTTGAATGGATGTCGTGCACCGGTGATCAAGAGTAATGTGATGGTCAGCGTAGGGCCGGCGTCCTCGGTCTCTTTCGTCAATGGCGCAGGCGAGTCCGACGACTCTCCTATTGCAGTCGATTGCGCACCGTCTCGGTGGGTAGAGGGTATCGCAGGCACTGGAGGAGCCTGCGCGTTCTGCGCATGATGTATAGCAGTAGTGGTATCTGTTCTCATCGGAAGATGCGGCATTGCTGCGCTGTTGAGTGTCTTGTGTGTATCTGATTGTTCTAACGGGCTGCCGTCTGCCCTGTCCGTCTGCATGCTATTCGCCTCGTGATTTGTAGACACACGAGCACCTTCTTGAATCGGAGCAGGGATGTCCTGTGTCGACGATCTTATCTCGGTATTGCCCAGTTCGTGTCTGTCGCTCGCGGACATCGTAAATCAGAGCAAAACGAGCGACTTCTGGACAGAATTTTCTGGACGGATTGGTCCAAGTCGAACGGCTTTCGAGCAGGGTCGGGCTCGAAGGAAACGCTCAGTCGTCCTCGAGTTTCCCCTGGTGACAGCAACCGCTTGGGTCAGGACTGACGACGGTAGATCAGGGCTCAGTGACCCGGTGTTGAGCAATCGTGAAAAAAGTCTGTTGCTTCGGCTGGTGTTGTGTGCGATACAGCGCAAGGAAGAGTGGCGTATGTTGGATGAGCTACAAACAGTGACAACGTAAGAATAGCAGCACGATCAGCAGCGTGGAGAGTGAAGCGATCGAAACGCGGAGAGCGATCGTCCCAAGACTTGGAAGACCCAAGGTTAAAGCCTAAATCCAGCCCGCTGCAGGTGAGAGACCCCGAAGCTTTCCTGCTTTCGCCTCTACTCGCGCCCGAGCCGAAACAACAGGTGCAATTCAGGAGATCTACCTTGCTTGCGTGATTTTTCTCCTCTCTGCGGGAACTGGCGGCGGACTCGAAGCATCTACAAGGCTTGTATCAGTCATGTCCTGCTATAGCCTGCCGGATAATCCTTCGATCTGAGTGAGTAATTGTAGCTCGCACGTATCCTAAGCGTTACCACGGCACGATCGCCTAGCTATGTTTTAATGGTCTTACTCCTAGCTCAAGCACGCCAGTATATATCGCGTCCCTCGCGCCGTGATTTTGCCATGATTGAGCTGCTCCACCGACCTGAAGCGTCACTTTTGCTGCTTGGCTCAATGATAGCAGCCGAGACGACGTGGCTCATGTGCGGTGCGAACGGTTAGAGGTGGATGCCCACGCTTACGCACACGTTCGTTACGACCAACCTGCATATCTTGTGACATCTTCGTACCTCACGCCTTCGTACGCTTGACGTGCTTTGAGCAATTTGACTCTGCCAATCGTCACCCCGGTCCCTTCTTCGCGAGCTTGCCACGTATCAAGTCGCGACTCCAACTCCTTTACTACTTTGCCATCGTTCTGCACAAGCAGGGCAACAGCGTCGTAGCCACCTGCGCCAGGCGCAACGCCTCCGACGACGCCAGGGATGCTCGTGCAACAATCAAGCAGCTCCGTGATGACCGTTGGCTCGACCGGAACACTGGACTTTGCTGACATTTCGCGAACCAGGCTGCGAATCGTTGACAGTGTATCTGCGAGCTCTTGCAGCCCCTTTTGATCAATTCCCTCCAGCTGTGCGAGTTGCGTAAGATTCTGGCACAATTCATTGCTGCCTTGTTGTATTGCATTCCACAGCATGTCAGCCTCTGTGGGCTTCTCTTTCCGCCATGCCAGTATCTTCCGAACCATGCCTGGAGTTTCTGACCCGCAGTCGACATCGCACATCAGGAGCAGTAAATGATGTGGTATCTGCACTGCGTGGCTTGAAATCTCAACGTCCCACCTCTGATCCAGATCAAGGTCATCCACGCACAGGCGTAGTCTCTCGATGAAGCCATCTGAGCTTGGGTCACCGACTGCTTCTAGTATCGCAGGAGTGAACCTTCTGTACAAGCAGGCACCAAACACCGCTGCAGCAACATCGAAGCCAGATCCTACCTTCCCTTGCGCCGCGCAATGAGCTGCCTGGGCCAGATTGTGTATTCTGTGCTGCGGCAGGTGTTGGTCAACATCGTGCATGTACCACGCCACCAGCGCGGCAGTGAGTGAAGTAACCAGTGCAGCGGATGAGCCAAGCCCTGTTTTATGGGCTTCGCTGAGCTTGCAGCCAAAATCCACAAAGCCATCATGACCTGCTCGGGTCGTCTCTGATTGGGAATAGTAGCTCTCGTCGGCCATAATAGTCAGCTTACTCGAGCTGAAGGAGCCGATGCCTCTGGCCTTCAAGTAGGAGAGAGCATAGCGAAGCGTAGTTTCAACAAACTTGTTGCTGGAGGCTGTGAAAGACTCCTGACTAGGACTATCAGTATCGCCTCGGTGATTCTAGATGCTCGTGCTTACTCAGTAATCTGCTCGATGAACGACTGCGTCCCTACAGCATTTTCGTCCACTCGATACAACCATCTCGCGTCTTGGAATTGCGGTGATTGCACAAGTGTCAACACTGACCCGCCCTGCCAATCCTCGGCTTCTGTAGGCTTCCACTCTTGGATGTGCACATGGATACGTGCGTCGAGGCCCAGCACCAAGCCAGTGTGTTTGCGGTCAAGCACTAGAAACCCTCCCGTAAAGAGGACCTTTCCAGGTGCGGAAATCGCCAGTGATTTCATCATGGTACGGGACTCTTGGTCTCAAGCGGTATCAAACGTATTGGTTTCCACGGTTCTGTCAGGAGATCATGCACCAGGGTGGATCATGTTGCATGGGAGGTATTCGGGCCCAGATGGTGTTGGACCTTCGCCAATGCTGCATGAGATTGTTGCAGGCACGTATTTTGCACAGGTCCTAGTTGTCCACATCGTTTCGCGCTTGTTGTGGGGCGGAACATATGTGATGAGGCACAAATTTATCCGAACCTCAGGTGTCTTTGTGTGCCTGCTTGTGAGGACTGACGAAGCCATATGAAGCTGTAGCTATAGGCTGACGTTTCGCCGTCACGAGAAGCACTCCTCATATCGTAAGACTACAGGATCGAGGAGCTGTAGAGAGCAGCTAGCTACGTACTATCGACAACATGCGAGAGCTCTGGCACCGCGATACTCAGCCATCATGTACTGACCACGTTGACCTCGGCAGAATCACCTAACCTGACTCATTGAATACCGACGTACAAAGCAAAACAGGGTACGTTGTTGCTACAGCATGGAGTAGAAACACTGCACTCCTACATTGACAATGCCAGCTCAGACTGTCAACCACTGGAGTCCGCATGCGGTAGAAGTGCAGTAGCGTCAAGACCTGTTCTCCGGTATTATGTCCAGGTCAGTTGTCGGAGGAAGAAGGAAGAACTTTAAAGAGAATGTTCACTCGTATCCACGGGAGTACTGTCAGTAGCAAAAGTGCGTGACGATATGCACTACAGTCAATAATACGTGAACAACAAGCTTTCATTGGCTGCAAATCGTACCATAATGCGCACGAAGATTCAGAAGAGCAAAGGAATCAATGCTTTGTGTTCGTTACAGTGCCGTTGGCTTTCCGCCACGCAAAACAAAGCCCCCTTTTCACAGCTTGAGCTTCTAGAGTTTCCGTACAACTTTCGATTACGTCCGTTGGCTGAGCTGTCGTACCTCGACTGGTATCACGACACCAAAGACACGTCCGCCTTTGTTGTCCTTGACCTCCTTCAATTGCGAGCAGCTTGTCATGCCAGTTGGTCCTTCTCTTGAGGCGAAGGAGGAACTTCGCCGACGACTGACGCGCGTCTGTCTTGCAAATGCCTCTTGAAGCCGATAAGCTGAAGCATCTCGGTCCAGAACCCCAACGGTTTATTCACAAAGGAAGCCTCGTACGCGTCAACGATTGGCGCTTCCCAAACCAAATCAACTTCACTAGGTTTGAGCCACTTGGTTCTCTTCCCGAATTTCCAGCCAAAGAACAAGATCGGTGCAACGATCTGCATGGTATAATTCTGGAAAAAGGCTTCCACACTCCAAGGATCGAAGGCGGAATAGCCGTAGAAAAGACATACGACAACCATGACCACTATGCCAATATACGCGCAGTAAGGTTGGAAACGACCGTAATAAGGTAGTGTCCTGCGGTCGATACCTTGTACCTTGCATGCCTTGTAAAATTGGAGGTAGGTAACGCACATGACAAAGAAATCGATAAGTGCGCCAGCCGTGATGAGGGATACCAACCATCCTAGCACTGTCGATGCGGTGTTCGATAGTGATAGAAATGAGAGAAATGGGAATGCCATCGTAACCGTGAAAGCCGCCCATGGTACACCTTTCTTCGTAGTTCTGGTGAGGAAGCTTGGTGCTCGGCCTTCAAGAGCGAGACCGTATAGTGATCTGGTTGCGCAGTATGTCAGGGTGTTACCAGCGGAGAAGATGGATGTGATCAAGAGCGCGTTCACCAGGTGTGGCAGACCACTCACACCAAGATTCTCCATCGCGATGACATAAGGCGAGGCAGCCGCCCCAGATGAGCTGCTTTCGCCATGAAGGATAGCCTGCAGGGTGGGATCGTTGTATGGGACAACGATGCCCACACAAGTAGCTCCAAGAATGAAAAAGAAGACAAAACGACCGTATACTGTCTTGAATGCCGTCTTGATGTAGATCCTCGGCCGTTTAGTTTCGGCTGCAGCCATGGCGATGTATTCGGGACCCACAATCGTAAAGGCGGCTGACCACAACGCTGACAAGAGACCTTGGAATCGACCTAAGCTACCTTCAGACCGGTTTTCTGCGAAGGCGCCGGGGTTTCGCCAATATCGAAACCCGTAAGCATCGCCTTCCGGATTCCCACCAACCATACTTATGAAGGTAAAGAACCAGAGGATCAGAATCAATATGACTTTGCCGCCTGACAACCAGAACTCAGCTTCACCGAAAACACCAACAGCGAGAAGGTTGATTGCCCTATATAATTCGTAAGCATTTGCAAAAGTAAAGCGCAATAAATCAAACGAACGATGCACCGTCAATGCTACCGAGGAGAAGTAGGCAGACAGCATTGTCGCTAAGGAGTTTGTATCACTTACGCATAAAGCGCGATGCACGCCGCGCAAACCGCAGCCACTGGTATATCGTCTCTCCAGAAGCTAAGGACAATGTTGATGGCCGTTATTTCGAACGGTATCAACAAGGCCTCGTAGAAGAAGAAATTCCATCCGACCATGAAGCCGAGAGCGTCATCAACCCAGTGGCCTGCGAGTCGGATGAACCCACCAGATACTGGATGGGCAGTCATCATCTCAGCGATACAATTGTTGACGCAGCAAAGGACTGCAGTGTAAAAGGCATAGGCGATAAGGAGACTGCCCGGGCCTCCAGCGGCGAGTCCATTTCCAATGCTGACGAACAGTGCCGTGCCGATAGAGCCACCGATAGCTAATAGTTGAATCTGTCGATTACCCAATCTCCTGTGGAGGTTGTCTGCATTGTCGGCACTGATAGAGCCTCTGGCGACAGTAACAGTTCTCTCGAGGGTGGAATCGTCAACAACTTTGGGTTCGCCTATGTCCATAGACTTCTTGATGGAATCCATGGTGCGTGTGGCGGGTGAGTTGAACAGATCGAAACGAATCTTGGATGAAGGATTGGGGCCACGCTCCTATATGATAAAGATCTAGAATTCTACGCTACAGGGGTGCAGGAGGCATCGAGGCAAGCTCGTCGGCTTCTACCGTAGAAGTAACCGAGTCCGAGCTGTCCCGCGTCCGCTGACCCAAGAAGATAGGGAAGGCATACCATTACGAACCTGGATAAGAAGTTCGTTACGGCAAGGGTGTATTGCGCGCCAACGCGCTTGACATTGTGACGCTCCTGGCGTGCATAAGCGCGGTGGCCTTGCAGGTACAACGAGGCTTCCACACAGACAGCTCCAGATGGCGTAGGAACTCTTGCTATCTTGCCAATCGAAAGGTTCTGTATGGCCTGTTCTGTTGTATCCATTCAGCTCCAGGTCACAGATTGCGTACAGCTTCCTTGGCTTAACAAACTATGGCCAGGCTAAAATGCCAGGTCGTGATGGTATGTAACTGTAGAAACCATGACAACGCTGACCTGAACACAGACAATGAGCCAGCATGAGACCTCAACACTAGTGATAAAAGCGTACCTGCTATCACGTTCTGAGAAGATGCATGGCCCCAACCCATGCGATGTCGAAGGCTGGAGTGGCTTTAGGTCCTTTATGGCTTCACTGCGCCGTATAGCGTGGCAGTCGTAACCAGTAACCTACCTGCGATGGAAGCGTTATCTCGGGTGGGTATCCTCATCAGTGCCATGGAAATGTGGGCCGCATAATAACTGCTGAAAGCACGTTAGGGTCAGATCTCGGGCAACAGCCCGTAGGTCAGGGGGCATTTGTTCCGGCCTAAGTCCCGTGCCACTGGGTCTACTTGCACATGAATCATACCGCGGTCGCCTTTCTTCTTGACACCGACTTGGTTCCTCCTACTCACGAAAGCCGAGCTTGCCGAGGTGTATCTATCCCGCGACCAAAGAGCATCATGAAGCAGGAGTCAGGCAATCAAGAAAACATGCCGCACAACAAGTGATATAGAGAGACTGTACGCGATTTCTGCAATCTTCTTATGCTTGCTTCTTTCTAGGACGTTGGAGGTGTTCAGTATTCTTGCAGGCTGTTTTGCTTCTCGTTCAGGCTCAGTCCAACTTAAGATGCTAGTAGGGTCTTCCGCATCTCGATCAGCCAGTGTTGACTGCCAAAGGTGGGCATGGCTTTTAGTCGTAGTAGTGGTGAACTATATTTAAAATATATTTCAAAATATAACTCACCTTGATAGTACGCCTGATTGCTCTTTCAACGTGAGGATTGGGATCTTTCGCACATGATGCGCAGGCGAAAAGCCTGCGATGCGAAGCTGAGGAGTTCACCCTCTCAATGTTTAGTCGATATCTTCAGGTAGTGCTAACAGCGACCCTATCACTACATTCCTATCCTTCCTAGGCTTAGGCGACCCTAGTACGTACCTGTGACGCACATGCCAGAATCTAAGGTGGCTGGGTTGTACTTCTGTCATATAGCCATGGAAATGCCAGTATTGATCGGACGTTTGTCTCGCGGCTTGAGCAGCTTGAAACCTCGTTTTTGTCTGCCGGAAAAGATTTCCAGGTACGTGACAATACCTTATCTGAAGAGACGCCCACGTGGTATTCCCAGCAAGTGTTCGTACGCAGTAGCGCATTCCATGATAGACATGATCTCTGAACCAATCATATAATATGCCTTGTTGTAAGTCGAATCCGCTGCCACGAGGCTGACTCTATTACAGCCAACCATAGATGGTTGAACAATCAACACCTATTATAGAACGCTAATGCGTACGAATGTTTCCTGAGAGTACCATGTAGCAGTGCAGAGGGCTACAGGGCCCGAAAGGGGACACCTAGCTAGCAGCTTTAGAAGCCGCCTTGGATCCCAGCCGAACCCAACCATATGTCTAGGCTCTAGACGCTATAACTCGCACTGCTTTTGAGGGCGGTGCTCTGAGCAATGCATACATCTTATTGCTATTGTTGCTATTGTTGCTAGACCACATATCGATCAACCAAATGCTAGATATCATACACAAAGGCAAGACTATACCTCCTGCGAAGATATATGCCGCTCAGCACAATACCGTGCTACACAGACCATCAGAATTGAGACAAGGGACGACATCAGCCAGTGATTTCCTGGATCTGAGGGGATGCCATGCGACTTTCTTTATTTACTGTGCTGTCACTGAGAGCTATGGGACCATCAGGAGATGAAGGATCGAGGATGTGGAGGAGAGGTGTGAAGCCGACTACTGACTCTCTTCTCGACCTCCAAAAGCGGAGCTAGAAGAGAGTCCATACCACCCTCGTATTCATTGAGCCCGTCAAAACAGCGCAGACCTCACAATCAAAACCCAATATCGCGGCCAAAGTACTGGCTGACTATCGATCAGGTCACGTAGGGACGTTATCGGAAACGAGCAAAGCACTCGGCTTCCTATGCTCGTGAAAGCCAATGGGTCAGGATTAGGAAGGGTGCTGAAGGTTAACAGCTGTGCTGTGTCGAGCCAAAGATGCCAATCGCTGCGAGCATCACCTGGATCCGGTGGTGGCACGAGTGCGCCGGGAGTTCAGCCAACAGTCTCATCTTCGTGAAGGCATCTTCGGGGCCGACACCATTGCAGATGAGTCACAAGAACAAAGGATAGAATAGGGACGATCCATGGAAGAAGGTGAATCATCCTTCAAGGATAGGTACTGTAGCTGGGTGGCAGGGCAGCTTGAAAGTCGAAGCTGGAATGGAGCCTAGTGGGCTCACTAGTCTGGATGCCTGGAGCTTTGCATGACTAGCCCGCGGAAGGCAGATCCAGGGAGCTACCGATTGGCCGACTTTGGTCTGACCTCGAAAATGCCGCAGCAGAGGGACCCGGCAAGCCGGTTTGACTTCGTCGAGCATGTGCAATCAGACATGCGACACCGTTTCCTTCACACTTTGAGCGATATCCTCCATCATCAACGCCCTATCCCGTCCTCCGCGTCCTTTAGTCCCCATCCACTATTCCTATCGATCATCGTCAGTCCAGGTGACCACGGACAAAGCTGTTCCTAAGTCCTCCTTGGCATGGTGGAAGTGGAAACCAATCGACTGTCATCACAATTTGCCTTCTAAAAGACTCGACTATCTCAGGCGAGTACCTGAGGCTTCACACTTCCCATCATACCACCACAACAGCCTCCAACGAAACTCTCTCCACTCACGGAGACATCCACGACCCAAGTACAGTCACGCGACGTTCCCTTCCCCTAACCTGCGCGATCGTTGACGGCCCTGGTCGTCGATGACCCTGCGAGCGACTTCCCTACCATCCTTCGAACCACTTCTCTTCGATAGGAAGAGCGCGTCTGTCACTTAGATGCCTTTCAAGCCTCTTTCGCATCTCGCACGTATAAGTTTTGCGAAAGGAGTCACCCACGCATATACCCCTGGTGCTGTTGTTGCCAGTCAGCAAGGCTTGGGCTCACTACACTCGGCGCCAGTTTCGAAACTATCCAAAGCAGCACATCTTCAGAATGCTTTCTCATCGGCTTCGGGTTCCGGCGCTGGTGCTGGCGCGGGTGCCAAGGCAGGACACGCCGGTACACCTACCAACGCCGATGGTTCGCTAAGTCAATTCTTCGCCGCTATCAACCAGGCACAGCAGACGGGTGACGACACGGAACTGAAGAGACATCAGCATGCAAGAAGGATAGGATGGAAACAATCAGAGAAATCGTCTGGCTCAAGAGCCTCTGCCCGCCTGGACAACCTCAAACCTGCCGACATCCTGAGACAGTCGGTGAGAGTCCCTGTGACTCGTGCTTACAGTGATAACGCGGTGCGCGACGTTCAGAAAGCCGAAGACGAGTTTCGAGAGGCCGAAGCCCTCGCCAAGATAGATGAGGCGATAGCGCAAGAGGTCAGAACCATTCAAGAATCGAGGTTGACCAATGGCGGCGAGGACGATGCAAATGTTGATTCGCCCGTCTCAAACATCACCAGCACACACGCTTCTGCTTCCTCCGACCCAGTCCGATCGCCAGAGACCGCACTCACGAGCCCTGTATCCGAGCTCTCCTCCTTGCGATCCGAAGAAATTGTTGAACTTGGCGAGCAATCACAATATGCAGCCATTCCATACGAATTCCAGTCCATGGTCAAGGATGGTCTTGTACCCAATGTCCATGCCTACAACTACATCATCCAGTCTGCTATCAACCTGGCAGGCGGCTACCAGCCATTCCCTCGCGCCATCGAGGTTTTCAACGACATGACCAACAAGGGCGTACAACCGAACGAAGAGACCTACCGTATCCTGATCGCCTTCTTGTCATCGCAGAGCCTTTTGGCCAGTCAGGCGCAAAAGGAGCTGCGTCAACATGAGCTAAGATACGGTCGAGGGCAAGGATCGTTCACTTTTGCTTCTATCAAGCACAAGCAAGAGTTGTACTCGGAGGATGTTTCCATACTCATGGCTACCAAGTTCTACAATATTGCCCGCAGAGAAATGTCAGACTTCAGACTGTCTGACTCTCAGTATGCAGCGTTCTTGAAGGCGTACAAATCGAGCGGAGCTGCGTCTAGCATGGTTGCACTAAGCAAGGACATGCACAGTCAACAACTCCTTTCGAGTCCGGAGAATTGCATAGCTGCCATTGACGCTTGCGCTCAGGCTAAGGATCTGTCCAGCGCCAAGAACATCTATCAGCAGTACCGGGATCTGGCAATCAACCGCAGCACTACCGACGTGCTCGACAACAATGCCTACACCGCGCTTATCAAAGCTTACTATGCATGCGGCCAAGAGGAAGAAGGCTTGCGTTTCTTTGAACGAGTTGTGCAGTCTTTCGAAGGAGCAGCGAACAAGTCGGAGATGATTCAGGGTCTCACTGACACATTTGTTGTCGATGGCTTAGTTGAACATTACGTCGACAGCGGCAATCTCCACCGAGCTCTGGAGAGTCTCAAAGCCAACCAGTTGAGCGAGAATGCTCGATCTCGTGCTGTCAGTAAGATTCTATCTGCTGCAGCAGACAACAACCAGGCTGAAGTGGTCAAGACTTCTCTTGCGACAAACGGTGCATCGAAGATAAGCGCCGACTCCGCGATGGCAGTCGCCGCTATGCACTTCCGAGCTGGCGAGGTAGTCCAAGCAAGAGCTTTCTGGGCGCAACATCAAAAACCGGCAGACGTCAGCTTTGCTACCATGTACGGCCTCTCCGTCCTTGCTACCGGCCATGTCGAAGCAGCACTCTCAGACGTGCTGAGCATGTTCAGAACGATTCGACTTGCGCCGACAGGACAATTGCGACCACAGGTCAGCGGCACTCTGGACGAGTCCATCCTACTTCTTGGCCAGACACTTTCTGCAGACAATGTGCTCTACTCCAGCCAGGCAGCGGTGTTGCTGTTCCGAGTCATGATTGAGAACGGAGGACTGGTACCCTTCATCACACAAGCTGCAATCGCACGAGTCGGTCCAGAGTGTGTGCAACAGTTGTCCGAGCAGGACATCGCTCTTGCTCTGCATGTTCAGGCGTACATGTTGCCGACCCAAGCACAGGCCAGCAATGACTTGGCTCAAACGGCTCGATTCTCGCACCTCCTAGAAACTGTTCTCGAACGCCGGATTGGTATGGACCCTGCAACAATTCATGCAGTCGACAATGCTATCCCTCAACTTGCAAATGCAAGACCTGACCTTGAAAGACGATGGAACGCATGGCGCAGACCAGAAAGTGTCATGCCACAACTAATGTCGTCGATGGTGACTCAAACTCAATTGCGAGAGTCGCCTCAAAGCGCCCAACTCTACGATCCATATGGACACACTACAGATCACCGGGCCTCGAGGGCGATCTCCGAGTTGATGGAAAGCACCAGCGGCAGAATCGAGAATCACATTAACGAAGCCATGTCACGACTGAAGAACGTTCGACGGATGGGACGACATTTGCAGTATAGCGCTTATGCCAAGCTGATCACTGCCGCAGGCAAGGCGAGACAAGGTGCTTTGATGCACGAAATATTGGCTATGGCTCGAACAGATGTTCCGTTCAATCCTTCCATTCCTGCTGTCAGAAATGGCTGGGTCTCAATCTACGACTCAATGATTGCTGCATGCCTCAGCGTTGGTGAGCGGCAACTTGCTGCTAAATTCCACGATGAGCTACTATCCATCGGCGCCGCTCCTTCCGCAAACACTTTCGGCATCTATATCACTACGTTGGAAGGTACATTTGACGAAGCTACCGAAGCTGTCAAAATCTTTCAACGTGCCATGGCGGAGGGAGTTACACCGACTGTCTTCCTGTTCAACGCCGTGATTGGCAAGCTCGGTAAGGCAAGACGTATCGACGACTGCCTCCAATACTTTGGTCAGATGCAGAACCTTGGCATCCGACCTTCCTCTGTCACGTACGGCACTCTCGTCAACGCTCTGTGCCGTACCAGTGAAGAGTCTTTTGCCGTGGAAATGTTTGATGAAATGGAAGCGGCGCCCAATTACCGACCTCGACCGGCACCATACAACTCGATCATTCAATACTTTCTCAACACAAAACGTGATCGAGCTAAGGTGTTACAGTACTACGGTCGTATGCGCTCCAGAGACATTAAGCCAACGTCGCATACGTACAAGTTGCTTATCGAATCGTACGCTACGCTCGAACCTGTCAACCTCACGGCCGCAGAGACAGTGCTCGAAGACATGAAAGCCAACGGTGTCGCTCCCGAGGCTGTCCACTACGGCTCTCTTATCCACGCCAAGGGTTGCGTTCTGTCAGATATGCCCGGCGCTCGTGCTGTCTTCGATTCGGTCCTTGCAGACTCTTCCATCAGGCCAACAGATAACCTGTACCAGAACTTGCTCGAGGCAATGGTCGCCAACCATCAAGTCGCCGAGACGGATGCTGTATTGAAGGACATGAATAGCCGAGGCATCAGCACAACAGCCTACATCGCCAATACACTGATTCACGGTTGGGCTAGCACTGGGGACGTCACGAGAGCCAAGGCAATCTACGACAGTCTCAGCGCTGCGAAGCGAGAGCCAAGCACATACGAGGCCATGACTCGAGCGTTCCTTTCCATCGAAGACCATGCTTCCGCCAACGTTGTCGCCAAGGAGATGCTCAGCAAAGGCTATCCCAGTGCCGTTGCCGACAAGGTCCTTGGGTTGATCGGCTCTGCCTAAAGCCAAACGACGGACCACTTTGACCACATCGAAATCTTTTATTAATGCATAGCGACGGAGTTCTTTTCACGGGAAGCGCCCAAGCGGATGGTGCACAAGCACACTGGAGCTCGGAGCAATAACGAATGGTTGCGTGCACGACTGAACGGCGTGTAAACTTATACCCCTGCATATATTAAACGGCGATGGCGCTTTTCAACACTTTTCTTGCCTGTCAGTCACTGTTAGACTGACAGTCCACGGTGTACAACAACGATAACATGGGGACGGAACATATTCACCACAAATCTCAACTCAATTAAAGCGCATAGAAGGAGGAGGAGGATTCCCCAAGAGGGACCAGAAGGAAAAGGGTAATAGCGAGATGGGAGTAGACTTCCTTCTATGTTGGATCTTGGTTGCTCGCATCAAAGGGAGAGGAGAGGGGCAGAGGCATGCATACATACACAGTATGGTCCCGCTTGTAGCTGTTGCCGCGGTGCACAGATCCTGAATCTCAACTACCACGTGTTGAAACACCAAAAGTCGTGTCTTTTCCCTTTTGTCGTCTGCTGCCGAAGTCTATCTAATGCTCGACTGCGACTTTGTATGTGTCTTCCGCTGCGTCGGGCTAGCTACTAGGTACTGATTAGCCGTGCTTGCCTGCGTTTCTTTTCGTCTAGAACGGTTGCCATGGAAAGATAGCGTTTTCTCGTTGGTCCGAGTCGTTGAAGTGATTGTATTATTACAACTAAACCTAGAGACTAACCAGCCAGCCCACATAGATTCTATTCATTCGTCCGGTCACCATCATTCATGCAGTACAGTACATTCGCCATAGATGCTAAACTCCTCGTTCTCTGTAGGGACCGCCCAAAAACACAAGCAACGAGTCAGGGATCTGCTCGCTTAATAACGGTCATACACCACCTCCCGACTCGTGTCCCTCGCATGCGTCCTGCCCTTGGAGCGGTCCCTGACGTTACTAATCGAGTAGGTCTGCTGCACGCCGTACGGCGCAGGACTCTGATCGAATTCATCGTACATGCCCGTCGGCCCGGACGTGTCGTGTCTTGAACCGCGCCTCTGGCCTTGGCCTGGAACCTGGCTAGACACAACGTTCGCGCTCTTCCTTACATCGCCGTAGCTCTGGCGTGCATCGACTAGCTGCGCAAGACCGTGGCCGCTTAGTTTTGAGCCGGCTTTCGAATTGCTGCCGAGGTAGTTGTGGCTTGAGGCTGGACGCGGGTTGTATTCGAGCGTGTTGGAGCTGTCGTAGATTGAGTCCCGGCCGGCGCCCTGGTTAAGGGCGTAGAAGGA
The DNA here is from genome assembly GCA_002319055.1 of Knufia petricola. Taxonomy (NCBI): domain Eukaryota; kingdom Fungi; phylum Ascomycota; class Eurotiomycetes; order Chaetothyriales; family Trichomeriaceae; genus Knufia; species Knufia petricola. Next base: position 69,442 of record NMUC01000020.1, on the reverse strand, counting down.
TGCGCGCTTCGACGCGGGGTCCATGTAGTCTGTTGAGTCGTCCATGTGGGACATGAGGGGGTCTTTGACTTCCCAGTTGCCCTGTTTTGTGCCGACGCTGAATTCGAGGTCTTCTTTTGTGATCGAGTCCCAGTACTAGAATGGCGTTAGTGAAGCCTTAAGCTAGAGCGAACACGCGCAATGCTTACCTTGTACACCATCATGACCGCGAGCAGATTGCAGATGGTGGCGAAGAAGACAGAATCGAGATAGTGGCTTGTTTCTTCGCAGATGGGGGTGCCCAGCGCATACAGAATGACCTGTCCGACGACGAAGAAAAACACGCCAAATGCCAGATCTCCCAGCGGCCAGCGGTCCTGTAGGGTGTTCACCACGAGGAAGAACTGCATGACGACGTACACGAACAAGAATATGGCTGGGATGATATACAAGACCACGAACAGGATGGTGGTATTCTCAGGTCCGACGCCAGCCCAACCCTTGAAGGTGAGTAGCGACACAGCAAACTCCACAATGAACATACCCAGACAGGTAGCGCGGAGCATCCAGACGGAGAGGGTTGTCCCATCTTCGTACAACTGGAAGCCGACGAATCCGTTGACCATCAGACTCATGCACAGGGCACCCGTCAAGCCGTTCTGAGCGGCGACGAAGTAAGGGAATGCGCCAGAGTTGGTAGCCGGAACAACACCAGCATCAAGCACGAGGCTGATAAAGGTGAGGAGCAGGTAAATGTAGAAGAAGGTCAGTATCTCTTTTCTGCCCACGGCGGTAAACTTGGAGCGGACGTGCAGGATCATGATTGCGGTCATAATGAGGGCGCCGATGTGGACGGCGTCGGTGGCGGCTTGGAAGATGATTGTGTTTGCGAGGCCGATGGAGCGGGCGACGCATGTTGTGAGGAGAAGGGGGTGATGGGTTATGGTGAGCGACGAGGGAGGCCCCAGGATGGAGCAGACGGGGAGGGAGGATTGTTCGCAGATCCAGACGAAGTCGCCGAAGCCCATGGCTGCGGTCGTTGTGTTATTACTGTTTTTCGATCAATTGGTAGCAAGTCGTCAAGAGTGTAGGAGTGTAGGGTGGTTGTAGTTGTCTCTAATCGTGGCGTGGCCTTTGTTTGTGCTGGGCCAGATGGCGTTGGCGAAGCAGCTAGGAGCGATCGTCGTTGAAAGAACGTGGTTTCGTGGATGGCCTTAAGAGGCAATTGATGGTGACAATGACTGTTTGAACGATTGAGAAGCGCGACTGCTGTCAAAGAACGAGTGTTGCTGGCGCTGCGAGGGTGCTTCACCTCACTGCAGGAACTGCGCCCCCCAGCTGAAGTTGTGGTTGCGGCGAGACAAGACTTTAGGTGGGTCTGCAGATCAATCGTGGTCTCAAACTTAGACCTCGGAGGCTAAAACTAGCGGCATGCTGCTCCTTTTACCCATCAAACACTCCTTACCTTTCATTTCGCCATCAAAGGTCAGTGCCGGGGTCGACATATTATCATTTGAGAGAACTATTGCAGGCATGAGTTAGCAGCTACAGGACACGCTGTTGGCCCTCGACTACAAGCCGCCACCGGCGCGTGCAACCCCGCGTCACCACTAGGTGTTGATGCTTCAGTCCTGGGAACGTGACAGAATCAACATAGATCAGTAACAGTCATGCATTCGTAATGGTATCAAAGCTGTCGAAAAGCAACTCATAAGTATCATAGCCCATACAATTGTACCTTGCCCCGCCGGCCCATATAGTACTCCAGTAATTCATCCGCCTCCAGCACCCCATCGTAACCCATGAAATCCAGCGACCACTACCTCAAAACTCGTAGAAGAACGATCGCTTCTTACGCTTCGGCACCTGCTGAGCTAGAAGACGTGCTTGTGCTTGCGCTCTCGCCAAGACATCCTTCTGCTCAGAGACGAGCTTCTCTAGCCGCTGCTCATTAGCACGGCTCATATCTGTCAGGTGTTGTTGAGACCGATCCATGAGCGCGCCAAAATACTCCTGCGTCTGCTTACCAACCCCTTGGGCATTTCTTGACACATCAGACCAGAACTCTTCCAATTTTCGATGCATGTCCCGGATTTGTCGTTCTCTGAATCTTCGGGCTTCTCGTTGACGGGCTGTGCCCTGTCTCAACATTTCTAATAGCTCGTTTGCATTATGTGCAGGATTCCTCAACACAGATGTCCACTTGGAGACGAACTGGTAAGCACCATCACGATAAAGCCGCGTAGACGGTTTGGCGGGATTGTGCTGCCCCTCCTCTTGAGGCTCTTCTGCTGCTGCCTTTTCTTCTGTGCGTGCGGGACGACCAGTCAACCTATTCCACATCTGGTCGAAAGAGATAGGGTCATAGACGACGAGATTATGATCAGTTGAGAGCATCTCGCTGCCTCCTGTTGCAACGCTCGAGGTAGCAGACTTTGCCAACACAACCGCTGTGCCCACTGCGCCTTGGGTGCTGAGAGAAGTGACATTAGACTCTTGTGTACCTTTGACAACTTGTGACAGGGTTTGCGAGAAGGTCATGATATAGACACCGAGCAGTACAATGGCGATGGAGAAAAGGCTATCCTTCAGGATTTGACGGCCGTTCAGACCTGACCAGGTTTGCTGCACACCTTCGAGGAAAGAGATTCGCTTCTCCTTATGCTCGACTGGTTTGCTGGCAGCCTCGACCACTTGCAAGGTGTATTTTCCAACTTGGTCATTTTCGCCACCAGTAATCGACACAAGTGTTCTGGTAAGTCTATGCAGCACTGTAGCTGGTCGCATCTGAGGAACCACCGCTGTCCGCCTCTCTTCAGCCTTAGTGATCACGTGGTGAATATGGTGGTTCAGCTGATCAGTGTCAATGTCGACGAAACTGTCAAGGTCGATAGGTTGTTTGTCTTGTCGGCTGCCATCTAGTCCTCGGACAGTGATCCCGTTCTCAAAGTTCAGCGGACACAAACCACTTGTTGGCTCATTCGTGACCACAACCACAGGCCAGAAATGTCGCCAAGCGAGCTGAAGAGCTTCGCTGACAGTGAAGAAGTCATCTGCAAGGTCCTCCCGGCAGATCTGAACGACGAGCAGATCAGGCCGCCATGGCTCTGTAGCGCTCTGACTTCCCATTGCTCTAGGGTTCGACTCCAGGACCAGACCGCGTCTAAAGGCAAAACGAATACTAGCAGGTGATTTGGGACTAGCTCTCAATAGTATTATGTCGTCAACTGTCATCTGAGCTTGAGAAGGGATGAGGTCTGCAAAGGCTGGCTTCGAACCAGGGCCAAATTCTGTCGGGACGATGTTAAAACACGGCGAGGCTGCTGAGGCTTGTGATTTGCCCAAGGTAGATGAAGTTACGAGTGCGGCTCCTATCTTTCCCAACAACTCGTTTTTAGCATCGTGTGCAGAGGCAGCACCGTAGTAAGCAATGTTAAAGGGCTTGTTGGACACGACCAGTGGTCGCTTAGAGATCGTCATCTCGATTGTTTCTTGTGTAGATGAGTTTGACGTGTGTTGTCCATTTGTAGGAGGAGACGGTAGCAGGCGAGAATATTCGAGATCTATCGTATCTGCGTGCGGCTGGATCTCTGACCGCTGTAGTATGATTGTGTCCTCCATGTGCTCGTCGTCTCCTTGCTGTTCTCCACATGTCTCCTTTTGCTGACCAGTGCTGGACTGGGCAACGATCATGCTGGTGGCTTGGTCCTCGTCTAGGTCAATGTCACTGGTGGTCTCATCCCCCACGGCGCTCTCAGTGTCATTGGTGCTACTTAGGTCGACGAGTGAGGCATCGTCAGTATTATCTGACTGCAGATCATCATCGTGAGAGTAATCGGACGCGTCAAGTGAGGCCCAGCTCTCATCGAGCGCTGGCACAGTCTGGGACGGAGGCATAATGGTGGTGCCTTGCGAGGATGTAGTAGAGTTAGAGAGGAGCGACTCAAACGAGGTGCCGAGAGCGATGGTTGGGAATTCCAGCTGAACAGGTGTTTTCTTCACTTCGTCAGTAACAGGTGTCTGGTTGAGCAGATCTCTGACATTGGTCTTATCATCAGCCATGCTTGAGAGTCAAGAACTGTCCATGCTACCGACCAGGCCTCGTAATATCGAAAGAGGAAGAGGAAGAGGAAGACGTGACGATTAGAAACACACTTACAGATCGAAGAACGCAATGCCCTCATAAGGGCTGGGTGCCGGGGTCAATGAGGCAAAGTGCAGTACCGGGCCTGGAGTGAGTGCAGTGTAAGCCTGATCCTATTTGGCAACTAAGTGCATTAACGACCAATTAGCCCCGCAAAGCAGTGACAAAGCGAACTAAAGCGACGTGGCGTGAAGCACAAAAGTGTCTGTGTCAAGACCGAGCAGCAGTTTCACGGTCGAACACTTAGAAACAGGCAACCACGAGTGCCTCCCCAGTACTGAACGTCTAGATGTGGTTATAAGTGCATGCGGGGGATATCGCGATTAGCGCGTTGCTATCGGCTTAGCTGCATAATGTTTCGGAAACGCTTTGACCTATTTCGGACAAGGCGACTATCACCTCTCCTACAGTGCAGTGGAGTTCGCTTGATTCTGCCATGCTGTTTGATACAGAGCTTCTGGGATGCCTGAGAGGCTCACTTTCCTTTCAAAGTCAGACCACACATGCGAGAGTCTATGTTCCTCTGTGTCTGTTCCAACTGTTCAAAGACTTCGATGGCTGGCGGAAACCAACAGCGGCTGAAAGTTTGGAGGACCGCTGCATCATACGTTCCGCGTAGCAACGTGCCGTGGAGACAATTAAGCAATTGCGTCTGACATTCGCATGTAGATGAAGCTTTGCTGAATGTGATAAGCTTGCAGCGCTGCTCGATAGTTGCATACCAGCACGATCGGCTGACCCGTGGGGTGGTCTTAACAAGGTGTACATGTCGCAACGGAAAGGTTGTCTTTGACAAGTCTCTCTGCCCGACGTGATAGCTGACGACTTGTGGTCATTGGTTTCATGCCGCGAAGTTTGGGCCCAGCCATTTCTGTTTCCAGATGATTTTTGCATAGTTCCTGCTTATGGTAGAGCAAGCATGCGCACAAGCTGTCGTCGATCGTGAATGTACTTGTTTACTCGTCGGTTGTGTTATCGTCTGTCGAGCACATCTCCCGACTAGTGTGCGCATCTCTTCTGAATCCAAATGCATAGATATTTTCGCTTTTCAAACGTAGACTTCACAGGCCCAAGATCCTCCATCCGATGGAACGCCAGTCCCACATGTTGTGACAGTGTACGCTCTGCATGTACACGTTATACTCGAACAATACTTTTGTTTCTCATCACGGCGAAGCCCAGCCTCCGGCGACGTCAACCCATTCTGCTAGACAGCTTCCTTCCTTACCCTCCACGTCCCGAATGTCGGTATCGCAGCGGCAGCGGCATCCCACCCCGTTCTCTTTTGGCGGGTCAAGGTTCTCCGTGGCCCAGTATGCGTCTTCTTCTATCCTTTCCTTCTCGTCCAAGGTCGTCTTCTCTAGGTAGGGTATGTAGGGAGACTGTCGGGCGGGGGCATTGGCCGGACAATGTTGGATCGTTGTATGCCGGTAGCCAAAATCTCGGAAGTAATGGATGTCTTTCGGCGCGAGAAGCGCGCCAGCTGCAAGTGAGTGAATAGGAGCGTCACCCCACTGTGATGGTTAGTAATGGTGCATACATTGGTGGGAAAGGGATTCTTACTCGTTCCATCCAAAAGCCCCCACTGCGGTCCATCATATTAAAGAAGTCGTTGTATTCTTGACTGCGGAACCAGTCCAGACGGGCAATCTCGAAGTTACTCCAGAAATGGCACATGTTGTATTTCTCGCCCTCCATGTTCTCGGGATCGATCTCTGGAATGTTCTGATGACCTGCCTCGGTTGCCAGAATCTCATCTGGTATTGTCTTCTCGCGGGTATCTTCGCTCTCGGTGGTCAGCTCCGCTTGTGGTTCGAGGAACATCTCCCATAGTCCTTGCGACTTCACCTTGTACTTCCTCTTGTACGCTGCGGCATATCTGAAGATGTTCGGGACAGTCTCTTTCAGTTCCTTGACTGCGATAGTAAAGCCGTATGTTTTGTTGTTGTTCGCCATCTCGATAAAAGGATCGTAGGTGATGTCGCAGAAGTACTTGATCTCTGGCTCCAGTCGCCAGTACCATTCGTACTTCTCCAGCAGCTCGTGCTTGTAAAAGAAGCCCGAGTAGAAGCGGCACATGTGATGGTAGCTCTCCATGCCTCCATACATGATCACAGCATCGCCCTGCTTTCGGATGCCCTCCTTCGCAACCTCATGATCTACCCAGTCTGGGAAGCCCCACATGGAGGGATCGATTTTGCCAAACTCGGTCTTTCCACTTGTGTAGTTTTGCACTCCGCTGATGAACTCTTCGCTGAAGTCCCCATCGTTCAGAAAGACGTAAGGGTAGTGAAACCAGCGGTTGAAATGTCTTTCTATGCTCTTCAGTGATTGTACAACGCCTTCCAATTCTTGGTTTCGAGCAAGTACTACGAAGGCCGCATTTGCTCTAGGCTGCTTCGCAGCCTCTTCAGGATTCTTACATCCGGTCGCAAAGACTCGGTCGTGCTTTTCGCTGATCTTTCGTATCGAAGGAGGAGTTCCAGCAGGTATCAGTATCCTGCCTGGTGACGAGGGGTGCTTGACCACCAACGCCAGTATCAACAGCACCACTATGCTCGGAAACAATAGCACAAAGCCCAAAGGTATCGATATGGAGGAGTTCGGTTTCAGTTTTATGCGCCGTTTGAAGAAGGAAAACCTCGAGGAGCTCTTATGCGATTTGGCGAAACTTGAACCGTCCAGATTCGTTGTGGCGGGAGTGTATGGCACCCTCTTCATCAGTCTCTGCACGAAGCCATTGTTCGCGCCCGTCTTTTCGCTCATGGCTGCAAGCTGGAATCAGACGTGTTTAGAGGCAATATCCAACCAGCTGCATCAGCAATGACAACATCCAACTCCTGTTGTAGTGTGCACGCAAAGGCCGTTCCTGAGTACTCGTCGTGGAACGAGCAGGCCGCGATGCGCAAATCTAACAGGTATGTCAATGTCGATGAAGTAGCCCCAACAAAAGAGAGGGATCGAGATATCGAGCAGGCAATCGTGTCCTTGGAGGTTCGCAGGCTGTCTAATCGATGTTTATCATGGCCTGCAGAATTGAGGAAAGGTGTTGCAATGCTAATTCGCTTGATGCATTTTCGGAACTGGGGTTTAAGGAGGAGCCAAAAGGAGTTGAGTACTGGCTCGACTGATAGTGCTGACTACTCGGGCTAATCCTAACTTTCTAGTGCCAAGAAGGTCTAACGCGTGGCATACAATGGGCCCGCCTTGACCACAAGAATCCGACAACCAAGATGGTCCTGCTAACTTGCAGGTATTGTGGTTGGAATTTCGTGTCTATTAGGCTCGATTCGTAGGCTATGCAATAGGAGACATCGTGCACCTGCCAGATGAAGCCTCTTGTCGCTCTTGCCCCAATAACTTCAAGCTCGGAGGAGTTTAGCTTCGGTAGCTTCGCCGGACGCCGCAACCCCAGCTCTTTCCTCACAGCCAACCCAACAGTTCGCGTCGTCGCAACTATCTGTATGCATCTCAGTCACATAGTGTGCTCCCTCTGACTCCTTGTAATACGGAATGGCAATACGCGGGTATACTACACGTTGACAGCACCACGACTCACTCGTACCTGGTGACACGGATTTGGGGCCAAATCTTACAGTAGGACAAATCATCTGCTAAAGTGTGGATCGTTGAAAAGTGAGCAGCGACTTGCGCGAGTTCCTGCTTCCCAGAAAAGTCTAGGGCCGAGGCTCAAGTACGCATTCGAGGCTATGGAAGGGTAGACCTAATCGTCTTGTTATGGGGATCGAAGCAGAACACGACGCCTCCCCTTGAACCCTCAAGTCAATCTGGATGCCCGTTGCTGATTCCATACAGCAAGTAGTAATCGGCGATGCACTGGTCCTACAGTTCGAACCCGCTACTACACGCGGAGATATCGTTGAAGTACCACAGATGATCGCTAATCGAAGAGAAGAGCGTGCCTGCATTGCCCCTGAGGTCGAGAGTGCCAGAACTCATCTGGATATCTCCAGCGGAAACAGTCTGTAGACTTGGTGTCTTGATCCAGTACTGTGGGCTGACATGCCGATAGGCCAATAAATAGCCAGGAAGTTTTGGTACGACATCAGCGGCGTGGGTGACTCGATAGTTGCCGCCGTTCTGGCCTGTGACGAATTTGGCAAATGCAGAATTACCCACCATGGGTGAGCCGTAAGTGTACTACCAAAGCTGTTAGCCGTGCACAGTCATGGGTTAGGACATGTAATTACAAGAGCAATGTTATAACCCTGTTGTCGCAAGTCGGCTGCTGCAATGGTCGCGATCGCGGCCCCGAGACTATGGCCGGTGAAGATGATGCTATAGTCCGTGTGATTACTTTTTGCCTGTGAGAGAGCTGCTGTCACTTGGCTCTTCGAGGCTATCCACGAGGACAGGAACCCACGGTGGACTTGACAACCACTGCAAGGTGCGAAGGTGGCGAAATCAATGTTGACATTCTCAATCCAGTTTCCTAGCGACGTAGAGCCCCGATATGATACAACAATGAGCTTGTTCGTGTCATCAACAGCGACGAACCCTGTAGCGTCCGCGGGACCTAGGCTGGGCGATCTTGTTAACAACGGCCAGCTCGATCACGATGTTGTAACTCACTTCTGGAACTCCACGATAGATGTAGCTCCGGCACTTTGGACCTCCGGACATTCGCCGCTAGAACAATTTATGCTGCCTTCCTGGTTGTTGTTATCTTTGCAGTAGGCGGCTGCTGCATATTGCTCGTAGAGCTCGAGTTGTGATAGTTGAGTAGAGCTAACCCCTAAGATCGGTTTAGCCTCCACCAGCCAATGCGCGACGAATGGCTTGCTCTTACCTCGTTTCTCAACTGGTGTAGTTGGAAGAGCTTGGGTTACAAACAACAGAGAAAGGAGCGTGGTGAAGGTAATGAGGTGTAACATGTTGATATTTGAATGAATGTGGTGCTAGATGAAAAGAAAGGACGCGAAGGAAGACTCGCTGTATCACTGCTCAGTGCTCACCAAGATGTGAAGGACGACATCCGGACCACGAGGCAGCTGTCGTCTGCCACCATTATGTACTCGAGGAAGGAGCAGCAAAGGCCGCAGCGAAGAGCCACACCTCATGTCTCAAGTCACGGAGCTAGAAAGGAAACCTTATATCATGCGCGTACAAATCTTCAAAGTTTGGTGTCGATCGCAGACATGCAAGAATAGAACAGACCAGCCCTATCTGTGCATTCTGCCGTGATAGTTGCCAGAAGGGAACGGATGATTTTGTCGAGACTGCATGGTCATTACGCTTTAAGATCAGGTCGGCAGGGGCATGATGCTTGAGTGTATCAAGCCATTGGCATCTGGACCAACGACCGTGCTGAAGATGGTCAAGCAAACAGCATGCAGGACATGTGGTTGAAGTCAAAAGGAATTAACGCCGTTGCCAGAGATGACCCAAGATCTTGGAGTTCTCCAATGATCTCTGGGGAAAGGGCGAACTGCGAACACGCGCTAGGGGCAGAGCGGCTCGTGGTGGAGACTGTAAAAGTATACCGGTGACTCCTGGATTGAGTAGGTTCACCAGACCATCAAAGCTTCAGGGATCCCATGACAAGAGCGCACAAGACAAGCACACACCTGACTTTTGTTGTGTTGATGAACGGACGAACGACTTGATGCAGGAGCAAATTTCGGGATCATTGGCGGGGATGTGGTCGATCTACTTACTAGCTAAAACGGGTGACTGTGTTGACTAGTATACAACGATCAAAGTGGAATTGTGGCTGTGTACATCTATTTATGTTATACACGGGTTCAAGGCTGTGATGTCGCGCCTGCTGCCTCACAGATGCATTGGAGGGGCCAGCTGCGACCTCATGGGTCGACCAATGTTTGTTAGCTTCCATAGATACTCACAAAACAGCAGCTTTCCTCTCTTCTTCTTGCCTCACAAATCTTGTCTCGGCACGTCCGATCAATTCCTCGTACACAGTCCATGCTAGTGCAGAGCTAAGAGCTTTCCTGCCCATTCTCAGGGCGAGGCCGTCGAAGAATGACCTCAGCCCGTCCTCCTTCAGCATGAGCCTCGTAGCCTTGACCATGTTCCCATACTTGATAGGCATAAGCTGCAACCTCGTCTTCACCGCATCAAATGGGTTTGTGATTGCTGTAGCGGTTGTAGCCGCAAGGACACCACTCAGCGCGTTGATTGTTGTCCCGCTGACGTTCAATGACGGCGCAGCACCATGATCCCCCGAGAACACCTGGTTCAGCCGCGTTTTGCTTCCCTCATAGAAGACAACGTAGAGCCCTGCGTATGGTGCATCCCTTATCGCCGTTGCGCCGAAGCCGGCAAAGAAACCGCGCAAGCCTTCCTGTCGGAATATTGAGGAGACGGCAGATGGGAGGCTATTGTAGGCGTAGTAGCTGCTTTCGTAGCGAACTTTGATGACAGTCATGGGCATGAGGACGAAGCCTGCTAGCACCCGCGCTGTCGCGCCGGTCAAGAGATTTTGTGTATTGCTCAGCTTTGGAAGAACTGTGCTTCGCCTCTTCACGTCTCGTGTCGTGGGTCCTCCTGTGAGCGTGCTGGTGTATGCTGCATTGCTGGCGACAAGCTGGCGTAGGGAGCTGAGAGTAGTGAAGTAGAGCGCTGATCCAAAGCCTGTGCGGAGGGCTGAGGGGACTGTGCCACGCCAGAGACTTGCGACAGGAGAAGGACCAGAGAGAATTGACCGTAGGGTTTGAGAGAGGGTATGCGCGCCAGATTGCTGGACTCGGGTCTTAAGGAGGTCAGCTGGCTGGAGGAGAACGGCGGAAGAGATGCCAGAGCCCAGCCCTGCGACAAAATGGAAGGTCGGATGAGCTTTCTTCGAGCTCACGGCGGGCGTCGAAGAGCCATTTGACATTGCTTGGATCGCAGTGGGTAAGCGATCAATGGAGTTATAAGGTGGTTAAAACTGTGCTTGCGCACTACATTTCGGTATGCATCGACAACAGCTACCAGCTTGAGATATCAAGCATCGTTGGCTACCAAGTCTTCAAGAAAGAGACTCTTTCGCGTTGTAGAATACACCCGACGTACAGAGAACCGCATGTGCTGAAAATAGCTGGTCGGCATGATCTTCGAGACGAGTCGATGAGATCATGGGCTTGCGCAGACACATAAAAGTTTCTCGTCTCTCCACGATAATGTATTCACGAACAGTGTGCTCTACACATCCAAAGTCGTGCTCATACAGTCTACGTAGATTGTCTATATGTTCATGTTCTGGGTATCTAGTCTTTCAGTCGTCCTCGTGGTAATTCTCAGTCTTCATGTCGTTGAGCCCGAGCTCATCCATCTCCTGCTCCGTTCTCTCATAGTCCTCGATTGTGATCTGCGGATCTGGTGCGTCACCGTCGGTGTTTTTCTGCACAAAGGAATTGGCCAGTGGATCTGCCAGAGTAATAGAAAAGGGAAACTCGGCCTTGATTGCGCGATCGAGTTTGTCGAAGAACGTATCCCATCTGGTCTTCGTCTCACCAGCCATGGAATCGCCAGGTTTCAAGCCTTCTCCGTCCTCAACATCGTCGAAGATCTGGCCGCGTAGCTGATCCCGCACCTGAGTGAGCAGACCTTCAACCGTGGTGAACCTCCCACCTAATGTGCCAGGCTGCACCTCTAATCCTAGGTCGGCACTCTGCAATTCACACGTCTCGGACTTCAGTATATCTCTAGACATATCAATCTGGTTCTCTATCCTCAGCGTGATCTTCTGTCCCTTCTCAGGAACGGCGCCACCAGTCTTGATATCGTTTGTCTTGTATCCGCAGTGCTCGCACACTGTAGCCATGACTATCACGTCTTTGAAATGCGGTATGTTCACTTTCTTCATGTTCACAGTGCAAGGTTTCGAGCAGGCAGGACATTCGGCCGGGATTTCATAGACCTCGCCATCGACTATGTCAACACCCTCCATAGCGTCTCTTTCAGCCGGTTCCGACCCGTCCTCTGCCGCAAGGCCTAGCTGCACATTTTGCTCATGTGAGCGATTGTAGTCTGTGCGAATATATGTGTCGCCTTTGTCGTCTGTGGATGGTGTAATGAAAGAGTTCCCAGAGAGATCATCAAGCGTCACTGAGATTGGAAAGCTGTTGCCCTCGAGCATCGATGTGAGCTTGGCTATTATGCCTTCCAGCGCTTGGTATACCTCTGGTGTCTGTTCCTTCCTCGTTGGCTGGTCGTATTGGAGATCGGTGAGGACTTTGGAGAACATGCTCTCCAGCGTCGTGTACTGACCCGGTGCAGGTGGCATCTCCAAGTCAATGTCTTCTATCCTGAAAACTCCATGGTCACTCCTTATTACTTGACGCTGAAAGTCCGCTTGCTGTTGTAGCCTGAAGGTGTACTTTGAGCCTTTGGGTTGGATCTCGCCTGCGCTCTTGACCGTGTTGTTCTTGAAGCCACAATGGTCGCAGCTGAACGACTCAAGTAGGACCTCCTTGAAATAGGGGATCTTGATAGGCAAGATGCGTGTCATGCCATCGTCGCGACAGTTCATGCATAAACTCTCAATCTCGTAAAGACCATTCTCGTTCATTTCTGGACGTAGAATTTCTGGTTCTTGGACCGCACCGTTGGTAGCCATTTTGAAGAGTAATGAGGGCTCTGCCAGGTCGGGATCGTGTACTCGGTACGCAGTGTGTGACTGTAATTAGGCGATGGTGTTGCAATCGCGCGGATCTATCACTTTGCAGAAATTTAGTATCTTTGCAGGCTGCGACTCGGAGACTGTGACGCAAACGCTGCGGCGACGAGGCGATGGCCTAATTCAAAGAAAAATGATGGAAACCCCACAGCGCCGATCGTGGCGGGACCCTGCATTGGTGTGGGGCTTATTTTGTGCCCTTCCGTTTAGCGGCCACTGCTGGACATGAAATCCATCAGCGAGAAGCCAGATGCGTGGTCGGACTTATCCTTCGGTTTGGACATCATCGCCTTCAGGCCTTCTCGATCTTTCCTTTCTTTAGCCCTCCGCTTGCTGCTCGCCTTTGCACCCGGCAGCTGCGGGTGGACAGAGGAAATATCTATCGTTGGTGGTTGCTCCTCTTCCGCCTGAACCTCTGCAGTCCTTTTGCGCGGGCCTGGAACAGCTGTCTCTACCGCGTGCTTCACAGAACGTGAGCACTTACGACATCTTCTGACATGAAGTTTCCGCACTGCTGCTTCTGTTGTGGTGGCCGGGCCTCCATGAAGAGAGGTTTTTCGTTTACTTTCGACCTCGACCTCCCGGGAGTCGATGTCCAAGCTGCCACATGCTGGACAGATGTCACTTGGACTCGGCTGAGACATGCCGTCTTTCAGAGCTTGGATCAACAAAGCATTACGACGGAGGTGCTCCGCTGATGTTGGACTTGGACCTGACAATGATGCTGCGGCGTCCTGCAGAAAGCGTTCCCGTATGTTGACAGCGCTATTCATGGTGATTTTGGCAGCATTTCGCCAGTAAGAAGCCAGGCGGAGAATCCAAAGACACTGTGAATGCTCAAGACGTCCCAGAATCTGGAAGCCAGGAGATCAAAGTGAAGCCCTCATGCAGCCAAGCCGCTAGATATTCTTAGCGCCATGCCTTCCAGCTTGACTCATTTCGCCAGCCTGAGTCAGAGGGCAGTCAACGCCTTCCAGTCGCAAAACCACACTCGTTTCGTTCGCAACCTGTCGCACCACTGTTGTTGTGCGCTCCCTTCACGCGTTTGGTCCTCTTTTGTACAAACGAAGCTATCAACAAGCTATGCGACACTTCCTTGACCGCTACGACCTGACAAAAGAACATAAACGATAGTGCCAAGACCTTCGACCATGTCTCAAGCACTGCGTATCGCCGTGGAAGGCTGTGTATGTTCTGCAAGTCTGAAAGTCTCTGAGTATTAACGCCGCTACAGGGTCATGGCACACTTGATGCCATCTACGCCTCGGTCCAGAAATCATGTGAGGTCCGAGGTTGGGATGGGGTTGACCTGCTCATCATTTGCGGCGATTTTCAGGTATGTCTTCACTGTGTGCTTTTGTGCTACAGAGCTGATTTGTATCAGGCCGTACGCACTCGACAAGATTTGAACGTTACGGCAATGCCGCCGAAGTATCGCAAGATGGGAGACTTCCATCAATACTATTATGGCACCAAAACGGCACCATGTCTAACCGTCTTTATTGGCGGAAACCATGAAGCTAGCAACCACCTGTTCGAATTGTATTATGGCGGGTGGGTGGCGCCGAATATCTATTACCTTGGTGCAGCAAATGTCGTAAAGCTCGGTCCTTTGAAAATTGCTGCCATGTCTGGTATATACAAAGAGCACGATTACGATAAACCACATTACGAGCGACTGCCATACAGTGATCGAACTATGAGAACCATCTACCATCAACGAGAAATCGACGTACGGAAGTTGCTTGCTTATCGGTCCCAGGCTGATATTGGTATATCGCACGATTGGCCGCATCAGATTGAATGGCTAGGTGATCATTCATTCCTCTTCCAGAGAAAGTCTTACTTTTTGAGCGATGCGCTGAATGGAGAATTGGGTAGCAAAGCAGCGGCGTCAGTAATGGACAGACTGCGGCCATCACACTGGTTCTCGGGACACATGCACTTCAAGTATGCTGCTCTCAAAGATCACGAGAACTTCGATCAGAGTCAGATATCCCAAGCTCAAGCACAATATCGGCCAGGCCAAAGACAAGCTCAAACATTAAAGCCCCAAGGCAACGGTAAAGACCGGGGAGTGGCCCTGAACAACGGCGGGAGCACGAGTATAGTATCAGAGAACACAGCCGGCGCCGCTGCCGCCGCCGCAGCAGTTTCTGGCTGGACCAGCTTTGGAAACACCATAGAGGCTCATGACGCCGAGATTAATGCACGAGAAAAGCAGGCAGAAAAGGAACACGAAGAACAATTCGGAAGGCGTACAGTAGCAGACTACAAATTTGAGGAGACATTCAAAGGAATTAGCGTTGCGCAGGATGGTAATGCTCAAAGCAGACAAAATCTATCTGCTAAGAGCAATCTGTCGCAGCAGATTCCTCAGCTCGATGGCGCATGTTTCTCCGCACCAAAGCGCCGACGGAAGTCAGGTCCCTTGGACGTGCCCGAAAGACCACCAGCATCACGACGTGCAGATCAGATCGACGGAGCTGCACAACAGGCCACTGCGATTGTAAATCCAGACGCAATCGACATCAATGTAAGCGACTCTGAGGACGACGATAGCACCAAGCCACTCTTGCCGCAAAAGAAAGATTCACAGACACAGCATGCCCCACAGGTCACAAACCCCGATGCGCTTGATGTTGAAATGAGTGATTCTGAAGGGGATGGAGGCCAAGAGCCAATGCTATCGCAGGGTAAAGGTACGTTTGATACAAAAAATGATGAATATCATCATCCGATTGGACGGAAGTGGTATCTGTCCTATGAAGACCTCCTCTCCCTAGCAAGATCATCACCTGAGTTTGCTTCAATCAGAGAGGTGCGGTCCAGAGAGACTGTAGGAGTTTCCTCTGCAGATGTTCAACCCGCAGAGCTGCACTCAGGAACTTCACTGTCCTTTCCTTACATGTCTCAACCTCTTCTTATAAATGACGCTAATTTGAGCTCTGCCAAAGGACCATCCACGAACAACCTTTCCCAACGCCACGCCAATGCCACAACGGCAGCGGAGCAGCAGGCCGAGCGCACAGGGTCGGCAAATTCCTACGTTGTGGTAGATCGAGACGAGATCACAGACGGTGAGCAGACACTGCCGGAGACGGTGCCACAGCCGAACGCCCTAGAAGGGCCCCAGACCGGACAGTCAGATCAATCAGAGCAAACACAGCGAGGAGACGATGTACCAGAGGAGCTGAGGGCCCAGTTAGCGTCGATGTCTACTACTTTTGTTCCAGAAGAGAAGGTCGAAAGAACACCTGACCTACCATTTCCGGCGGAGACGATTCCAAACAAGATAACGCGATTCTTGGCTCTATCAAAGGTAGAAAAAGGACGCGATATGGAGTTCTTACAACTTCTCGAAATCGATTCGCTAACCCTTGGAGCTCATGATAATGCACCTAGCCGACCATTGAAGCTCGAATATGATCCTGAGTGGCTCGCTATCCTCCGAGCTTTTGCGCCGGAACTTGTCCTTGGCGGTGCACCGCACGACAGGATTCCCCCCCATCGCGGCGACGCATACTATCGAGCAAAGGTGCTCGAAGAAGGGAAATGGATTCAGGAGAACGTGGTGGACAAAGACCTGCTTGTGATACCAGAGAATTTCGAGGTCACTATGAGGGCGAACCTACAAGATGGCGAGCACGCGCAAAACGATCACGCCATGCCTCGGGAACAAAGCAATCCACAAACAGCTAGGTTCTGTGAACTAATAGGCATTGAGAACAAATTCGACCTCAGTGAAGAAGACCGAGATGCGAGGGTGGCCGCCGGTCCGCCCAGTAGCGGCGGGGGCCGAGGCCGAGGTGGTCGTGGAGGTGGTCGTGGGGGCGGTCGAAGTAGAGGCAGAGGACGTGGTCGGGGTGGCAGAGGCCGAGGTGGATGGTAGAAGAAGCACCGCAGCCTTCAGTCAACACCATGGTCACCACGCGGCTTGGACTGACGCCTCCATGTATGGTCGATACTTTGCTATTGTACAATTACCGGAGACAGTGTGTTTTAATAAGTAGCGAAGGGCTCAGCATACTGACCTTCTGAGATAACCGGGCAAGCATGGTCAGCAGGTAGATACTAAGACCGGTGCAAGGCATCACGGTACTGCAAGTCTTGCTTAGCACAGCCAAAGACAAAAATTTGCGCTGCCAGAGCTCATGTGTTTCACGCCGCAGCTGCAACAGTTCTTCCCTTCCTCTTCTTTGCGCTTCCTCCTCCGTTTTCCATTGAATCAACCCTTCTCAGAATCTCTGCTTTCCACAGCTCGTACTCTACTGTACGCTCGTCGCTCAGGTAGTCAATTGCATCATTCATCATCGTGCCTAAGCCAGGCAATAGCACATCGTCGGGATCTTCTTCTTCGAGTTGTCTCATAAGCCCTTTCCGCCGAGCGTCGATGCCATTCGGTGCTGACGCCTTGAAGCTTCGATTGGCTCTAGGTGTTTCCTCGTTATCTTCGTCCAGATCGGCCATGTCTGCAGCTCCGTCCTGTCCTTGGACTATTGACGGCCTCAGGGGTACGATCACATCTTCTGGCACACTCGACCACCAATCTTTGCCTTTGCCTTGCTCTGTCGTCCAAGCGCCGTCGTTGATCCTTGCAATCCAGTCTTCGATGCCAGCCTGCGCCGCAAGGTCCTTCTGTTCTATGCCTAACATCTCGACACTTCGCTTCGATACGGCATCATATGTTTGAGTCGTCATCAGTCCCTTCTGCATTCTCGTCAAGGTCATTAGGTAAACAGCCACCAGCAAACATAGCACATCTAGCTTTTGCTGTTCTGCTACCGCTGGCAATCCCGTTTCTGCTGCCTGTGGCCGCTCTCTAGATAGGTCAAGCACGACGCAAACACCAGTATATACATGCGGCACCATCTTCAGCGTCTTGAATGCGTTGCATAACTTTCGTGTCGACGGTAGAACGTAGTCTGGTGCTTCAGGCCCCTTGTTCCCTTTGCTCGTTGATGCCTCAACCCTACCCGCAAACCCGACCGTCTTCTTCCCCGTTGATTTGGTAGGCGTGGCGGGTACATTGTCCTTCGCCCTCCTCTTCTTCGTCGGTGTCTCAACCTCCACGTCCTCCTCATCCGGATCCAAAGCCTCGATGTTCCTCTTGCGGCCCCCTGTGCTCCTCCCAGTACTCCGTCCACTCGTGGTGGGCGTCCTCACAGCCTCCTGACCCTTCTCTTTCCGCGGCGTCCCCAGCACATCGACATCCTCGAGCGTCTTCTCCAGGAACGCCAGCAGTTTCTTGTACACGTTTGGCCGACAGGGTGCGCCGTTGCCGGACTTGATGTTGGGCAGTCTGAGGTGGACTCGGAGCCGCTTACATGCGAGTTCGGCGCACGTGTGGGCGCGAGCGATTTCTTCGTCGGGTTTGAGGTGCGTTGCGCGTTGGCGGGAGAGAGAAAGGAGGGTTTCGGAGGCGGAGAGGAGTTTGGTGGGGACGGGGAGGGAGGAGGGGAGCAGAGAGGTGAGGGCGCGGTGGGAGGGGTTGGTTGATGCCATTACCTAGCTACGAGGGGTGAAGGAATGAGTAAGACTGGACACCCCGTTGATGGCCTTTACTTGTGGAACAGTTGGCCTTGTGGAAGAAGTAGGTGAATGACGTTTTCTGTTGACAGTTTGCGAGGAACGCGCTGAAGACGCGTCGCTACATGATCATGCTAAAGTGCTCGCATGACCGATAATCTCCTTTTCCGCAGACGGAAAGGATGCTTTGCTTATGAAAGCCTTCATACAGACGCGACTAGCCAAGAGCCTGCCGTGTGTCCGTCACGGGCTTGTTTGATCGACTGTATCAAAGACAACGGCTATGAACAGGGGACGGAACACGCATGAGCAGCTCGCACAACACCGGGCTAGCCCCAAAAACGTGACGAGTGCCTCCATGCTATCTGTTAACGGAAGGAATTGCATTACAAGCATACTTCGATCGGGACAACCCCGTGTACTGGTTCTCGTCACACCTCTCGGTTCGTACAGACTCCTGCCAGTAGCCCTTCCGGAAGCAAGCGTTGTATATACGCAGGATCCTAAGTTCGAACTGCTCTTGGCATTATCCGGCTTCATCCAATGACTTTTGCAACTATCAAAAAGGACGCTAACCGTATCAAGTCGGGCACATCACGAAGCGAATGCAAAAAAAGTATTTGTTTGTTGTGTCGCCACTCTATCTTGTGTCAGCAACTTGCACTTTACGTGCATCACGATTATCTTACGTGGATTGAACACAGGACCTCCAGATAACCTGGACCGAAGTGTGGACTTCAGTCTGGCGCTCTCCCAGCTGAGCTATAGCGACATTGATCGAGTTGAAGCTCGACTTATAGCGTGTGCCTGATTGTGGAGCAATGACTCGGCATGAAAATATATAATCAATTGAATACGCGCCACCCTTCGGAAGTGGGACAGCAGATTTCGAGTCAACCGAGTGGACACCCAAAGACATCCTTGACATATCTTCTGAGGTCATGAGGGCGCCGGCATCTAGGGACGGTGTACTGATGTAGCGTGCAAGCAGGTAATATTGTAGGGTTCGAGCCGACGACAAGCAGGAGGATCTCGTACTCGTCAAAAGTGTCGAAGAGCCATTCTTCACTGACCTTCCTGACAATATCCAGAAGAAGCTTGTAGGTGGACCGACCTCATTTCCATGCGTTTGTGTCTCGACTTTCCAGATGAAGAAGCGTTGGTGATCACGAATGCAGCATTAGGTTGTTTCTGGCGACTCTCATGGACAGGCTGCTGTGTCCACGACTCCTGTGTCGTGCACAAGCGACAGTCCTGTATTAGCATCTCTGCCGGACAAAGGGATAAGGAAGAGCTAAAGTTCGTGGTATAAGGATTGACGTTGAGTGGTCGGATCCAAGTTATTCCGCCGTGAATGACTACAGGCCCAGAAAAAGGCAAGAGCGCGTTCAGTCGTGTTGAAGGGGAATGAACATCGAGCTAAAGTTGGAAGGGACGCGCCAGACGCTCTCAGACGCGTTCCTTCTCTGTCACCGGCTCACTGGATCCCTGTCTTGCTCTTCACTCTCCTCTTTACTGCCTCCGTCCCACTTGTACACTGCCTCATCTCTCTTCGTCCATTGATGCTTCGAATCAACGCATTCGCCGACAAAGATGAGCGAGTGTACAGAACGCTCGTGGTTTGGACCACCCAAGCGCAAGCCTCCAGCACGAGCAGTATTTGATGAAATCAAAAGGGAAATATCTGATGCCTTGATGAACATCGAATCAGAAGGGTGAGTCCATATCCTCCATCTGCATTTTGTACAGCACAGACATGCACTGCAGTTGTGATCTGGATATCACTCCTGCGATAAAGCCACATTATGTGTGGGAGACTGCTGACAACAATACTTGCCAGCAACTTTGCATGTTCGGATATCATCACAGACGCACCCAGTCCAGGCCTCGAAGTACAAGATCTGGGACTTATTGGTTTTCCTCTGTCAACACGAGAAGCTGAAATACTCAAAGCGAGATGTCGCCAAAGTCCGTTTGGCAAGGGCGAAACGACACTGGTGGACTCCTCGGTGCGAAGTAGCTGGGAGCTGGACGCCTCGCAATTCAAGATTGTGAACCCAGAATGGGATGAATGTATTGTGAATATTGTTTTCGACATCCACGACAAGCTCGGTCTAGCTTATGGCGATGAGAACATCAAAGCACAACCATACAAGCTGCTCATTTACGGAGAAGATGCATTCTTCAAAGCCCACCAGGACTCTGAGAAGGCCGATGGTATGTTTGGTACTCTTGTGGTCAGTCTACCTTCTAAACACGAAGGAGGCAAAGTTTCCTTCTCGCACAATGGGCTTGAGGAAGAGTACGATAGTGCTCAGTACGGCCCATTTGCGACATCTTACGGAGCGTGGTACTCGGACGTCTATCACGAAGTGCAGCCTGTAACATCCGGCTACAGGGTCGTGTTGACCTACAATCTTGTTCAACATGTGACAGACGAACGGCAGGGCCCCCCTGACGGCGAGGCTCTGCGCATCATGAGGCAGGCTCTCGAAAGATATGAAATCGAGCTCACTGTGGACACAAAACAGAACCGCGAACGTGATCCCGGCTGTTTTGTGCATAAGCTAGAACATCTCTACAGTGAACACAGCCTGAATGTCAGGTCGCTCAAAGGTGATGACGCGGCTCAGGTCCAACACATTTCCAACGCTTGTAAAGCTGCCGGCTTCCAGGTCTACCTGGCACTACTGGAGAAAGAGGTCTCGGAAGATCAGGTCATGCCCGGTGAAGAGGCGTACCGCAAGGAGAAGTACATACACGTTACTACCTTGGACGGAACCAAACAGAATGTCAAACCGGAATACCACTACAGCCACCTTTTGGACCAGGACGAAGAATCTGAAGGCCATTATGCTGGGTCCGAGCATGATGAGTACACTGGGAACGAAGGTGCCATGTCTACTTGGCGTTATAGAGTCTCCGTTGTCGTCATGGTGCCACCATCTCGACAGCTTGAGTTCACCATGGCTCACGACCACAAGTTGAGGGATGCGCTGAACGACTTTCCAGCCCTTCGGTCCAAAGCCGAGGACGATGCAGGCATCAAAAGTAATCTGTACGACTTGTGCCAGCTTGTATTGCGGTCAAAGAAACCCAGGGATTACTGGAATGACCGTGACTCAGCGGACTATCAGCAGCGTGCGGACTGCCTCAACCAAGTCGTGCTTACGGCGATAGAGAACGGCTGGCTTCATCTCGCAGACATGGTCATACTTGAGCACAGCCAAAAGCCGGAACACCTTCAAGCCTATGCAAGGTATGTCAGCACGCAGCGACAGATCCACATCAGACAAGATAGCCTTTAGAAGAGGTCGTCAGTCGTGACTCTAGCTACCAAGTACAGTATCCTCGGTGATGTCACTCAGTCCTTCCACGGACTTGCACCATCCGAGGGGCAAGTCTCACTGTACCAAAGCTGGTACAACGATGCACTTCACAGCTTATTAGCGTCTGATACGAAGATCGAACAAGGCGATGGACCTGCACTAGCCAAAATCGTCGAAACATGTGGGCCTTGTACAGACGTCTCCCAGGGTGTGAATATGAGGCTGGTCAACATGAGTACGGCTGCCATAGCAACCTTTGTGCTTGCACTTGTCCCAACAGAGGGCCTGATGTCGTCTGAGTTAACCCGCTACGCAAAAGATGCACTTCAGAAATTGTGGTCTAGCTTCCACTACTACCCGGACCTCAGGTGCGATCAATTATGCGACCTACTGGAGATAACTAAGAAGAACCAAGCTGTCTCTATACATACCGCGCTCCAGAAGATATATTTGTCACTGTCGGGGTTGCGAGAATGGGCTGGTCTCTCCGTGGACACTATACACAGCACGGAGCGCCCTTGGAAGGAAAACAAGCTGACAGACTACCTCAAACAAGTGTTGGTTCCCTTCATCGGCAGGGTTATCAATCACCAGGTAGCTGGATTGTCTGTGGCGCATAACCACGAATGTTTCGAGGTTTTATCCCCATATGTTGCCAGCGTTATTTGCGCATATATCACTCGAGCGGTTGCCGCAGAACCGAAGCCGCCCACTACTTGGGCTCTCGAGAAAGCAGGATGCAGGCAATGCGAGCTGTGTGAAAACATCAGCAACTTCATGGTGGACGGGCACAAGCAAGTCTGCATGGCACACGTCACAGAGACCCAGAAGCAACATCTCGCTAGTTATTTCTACGTCTGCGGCGAACATCGATCTTTCAACGTCGAGGTCCTCCCGCTTCCCGAACAGGAAGGCAAATTCTCGTGGACAGTGACGAAGGAACACAAAAAGTTCAAACGAGAGCAGAATGAGTGGCAGAAACGACAGGATGAGGCTAAGATGTTGCTGAGGTGCATTGGCGGTGGTAAAGACATGATGCATCTCAGAACTTACTTGGGGGATAACTTCGATACCATCACATCATGCCAGGTTGAACTGTTGCCTAAGGTCTTCAACCCTATCATCGACAAACAGCCAGATGAGCCTGCAACTCCCGAGAAACTACCAGCATATACGCTTCGTAGAAAGACTGCACACCAAAAGCAACGTGAGGATGAGGTGATGGAAGACAGGGAAGAACAGATGTTCATGTTGCAGGAGATGGGTATGATTTGAAGGGCTTTCCATGGTGTAGAATCGATCTGGCGTTCGAGTATTTCAGTTCGGGTATGAGTGGGTCCAGTCTACTTCCTCTAGTTGAGGACTTGTCTAGTCAATGAACATGTCATGTCAAGTGTTGCTCTCATTGCTACTACATGAGTCGCCATTGCCCTTGTTGTTGTTGCCTTCGGAGCTTGCGTTCCAACTATCTCCTTTGCCAGTGTTGCTTCTCATATCCGATAAATCGCATCAGGACCAGAACACAACCTATAGCGTCTCGAGCGATAGCCGCTCGGACAGTCCGCACCGCCGAAGTATGGGCCACCGAACAGATGGGTGACGGCAACAATGTCGGGGCGAATGGTGTCGGCTGGTCTTAAGGGGGGAGCGCTTTGCCAGGAGCGAAGAGGAGGGCTGTGTTAGTCAAGCTGTAAAAGACGGGAGAGACGGGGAGAATGAAGCAGAGTGTTGGATTGGAAGGACAAGAGGGAAGCGTAGATAGGAGCATGAATGTGAGGAGGACGGTGGCGAGGGGCCGAGGAGTTTCACTGTGCTGGATGTGATGAGTTTATGAGTGGGTAGCATCATACCGAAGCCGGTCATGCCTGGGGTATATGTGCGTGTATGTGCAATCATCTCGATCCCCGACGTCTAATGAAGTGGCCGACGTTTCCAGTCTATCAATGATGAATTGACTTCGTCGTGCCCAGCTTCTAGAACGAGAATATCTGGTGAGGTGGACAGGGTAAGACATTCAACTGTGCCTGCTCGCTTCGTAAGGCAGATACGTTCATAAGGCCTTAGCAGCCCATTCTTCACGCTCCCTTCACCCACTTACCCAATCGAATGTGACCAATCATTGAGACAGTCTTGGACATGCCGGCTATCGCGTCGTTTGTAGCCTGGTTGCTTGATATACGTTCTCGTCCGGACAGGAAGAATGGCGGGCTGTGCTATCTAACTTCTGCGGCTAAGGCGGCCAATTGGCGTGTCCAAAGGAAGCCTGCTTAGTTTTGGTGATTTGGGTAGACGCAAGGCGTACTTAGACTGTGGCTGTGCGAGGCAAGTTCTGACGGTGACTGGTTGCCTTCCACGCCTCAGGACTTGTGGTTGGGTCATTCAAGTCGAGCGAGCACCTTTGGTCATGTAGTAATCGAGAGTCGCTGCCGGTTGTCTCTGGCCTTCTGTAGTACATGAATGTTTATACATGCCTGGCTACGAACGTCTTCTCTTCTCGAGTCGTCATCCACCAGACACAGTTGATCAAGTCCTCAGGGAAGTGCATAATGGCGTACGACGACGAATACAATCATCATAAAACAGAAGCCAGACTTCAGTGCGACGAAGGGCGAGACTATAAAGAGGCTCGTGACAACGGTGCCAGCGCCGAGGAATTGGACCACCGTCTGAAAAAAATGTCGAATGACACTGAAGAGCACGTTTACAACATCTGCTCAACAGTCTTCCCTGCGATCCGTCCGAATCAACCGTTGAGATTTCTGACCGAGATTTTATAGTTGCGTCGTCTCGCGCAACGAAGAGAATGAAGGAATCGGCGACGTCAACGGCGGTTACGAAGGTCACAGCACAAGGATAGAAGTACTCAAGGCCAATCAAGGCGCATATGCTTTGGAAAGACAACACGTTGGCGAACTTGCTGCGGGGCGCGAAAGTAGTGCCTGGAACGAGGAGACGCAGGAGTGGGGACCTATTGAGGAAGCAGATTATGAGTAGGAAGGAATGGATAACAACGATGAAGAGAATGAGGAAGACGGACAAGATGATCGCAGTGAGAGTGACATGGATATCGATAGTGATGAGGATTAGTAGTACAAAGATGTCAAGCCTTCGAAGTTTACATCGTCCGTAACTGAAGTTCACAGCCATGTCGGTGCCCTCGGGCGTGCTCCGCCCGCCAGGCCAGCGTGAAAGAGCTCGTACCAGCTATTCTGATTTTCGAAGTCCACGAGAACAATGTGGTCAGTGTTACGGTGGCATTAGCAAACGGGGCTATTCTGATAGCTATGACGCCTTCTTTCGGGGCCTCATTCTTCCTTTCGGGAGCTCGTCAGTACCACAGTCAAGACAATAGCCCCCGCCTGTCTTAGTCCTCCAAAGAGAGCTATCAACAAGCATGAAATGTGCGTGTTTGCATTTTGACCTCATTCATCGACTTCATAGCATGCAAACTTCATTCCACCAGGGCCTTCCATGGAGTAGGCCGAGCTCGAAGGTGTTACTGCGTCGGAATCTGTCGTAGATGCCAATAAGGTAGGTCCTTCCGTCGAAGAAGATGGGACGTTGACAGCGGTTCCGGTCGCCGAAGCAATGACAGTACTGACGAAGTGTTGCCTACCGCCGTGGCTGCGCCAAGCAGTCCTTTTGGCCGTCAAAGAAACCGGCAACCTGGACGTTGAAAGGGACAAGACAGTTGAGCTAGCTTTTGTGACAGAGGTCGGAAAGACCGATCGGCTGTCTTGTGCTACCGGTGTACTGTTGGAAGTAGAAGATGAGCCCACGGTCACGGCGCTGGAGGTTGATTTGCTTGCGAGAACGTGGTTTCCGGCAGCTGCGGCGGTGGCAGTGGTACGAACACTAGCTGGAGCTGACATCGATCCAGAAGCAGAGTCAGCTAAGACTTTACCAACACCTGCACTGGCCAGGACCGACTTTGCGACTGTTGAGGCGTCTATAGCATCAATGGCTCCGCCAGCCGCCTTGAGAGCAGACAAGGGATTCGTGCTAGTATAGCTGCCAAAGTCACCAGAATCAGTGAGCTCGTTTGTGACGCATGCTCTGCCGAGGTAGCTAGTACATGTTGATGCTGAGCTGGTGCTCGGGACGTTGAAGAGGCTACCGCCGTCGCTTGCAGAAGCTGCTGTGATGGGCTGCTTGGAAGACTTGAATACGTTGCCCTCTATGAGCACGTTTCCACCTTCGGCCACGTCGAAATCATGACCGCCAATGTTTTCGAAGTAGTTGTTCACAGCATGCATAGTGATACTGCCAGAGCCGCCAACCTTGGGAGCACGTCCTGAGACGTCATGAACATAGTTGTTACTGAGAGTGATGTAATCTTGATCTCCGAGAAAGAGCATAGTCCAGTAGTGTTCGGCGTTGCAAGAAGCGGACCAGGAGGTCACGCCGTCGAATTCGTTGTTGGAGATCGTCACCTTGCCGGCCGCATCGTAGCCAGTGACAATCATTTGGCGACCTATCAAGCTGAATTTGTTATGGTCAATCCAGATGTCGTTGGTACCAACAAGCTGGATCGCATCACCGCCCCTGTTGTGAGTTAGCAACAACCTTGGTGGACCCGAAATTCACCAACCAGATATACTGCGGATTGAGGTCGGTGATATGAATGTTCTGTATGATGACATTCTCGACACCTTGTAGCTTGAGACCTTTTCCCTTCAGAACACCTGCGCTACCCACACCAACAAGGGACTTGTTTGACTTGACCATAATCGGGGACTGAGCGGCGTTGTCGTAAGTTACTGTGACGCTTGGACTGTCGCCGCACCAATCGTTGGCTGCATTGATGGCATCCTGACCAGCATCTCCACAGGTGTTGCTAGAGGGCCGACATCCAGTCTCGGTAGTACTGCCTTCCAGCCCCGTGAAGTCAAAGGTCTTGGTCACGAGAATTACTCGCGGCTCGGCATCTGTAAGATAGGAGACGAGCCTGTCCAAAAGGTCAGAAGACATGCCTTGTAGTGAAGATATTCCATACTCATCGGTTGTGCTTGGTGTGACCGGATCGACATCGCCTCCACCCGTTGCAGCCGAACCAAAACCGGCTGGTTCGCCGACGACTTGACCGAGGACAGCTCTGGGTACAAGCAAAGAAGCCGCAAGGACAAAAACGAGTGACAACATTTTGCTGCGCTGAACGAATGGACACCACCAGGGTGAATGAAGATAGAGATGAATCAAACAAGAATAATATCATAGTTGTGAGCATACCAATCCTTATATTGACGGGATGTCGAAATAATCATCAGCTCAAGACAGCCAAGAGAAAACGCTGTTTGAGCTATCACATCGAAGCGTGCAACACAGTTGATGGCGAAATTAGCAGTGGTATGTGGTAGCCGATGCTGTGAACGTGGACATGGCAGCTGCCGGCTTTCGAGCTGCTTCGATCGAAGCGATAGTCCTTGATCTGTATGCGAACCCCGTGGTAAAGACTATTGCATCGCCTCTGTCGCCTGATGCAGGCTAAAGCAAGATGGAGAATCTTTGGGCTGAAGCGAGACCAGGGTAGTGTTTGAGAGTGTATATGGTTTAACCATACTCTTTGAATCTGGCATCGGTTGTTTGTATGCAATTCTTGACCACACAAGAGCACAAAAACACGCGATAAGATGAGTATGTCGTGTGTACTTCGGCGTTCATCACATCCCCACGTTGTTGTTGTTGTTGTTGAACAAAGAGGAAGGAGCGATATCTCGGAAAGCGCAACGCCCATTGTCGGTAAGCCGGTTGCCTATTTCGGCTGTTTTCTCGGCCCTTTCGGCCCGGGTCCGACCCCTATTCGTAGCCGCTCCGGAAGACCACGGTTTGCATGCCACACATCCAACACAGATCGACAATCCCACCATGCGCCTCTTCGATCTTGTCGACAGTGACTCGAGGTCTGCAGGTGCAGCAGAGAAGGCTAGTTCACAGAACAAGCAAAAAAAGAGAAATATAAGGTCACGAAACCCCCAATGTATTAGGAGCAAACCAGGACTGGAAGCTATATTAGTCTTGTATTCAAGACTCAACGATCACAGCGACGACTTACTCGAACTGATGACCTTTGGATAGCTGCATTTACTGCAATCCACTGCTCTGCCACTGAGCTATTGCTCCTCGGATGGGAAATCGACGACATGGATGAGAGACTGTGTGCGATTTTGGTTCCAAGAGTTCTTTTTTGGGGATATGAAACTTTGCTCGACGTGACTGGCCGAAAGCGAGGTGCGCTTGCTGCTGTGGACCAGGGCTGCGGCACGACGATGTCACAGTCCGGGCTTCTCATCCTTGCCATTTGCTTACCCCAATACTTCCCACTACTCTCCCAACCCAAGACAAACCCGTGGTGTTGGTCAGGGCGTAGTCGAGTCAGCTTCCACATTTCCCAAGACTGCTTCAGCAGAGGCAACCGCACGGTCGTGGTAAGGCCACCGAACGCAATTCTATAGCAGCTTCATTCAAGACTACCCAAATGGCTGTACTAGTGACGTGAATTTACAAGAACAGGCAACCTGGGTGAATAGGATTGCGACATAACATTAGCTAAAACTACTCATGCTTTGCTACATTCGTCGGTGCTTCATGAGAGAATATCTCGTATTTTGTGGTCGCAGAATGTTGTGTTGCGGCCCGCAGTCCTAACCAACCGCGGCATTCGTTGAAGCTCTTGCCGACGTGATGCCGAGAAGAGTGGAGCGGCGCGACCTGGTGACAACCTTTACTTTAGGACTCGTCGCCTCCTGCGCCCTCTTCTCATCGTGGCTGCTCAGAACCCTGTCGCGACGATGTAGGCGGTGTTTCTAGCTGAGTCGGTTCAGCCAACGATTCGGTTTTCGGCATCAGGGGTAGCTGCGTTATGGTCTCGTCGCTGCTCGAGCTACCGCTCTTACTGTCGCTGCCTTGAGCATCACCACTCTCATCTATAGTGCGGTCTTCGTGCAACAGGGTCGATGGGACAACCGTGAACAGGTTCTCGATGAATGGCATGCCCGCGATCTCCGCGTTATCGTTTGGATCATCTTCCACGTCAATCCACTCCGCGTCTTCGGAATCTTCCCTCGTTGCGCCGCCTAGTAAGGACATCTCGCCCATGTCTTCTTCCAGCTGTCGCTCCTGCGAATCGAGAAAATTCTCTGTCCATTCCCGCTGCTCTGCTCTGGCACGCTCGACCGCCTGTTCTGCGTCCTTCTCCAGTCGATCGTACTCGGCGGTCCAGAAGCTGTCGTTATTCTGATCGTTGTCCTCCTGTTAAAAGTTAACTCACTGAATACTCAATGCGAACGCGGCTGCCGAGGTTGAATCGAAGGTATACCAAGGCTGAACTGAGAAGAGCTGGAGGCCGAAACGATGAGGATGAGCGTGAGAAAGTACTTACTTTCAGCTCTATTGCAAGCCTTAATGCCTCTGCTGCGAGGTCAAGCTTGTCCGGTACGTCCTCGAGGTTCACCAGATCGCCTATTGTAAGACAGACAAGCGCCCTAGTATACAAAGCTAGGTCGGGTTTCAAGCGAAGCTCAAAACATTCTTCTAGGCAATCCTTGATATTACCTGCTAGAATTTTCTCTTGTGCTGCCATCAGGCGCAAGAGATATTCTCTTTGTAAGTTGTCCATAGCTAACAGCTATCACGCAGATATGTGGGCGAAAGAGGAAGGGAAAAGGCAATCTAATCGAATCGTCAGGTACTTAAACAAAACTTTGCTCCAATGCAAGCAGTAGGGACAATGCGAGTGCAAGTCGACTGTTACACTGTGGACATGCTCACACAGTCTCGATCATGGATCTTGCAAGTGTAAGTGCAAGTGCTGCCTACAGTGGAAGAGTGATACGCCACATTGCAATTCTTTGTCTTAAATACTATAGGTTTCAGTCACTATCCGTCCCAAGCAAACCGTTTATGGCGCCCTCCCCATCTCTCAACTTGTCCTCCTCTTCCCATTCAATTTCTATGCGCTTAACCACCAGAACGAGCAACCTTCAAGAGCGATAGAGGCTAGGATTTTCGTACAAACCTCACAGTATGGCGGCAGACGATGACCCTGTTGAAGGCGAAACTGCTGAGATTACTTACTGTTCGATTTGCAAAAAAGACTTCAAGGAGCCGAAGCTTCTCAAATCACACCACAGACGGGAACATAGGGATAAGACTCACGTATGGTAAGTCTACCAGTGATACCAGGAGCAGCTCGATCTCGTTTCCGATGGTCCTTTAAACCTCGTTACATCAGGAGCAGTTCCACATTCGACTACTATCTAACATCTCGCACTTCTACCTTCGACGAACTTCTGACTTCTCGCACTTCCACCTTCGATCAACCTCTAACATCTTTTACCCCCACCTTTGACTAACCTCCAGAATATCTCATATCAAGCTCACTAACGATAAATGCAGTACAGTAAAAGTCGATGGCGGAGAATGCGGCGAGGTCTATGTCAGTTTCACGGGGCTCCAGCAACATATCCAGCGTATTCACCAAAAACGCGACCTAGCGTGCGACGTCTGCGGTGCAACGTTCATGGACAACCGTGGTCTGGGACAACATATGGAGATACACGACCGGAGGCCCCATTTATGCGAGCAATGCAAGCAATGCTTTACCACCTCAGAAGAGCTTGATACGCACATCTGCAGCAAAAGCGCCGATTCTCTCTACGCTGAAGAGCCTGAAGTTGACAAAGAAAAGCCGTTCCGATGCTTGACATGCGACAAGAGGTGGAAAGACCTGAGAAGCATGAATGAGCATCTCAAAGCTCACACAGGCTGGAATTGCGATAAATGTGACCAGAAATGCACAAGCAAAAAGAAGCTTCAGGATCACAAAAAACAAGCACATGGTGCCGGTAGCGTCAAATGCCAGAGATGCAACCAGGAGTTTGTCGACCAGCCTAAGCTCAACAAGCATCTGCAGAAGTCGGCCTGTCAGAGAAAATGGGACCTCGTGCAAAAGCAGAAGGCTTCACGAAATAAACCTTCCGACGATGATGAGTCTGAGGAACCACCCACTGGGCCACCACAGCCTGCTCCACAGAGCCCTGAAACCCAACAGCCTGTCACCATGCGAGACCTTCTTGGCCCAACAATTGATGCTCTTGTCCAAGGCCGGCTTGCCGCTGTCCAAGGGGTGGTTCGGCGGTCGCTCTATCTGGCACTCCCTGAAACGCCTGATCACGTCCAGCAAAGTATTGTAGGGAGAAATCTGGAGCTATTCCGGGATGCTCAATACGCCGATGCCACAATGAGTCTGCGCAATCCCGTTTTTGGCCAACCTTCTCAGAACCTCGCACGCTTTCTTGAGCTGAAGAAACGTCGCCAATTGTACGCGCAATATATCATGGACAAGTCCAGTGGCAAGCCGGCCACAGTTCGAGTGATGAACTACCAAGGTGTAAAGAAATTGTTGAATCACGAGGAACACATTGTCGATGTCTCGGACATGGGTATGGATCTCGTCACGGTCAAAGAGTTCGCAAAGCAACTACGGGCAGTCCTGGAACGAGTTCCAACCTACCTCTACCTATTGTCTCGCCGTCAAAAGCTCTGGGTGGAGCGCGCCGCGCTTAGATTGACCCGCGACAACAACCCTGGGTTCAATCTCTCACTCAAATCACCTTCATATCAGAGGTCTGGGAGCCCTGATCAGTCTTTCGTTTTCGACGTGGATGGGTTCGATCCCGCCAAAAACAATGCCTGGAGACAGACGGTCTATGTTCCCGTGGGTTCGATCGATCTGAGAAAGCCTGTTAACGTTTCTGCCTTTAGCCATTTCGCATGGTACGGGCGTGATAATATGTCTGAGGGTCAGCGTAGCAGAAAAGAGTTTTCCCAGCAGCAGCTCGATAAGACCAAGCTATTGGCTCAATATCTTGCTGCCAGATCCTACGGCTTTCTGGGGACTCGAATAGCATGCTTGAACGAAGCTGCCACAACTATACGAGAATTCTGGTCTGGACCTGACAATGGTCGATGTCCGAAAGCGGTTCAAAGCACTTCCATCCGCCCATGGCAAGGTGGAGACTTCTTCGTCGTCTCGCGCACACAAGGCTTTCATACGTTCATTCGGCCAACACCGCTCTTAACAGACAGTATGTCTGGTGCAGAACATGCCATCATTGTCGATAGTCTTGAGGCTGCAAAGGTATATCCAGTTGTACGTGATATGCTTGAGGCCTTGAAGGCTGGATGGGAAGCGGACGACGTCTGGGGCATTGGATGTGCACGTGCTGACTACGAGAATCGCAACTGGGGTGAGGAAGCACCTATTGTATCATGCAAGAACTCCGACCCGGATCACGGTAACGTGCTCCACGCCTGCCCTGACTGTCTGAGACTTGTCAAGCACAATACAATGAAACAGGACCCAGCCATGCGAAGTTACGCGATATGTAGCTTCTGTTGGACGGACTTCGACAGTGGATCCAAAGACTCATCAACCGCAGGTGGCATCTTTGGTTATCATCTGCTACGTCTTCTACGGACGGAAAATGAGCACTCGATGCTCGGAAAGAGCGACGCTGAGCTCAAGAAAGAACACAAGGAAATTTGGGATGCCCTGATGTCAAAGTACCACAAAGGGTCAGACCAATACGAAGATGCTTATGTTGCCCAGTTACTGCGAACGGGAGGTGCGCGTGAGATCGCATGGGATGGTACCAAGCTAAACCCACTCTATCCCAGTTTCGAAGCATTCGATCCAGTCACTGAAGGTCCCGATAGCAAGACTGGCTATCATGTGAAGCACAACATCGGTCTTACTGGCGACTCTATCAATCGTGCTAAGAAGCATTATCCTCCTATCGTCCTGCATGCAGTACGCACCTTTCAAGAAGCTTTGGAACGGGGTGACAAGGCGATGTACGAAAGTGCGGTTGCTCTGTTCAAAATTGCACTAGTCAACCACTATGTTTACGGGCCTCTGGGTTATATGTGGCAGACTTCACGGATCGGAAAGGACCTACCAGCTGATTTCGATAAGATCAAGCGCAGCTTTCGCGAGCCTGTCTTGCTAGACCAAAACGTTTCGGACGAGCACCTCTTTCGGTATGTATCGCAGCCGTTAAAGGGAAAGCAGGCAGATCGAGCTCGTTGGAAGCATCAATGCCGCGCTTGGCTGTACGCTCAACTTGAAATGATTGCTGTTCGTGTCTTCGGTCCCAATTACGACCCTACCTTGCGTCGCCTCTGGCTACGTGGCGGGGTATTTTTCCCTTTCTCCAGCGAATATAGCATTGTCCCTGACTGGAGTGAATGGGATTTGTTCAATTGGCTTGCCGTCAGAGCTCATCGGAACATGTACGTGTGTCAAGCACCTCATGCCAGAAAGAATCCTATCCGAGAGTATACGACGGAGGAGCTCTTCCTGACGATTGCCAATTTGTGGCTAAGGATGCTGAAGAAGGATCTCGACAACAAGGTACCTGATTATGCCTGTGGGATGGACGAGACTCGTCTCGTTCCTCAACCTACCATCAACTCGCTACTCTGCGCCTCCATTGGTCACCGATACCCAGGACAAGAGGAGCATCTGGGCCTGGAGAACTTCGACATCAATAGCGACGCTGAGGTCATATTCAAGCCTGATGACTGTTGGATGTGCTATGAGACGCAATTTTGCAATTTCCTCAAGTTCAAATATGCAGTTGAGTCTCTCCCAGACAAGGTTTTCCCACAAATTTCTCGGATACGCGTTGGTGGCACAAATCACAACATCCTGCCGCAAATATTCTACTCCCTCTCTCTAGGCCTGGTCCCTGATCCCTTCAAGACATCGGGCCGGATTGGAAAGCAGTCGGCAAAGTCAAGACCCATCCCACGATTCAGCTTGCAAGCCGCAAACGCATTGCAGAAGACGATCACAGAGAATTCTCAAACCACGAAGGCGGGTAGCAGGACAGTGTCCTCCAGCGAGAGGGATGATGACCCTGGCACCCCAAGCGCCGGGCTAACCTCCTGGGTGGCACCTGACACTGATGTTATCATGACTGGCCAGGACTTAATACCGCAACCTCCTGCATTCGTCGACAATCGAAGGAACATGAGCAATCTCGGCGCTTCGTGTTATGCAGATAGTATTATCCAGACACTGTGCAATGTGCCAGAGTTTCGTGACGTCCTGCTGGCTGGAATGCAGATAAAGACTCCAAGCGGCAGACCGCCTACTGTACTACAGACTGCAGGCGACGAAGAAGGTCAGAAGCACATGGCCGTCTACGGGCTGCTAGCAGACCTATGCCGGACCCTTACGATTCCAGGCTCTAGGCTCTCTGTCGACGAATGTGCCACAACACTTGCACCTCTGGAACGTCTTACCAATGTTTTCAGAATGAACGTGTACAATGAAGCTTCCTTCTTCTATGGATGGCTCACAGGGATTCTGAATGTCGTCACCGATCAATCAGAATACGTGGCGGGAAGCGACGTCTGGGAAAAGCATAGTGACGGTACTCACCACAAGAGACATGGGTATACCCTTCTGGAGTTGGCAAACTTTGAGCAAAAAGCGTCTCTTGAGCAGGACAAGGACCTCAAATCGTTGGCAGAGCATACTCGTGCTCACTGGCAGGCATATCTCGCATCAGGAAACCACTCCGTCATCACCGAGCTTTCAACTGTCCAACTGACTTCCCTGTATCAGTGCTGCAGTGAGAGTTGTCCTACAGTCGAGCGGGAGATTTCTTATGCGAATTCTGTCTTTCTCCGCATTGCACCTGCGTTGAAGGAGGTACAAGCAGATGGCACTATCCCTCTTCGTTCTTTGATCAAGCACAACTTCCAGGAGCAATTTACCAAACAGTCCGAATACCAGAGCTCGAATGCCGATCCATTGCAATCACGGGCCAGGTCATGTGTCAACGTTAGACACAAAATCCCTGGTGCAGAGAAAGGCGAGTATCTTCGCAAAGTGTCCCGTGTTACAAGAGCTCCGCAGCTCTTCGTCGTCGAAGTCAATAGGCAGACCCTCGACTTTGTAGAAGAATCGACTGAGTACAGCGAATTGTTCGTTCAAGAGGCAGAGCGCAATATACATCTCCAGAGAATTTCAGATTACCGCCACCTGAACATGGAAGACTGGTGCAAAGACGCACCAGAGCTCGAGAAGCGGACAATTGCTGGCCAAGAACTTGATCAGCAAGAAGATCTGTTTGGTGACGGTCTTGATTCAATGTACGATATCATTGCTATTGTGGCTTACAGTTACGAATACAAGCACTACACCGTGTTTATCAAAGATGACAACGATGATTGGATGTACTTCAACGACTTGGATGACAAACCGGTCTATCGGGACCCCTTCACAGATTGGCCAGAATCTTTCGTAGAGCATATGCTTTGCTTTCGACGGGATGAGGCCGATACGGGTGCTGCGGCGTCTTACTTGGCTACCACAAAAATTGAGCCTCTGCATCCACCTGCCACAGCGCCATCAATGGTCGACGCCCCACCAACCCCTGTGCTGGACAAAGACAGCCAGATCCGAGCATTGCAGGCACAGTTGGCAGAAACACAGCAAAAGCTGAAGTCGGTCGAGGAGACCACGAAGAAAACACAGGGTGGGAGAAATATTGTGGAAGAGTTCGAACAAATGCTGCAGTCGTTGTCGCCTTCGGCGGGTAAGTCTCTTCTCGAAGGCGTTACCTCTCGGTTCTATTCCAAGCAGGACGAGGGACAGACAAGAGGTGATTCACCACAAGTTGAGAGCCGAGAAAGAAGAGGTGTCATGAGAAGAGTCTCACAAGACATGCTATCGAAGTTTGGCTTGGGTACCAAGCAAGATGTTTCCCAGCCAGCCACACCAACCAAGGGTGTAAGATCATCACAGCAAGATACACCGACTTCGCGCACACCGAGACGAGGACATGAAGACCCTACCAAGGAAGGTTTCTTCACTAAGGCAAAGCGACGTCTCAGCGGCGACTGGACCAAGCTACCTGCTTCTGTAGGCGAACGAACAGGAGAGTCTTCCGTCACCGTGCACGGTGGCTCATCGACTCCTCCGCGAGATGCACCTGCGACACAACCTGCAGAAACTCGAGAAAGCTCCATAGTCAGCCAGCAAGCACAGCCAGCGCAGCAAATCTCGAAGACTCCTTCTGCTCCACCCAAGTCAGTCAAGAGAAGAGAAGGCCCCCCCAAGCGTCCAAGTATCGGTGAAGAATCTGCTGCCAAGCGATCCAGGCCATCATTACACCAAAGCCTGCCTCAAGACCCTGCAGATCTAGCTGATATCGTAACGGGCACTCAGGTACCAGATCCATTCACTGGTGGCCCCCGGAGTAAGGAGACCACAACAAATACTCCTCGACCACGGCAGTCAGCAGGCTCCGGACCTTCTGCATCATCTCGAGATCCTGTAGAGCCGACTGGTCCACAGCCTCCTTTGAGAGCACCTAAAGCCAGCCGAATCAGCCGTCTGCTCCACCCCAAACGAAATGCAGACAACGACAACGATAATGGGAACGAAGGTAATGGTGACGATAGGCAGAAGAAGAAGGACGGAGACAAGAGAGGAGGCAAGAAGTGAACGGTGTTGAAGCCTGCGGCCGTGAAGTTATGATGCATGATTGATGATAGGCTCATAGGGGATAAAAGTGATGTGTTTACAAATACTGTTGATTTCGTTGATAGAGCGTGTAGCGATCCAGCTAAGCAATGACGATGATCTTCCTATTGACGTTTATTGAACTTTCGTAGTAAGCACGCAAGAACAAGCTACAATGCCTTCTACACTGGAGCGAATCGCTCCTCATCCAGCCTCGTTTTCTCTGCCCAACTCTGTTCAATCCACTCCAGTGTCACCAGCCGCGGCAAGCGCTTCTTCTTCGCGATCCAGCCTCGAAGTTCTCTCAGCCCCTGTTCGCCATGACTTCCAACTTCAGCGACTACGTGCGTTACTGTAGACTCCTCCATATCTTTCGCTAGCTTGGCACCGGCAAATCTTGCTATCCTCTGGCTTTGCTCGAAACGAGAAGAGTGTTGATCTGCGCCGACTTGATCTGCGCCGACTTGATCTGCGCCTCTCACGCTTGCTGCGAGATCTACAAAGCACAGGACAGTCCCTTTGAACACCCACCCGGGAGTGTCACTCACAAGTTCCACAAGCCGTTCATCGACGTTTGTACCATCAGATACATTGCTCATGTTGTTCATGCACTCTCGCAGCTCTTCGATAGTTGTGTCCCGCGCAAAGCTGTCCCCGTAGTGGTCGACCTCTGTCTCGTAAAGCTCCTTACGATCTTCAGGAGAATAGAAGACGTGCCGATCCAGTTCCGGTCGAAGCGGCAAATCTGGCAAGCCCAAGGCGGAATCTGTTCGTGCTTGTTCTATGCAGTCGAAGAGCCATGCGGGTTTGAGAACAGGCATGTCTCCCTTCTTCAAAAGACTGGCAACTTTGACCGAGCGGCTGGACGCAATACAGATGACCTCGTCTGAAGCAATCCCATTGTCCTGGTGTGGAGCTTGCGCTGTCTGAATGATGTGTCCGCCATGTTGCTTGACTATCTCTTCAAGCTCAAGCTTTGTTTTCTTTTGTGGCGCAGTGCTCCAGGTCATCACGTAGACGGTCAGGCCACGAAAGACTCGTGTTGGCTTATCATCGTTCCGAGCCGCTTCCGCTTCGTTGATCGATTTCTGGGTGTACCCTACAACCTGGAGCGGCTTTTTGCGAAGGTCGACTGTTTGGCGGCGCTTTCTTGATTGTGTCTCTATTCTTACATGTTCGGTTTTCTGTTTGTTCTCTTCTTTCTTAGTCTCTGCTGCATCTCGAACCTCGTAGAACTCTTGCAGCCCCAGAGCGCTAGTCCAGTCCTTGTCGCTTCGGAGCTTCTGAAATCGGGGGAAGCGGAGGGTAAGGTTGGCAGCAAACTCGTCGCTAGGACCGACGGACGCAGCTTTGACTTGAACGACCAGCGAATCTTCGGGCTTAATCCAAACGTCTGGTCTCTCTCGCTGAAATTGTACGCCTCCTCCAAGCTCAATGTAGTCAGACGGAGGATTCTTCCTGTCCCACTCGATCCACTTGCCTTCAGTGTGATGCCGTATATTAGCATAGTCATTGGCAGTCATCCCACCCCCAACTTTGAAGAACGAGAGGAACTTTTGCGACATGACCTTGCTGTTGTCGTCGTCAACCCTAAGACCACACATAAAGCTCGATAAACCACCACCTCGCTTGCCAGATCCGTAGTACCCACCTATGACAAGACAATCCAGAGATTCCCCGAATTCCTCCATATATTCAGGTTTGACCTTGACCCAATCGTCGTTTCGATCAGCCAGCCTGTACCTCGATCGAGGGTTCTTCACAACGAGACCTTCCGACGCCTCGGCAACTACCTTCCTTAATGCAGTCTCGACATCGTCCCATGTATGACCAATCGAGTATTCCAGGATTTCCAGACGACGGTCGACAGGTCTGACAACTCTCTCGAGTGCCTGTCTCCTTGTCCTTAGATCATACCTAGTAAGATCCGTGCCGTTCAGGTAGACAATATCAAACACGCGATAGAGTGGTCTCTGCCCACCTGAATATGGGTTGCGTGACTGTTCCAGAGCTGCAGTCTTTAGTGTACCAAAGGGAACCATCTTGTCGGTTTCCGGATCCCAGGTGATCATCTCTCCGTCGAGAATAAGGCTTTCAACAGCATCGTCAAAAGCACCCTTGATATGCTGTGTGAGGGCCGATTTCTTTTCGTCAAAGGTCGCACCATATAGATATGTGTATTCTTTGGCTTTGCGAGACCAGAAATTGAACTGCTTGTAGGGACGTTTGTCCTCGTCCAGCAAAGTCCGCAAGTGCATCTGCATCCGTTCACCATCCAGCTTCTCTTCGATCCAGAAGTCCGGGTCCTCATCTGTCACCATCTTGGCTATCATCGTTTTCATTTTCTTTGTCTCCAGGTAGTGAGCAAATTGTGGTTGAAAGCATTCGCCCGCGAGGAGCCCTCGGTCTTCTTCCTTCTCGAGTCGGATGGAGGAGTTCCAGAGTTCCCAACAAACCTTCTTTAGACTACTTGAGATGTTAAAGAGCGTCTCGGCATCTGGATGCCAGATGTTGAGAATGGTCTTTTCAGTAGCACCAACATGCATAGCCCGGAGAATGATACACACCAACCACTTGAGCTCATCCGGGTTCATCTCACGATAGAATTGTTCCATGATGGGTAGCTGTTCTTCCTCCTTGGCAGCTTTTGAAAGATCGTCTAGGCGTTTGTTCACTTCTTCGATTGTCATGATACCGGGCTCGACCCTAAAAGGTCGTTTCGACAGTACCTCATGGACACAGCCCGGGAAGTCGCCGGCTCTCTTTGCAGAATTCTGCCCAGGCTGCTTCCAGTTCAATAGGTTGTAACCGTCCTCTGAGTTCTTGTCGATCTTCAGGATTCTGATGATGTATCTCGCGATTACCTTTTCCTTCAAACCATACATCGCTCGCAGGCGATCTTTATCAGGAAGAATCAGACGCAAAGCAGGATAGAAGTCGTTACCTACTTCTTTCCGCCATCGGGAGATATACCGCTCAATGATGCCTCGTCGGACGTCATGTGGTTTCTGACTGTTGACGGCTTTTGGCCCAACTCGCCTCCTATTGACTTGGGCCGTGGGCTGCTTCCGATTGTCAAGCAGTGGATGGAACAGGTCCTGGTACAAAGTACGGAAAGGCAAGGTCTCAGAATGATTTTTTGGTCTGTTCGGGAAACTGCAATGCTTAGCACAATCGCCTTGAGCAGGTAAACTTGAGCGGCATACTTTTTGTCATCCTCCTTCTGTTGAGCATCGTAGTCGACTGCCGTTGGAGCAGGCTGGTGATCGAACCGCTCGTTCTCGTCTACCTCTGACATGTTCATAAACTTTCAATGTCTTCTCACTGGATATTCGGGCTCAGTTGGCACAGGCAGCTCTTGGTTCGACGAGGTATCACAAACAAGGATAGATCCTCTATTACAGTACAAGCCACATCGGACACCATCTCACCGATCTCCTACCTTTGGTTGACGAGACGCGTTGGTAACATGACACAGAAGGGTAGCGAAACGGCTTTTCTGCAAATCAGATTTGCACTTGTACGTCTACTCATGAATTCGGTAACTTCGTCGTTTGGAAGCATGGACAGACGTCGCGTGGACGCGTTGACCCGACGCGAATCAGGCAACCACTCGTTCCTCAGGCATGAGCATGTTTTTGCCTAATTTGACGAGACGCTTAGCAAGTAGTGACTCGGTTGGGCTTGACTGCGCCCTGGAGATACCTGCTGTCGGCACGACAAGGATAACGACCATGTCACCCTGTTGACCTCTGCGATAACAAAATCAGGCCATGTTTTCGTCGATGTCATACACTGCTTCGATTCAGTTTCGGATGCTGAGACTTTTGACATCTAGCCCCCGCTTTGGCATGCTGATGGATTCATGAGCCAGTACCACAGATCGTGGAAGCCTTCAACGGCCGCCAAACCCTCCCACCTTGCCTCGGTCGCTTCGAGCCCACCCTCTACAAGTCTAGCAGCCTTGCAGGGCGCTACAACTGCCTTCGTTACGAAGCCCAAGTCGACGTCGTCAACAGTGAAGCAATTACGAAACCAATATGAGCCCGCTCAAGCAGTTGCAAGCTCCCATGACACAAGAGGCAGGTTCGGAGAGGCGCCAGATGCAGCCACGAAAGAGTCGCATTTGCGAAGGTCGCTCTCACGTGGGCGACACCTTCATCCTGAGCATGCACGACTAGCAGGAGCCCGCACAGCTGCCTCGGACTCTTTCAACCAGACCCCATCCATGATCGCTGCTCGGCTGGTATCCGCAAGCCCAAGTCCTACTAGAAGCTCCGCCGGTGTCAGTCCCCCAACGGAGCCGGAGACTCCGAGTAGCGCTTCAGGGCCGTATTCAGGCGACAAACATATGGACAGGAGCAATGCGGGTGCCCTGGCAGCATCTCGACTCTCTTATTATGGTGCAGCAAATCGTCAGACCCCGGTCAAACCCCTGAGCCTAGACAAAATACCACGTTTTCCGCCAAAGAATAACGCAGTGGTAGTACAGGAAAGTGGGAAGGAGCTCAAGTCGAACAATCCGCAACAAAATGGTTCGCTCTCCATCCCGATACCATTGAAGCGAGCCAACACCTACGCCGACGATATCGTGACCGCAACTACGCCCAGTGATCATGTACAATCCAGGTTTGAGAGATGGAAACCACCAGCACCAGCTCCGCGCAAAGGACGATCATTTGTTCGTAGCCCACTCCAAGCGGACCTGACCGGGTCGAAGCAGCACCAGAGGCTTTCAAGGGAGGAGACTATCAGTAGGATGGCGGACGCTATGGTTGCATCCTCGCTGGCATCCACTAGAACATCTTCCCCAACAAAGGCATCACAGGGCAACGCGTCGAACCGTAGGTCAGCTTCGGCGCACAATTTGCGCAGACTGCCCACAACCGAGTACGGACCACTTGTGGCCGAGCGGAAAACCCCTCCAGTCCAGCATAAGCCGCAACGGCCGATGAGGCAGACCTTGCGCAAATCTTCACCGGACGACGAGGACGACAATCTAGAAACCGAGAAGCGGGGTCGACGACACCTCGTGCGCAAGCACCCCAATATGCACAATGAAGGCGATCGAAGACGCTGGCGAGACAAGGTCACAGAAATGGAGAGGAAACGCTACGAAGGTGTGTTTGCAGCAAACCGAGGTCTATTGCTGAAATCGATGGACCCAAGGGCATCGCCGAGCAGACTTGTGGACCCGAGCTCAGAAAGCAATCAGGTCGTGAATCTTGTCGTCCAGGATATTTGGGAGCGCAGCCGGCTTCCGCAACAGG
Source organism: Knufia petricola (assembly GCA_002319055.1). Lineage (NCBI taxonomy): Eukaryota > Fungi > Ascomycota > Eurotiomycetes > Chaetothyriales > Trichomeriaceae > Knufia > Knufia petricola. The sequence goes on along the minus strand of NMUC01000020.1, from coordinate 28,011 downwards.
TCCTTGAACAGATCTACGACCTGGTAAGCCCCAGCAATACACTGGCCTTGGGTCGTGATCAGTTCGTTGTCGGGCTTTGGCTTATCGACCAGAAGTTGAGAGGCAGAAAGCTACCGGTCAAAGTTAGCGAGAGTGTCTGGTCGAGTGTGCGTCACTACCATGGTATTAAAGTTGGACGACATGTGTGAATCGACTACAATGGCTCCTCAATGGCAGCCTTCTTGAACAGAGCATCTCATTGTGACTGTCCTGTGTACATGATACTTCGTCTGTCGCTTTTTTGAGTCGTCTGTGCCATCTCCGGCACACTGAGGTGTACCATTCAAGATCCTAGCATTAAGATCAGCCTAGAATTGGTTTGCTGTCGTCCGTGTTGCTCATGGTCCGAGTCTGCTCAATGACTGCACAATAGCCCCCCACGCTAATTTCAGGTGCCACTTGAACGATCAGAACGCGGGGCCAAAGTCAAGATCCCACTTGCTGCCTCTTGCCTTCTGAATCCGTCACCAGTCGCTGTCGTCGAACTCATGATTGCTTGACAGTTATTGGGCCTACATAAATTCTTTAACTCGGTCTTTTGGGTGAATGGTTCGTGGTGTTTTTGGTTCTTCTCCATCCGAGGTGGGCTTCTGGTGAGCTTCAAATTCTAAGTACACGAAATCCTAGCATGCCAAATATGCAGGTTCAGCGCCTAGCAATCGACATCACATGCCGGCCTGGCTTATCCAGCAACTTCGCTTTGCTAAGAACGTATTTTCTGCCTCGTGAAGCTGACAAGCAGGTATATTTGCCATCGAACCACCCAAATCATGAGTGCTTCGTGCCCTATGTATAAATAAGTACAAGTCTGTTCACACATGGCCATCTGCGATACAGCGCAGGCTATGTTTGTTTGACGAAACAGTGCAACTGAAATCACGGCCTCGAAGATAAGACCAGTGCCGGTCTTTCGACTCAACAGGTATACTCAACGGCCGTACAAGCATGACTCCCGGTTGTCGTACTCTTCAGAATCCACGGGGCAGTGCGCCAATTTGATGAATCACTGTGCGCATCTCTTATCTCCCAATATCGACCATCCTGAGACGAAGCCGGTGATAGTGTCCTATCAGGCCAACGCTCTCGCTAGCGTTTCATGCGTGCTACCGAGGAATGGACCAAGGTGTCAAGATCAAACAACCCCGGGGTCAACATGTTGTGCATGACAAAGAGGCAGCTTCAAACACAAAGAGTAAGAATAGAAGTACAGACACGGATGCAAGTGCGGCGAGCAAAAGGCGCTGTGTGAGTACAGCGTGCATTGCTTGTCGGAGGCGCAAATCCAAGTGCGATGGCAATCTGCCGAAGTGCGCAGCCTGCGCGTCGGTCTATCTCACTGATTGCGAGTATGCTCCACATACGGACCATCGCAGGAAAGGGGTGTACAAGAAGGAAGCAGACAGCCTCAAGACCAAGAGCTCTACACTGCAGATTTTGATACAAGCGCTTCTTAATCTCGATGAGGAAGATGCCATTGACCTGCTGCGGCAGATGCGCACATCTGACACTCTCGAAGATCTTGCTCAAGTAGCGGATGCGAAGATCAGAGGTATCGAACATGATCCTTTGGATTCTCCAGTTCATCGAGACGAGCCCAATGAGCTGCCAAAATTCGATGCCGAGCTGTCCGGCAGAATGGGCGATTTCCTGCTCGACGGCTCCGTTAAGTTCATCGGTGGTACGTCGAACCTGGTCTGGCTAGATGACTCAAGCACTGCGGCTGTATCGCCTGTCTCAAGCGGACAACATGTAGTGCGGCCGAAAGAAGAGGCAATCCTGAGTTGGACTACTGTGCACAACGACAAGGATCTAATCTTGCACTTCCTGAACATGTATTTCTGTTGGCACTATCCTTACTTCACAACCTTGTCGAAGGAGCTGTTCTACCGAGACTTTCTGACCGGTACTTCTTCTCAATATTGCTCACCTATATTGGTCAATGCTATGCTGGCACTTGGCTGCCATTTTTCGTCAAAGCCGAGTGCCCGAGCTGATCCAGAAGACTCAGGTACAACAGGGGACCATTACTTTGCCGAAGCTAAAAGGCTACTCTATGAAAACGAGGAGTTCGCCAACACCAAGCTATGTACTGTACAGGCTCTCGCTTTGATGTCCGTTCGTGAAGCAGGTTGTGGACGAGAGAGCAAAGGCTGGGTGTACAGTGGCATGAGTTTCCGCATGGCGAGTGACTTGGGCCTCAACGTTGACGCACCCGCAATGAACGATGTTTCACGACTATCAGATGAAGACATTGATGCTCGTAGGATCACGTATTGGGGCTCATATCTGTTCGACAAGTAAGTGCTTTTTCCGTCATGAGTAGTCTATACTCATCGCGCTCAGGTGTTGGTCCAATTACTTGGGACGTCAACCTCAACTTCAGCTGTCTCACACCAACACGAAAAAATTCGAAGTCTTCCCATCAGAAGACTCCGAGATGTGGTCGCCTTACACAGATGCAGGTATAGCGCATGCGAACGCTCAACCTGCAAGGACGCGAGCTGTAGCCTTGGAAATCTCGAAACTCGCCGAGATCTCCTCAGACCTCCTTGTCTCCTTCTATCAGCCGACTCTACTAGACAAGCCATCAACGAAGCAAGTAGAACTGAAAAAGCTCACTGATATACACACACGTCTAGAAGCATGGAAGAATGACCTGCCTCAGGAGCTAGAGGCAAAGGAGGGGCAGCTTCCTCCGGTCTTGCTGATGCACATGTTCTTCCAGCTGCTATACATCCATCTCTATCGGCCCTTTCTACGGTTCACAAAATCAACCTCTCCTCTACCAGTACATGTATCTCCGCGAAAATACTGCACTCAAGCAGCAAGTGCGATCTCGAAACTTCTTCGACTGTACAAGAGGACGCATGGACTGCGACAAATCATCAACAAGGTGGTGTATATAGCTCACACCGCTTGCACGATACACCTTTTGAATTTGCCTGATAAGAACGCCAAACGCGACATAGTACATGGAGTGAAACAGCTCGAAGAGATGGGTGATTGCTGGACAGCTGCGCGGCGAACATTACGGGTGCTAAACCTCTGCGCCGAACGCTGGAAAATCGAGCTGCCGGACGAAGCGCAAGCGACCATGACCCGCACAAAGGCACGCTGGGAGTGGATTGAGCCTGGCACAGGACAGGTCTCACCAGACACATTTACCAGTATGACACAGCAAATCACATTGAGGTCAGTCCCGGACATGATGGCACAAAACATGCAGCAGCAGCATATAGCGTCTCAACAACCGTCCTTACAACTAATGCGCCTACATCAAGAGCAGTTGGGCCTTTCTGAGCCTGTAGCACTTTCACCCTCCGAGACGGCGGAGACCAGGCGATCATCTGGAAATTTCTCCTTGCCACCACGCTCCGCGGCCGATTTAATTCGCAACTCAGGGCGCATACGGCCGTCTATGTCTCTGACAAAGGAGCAACAAGACGCATGGAACGCGTTGCAAGCGAGGATGGAGGCAGCATCGGCACAGCAAGCTGCAAGTACCGTGGTTGGTGCGAATGCCAGCGCGCAAGCACTTTTTGGTGGTGTTGAAAGTTTGATCGGGGAAAGCCAAGATTGGTGGTACAACGATCAAAGACAGCTGGCTTTGGGCTTCGACAACTGGACGTCGCCGGAATCGGACTGGAACAATATCAACAGTGCTGGATTGGGACTTGGCATGGGCGGTAATAATGCAGGCAGGTCCGATGTGCCTGCCGTAGGGTCGGACAGCTTCTTCACCCAGAATGTTGATGCCATGAATATATTTGGACGAGGCGATCCTCAGCAGCCAATGCAAAGGTATAGCAACGGCGAGGAGATGGATCCTGCCACCAGTGCGGCGCTTCAGCGACAGTATGAGCACCAGCAGCATCGAATCTACAAGCAGGCTCAGCTGAAGAGGCAGATGGATTGGGCAGATGATAGTTTTTATTCATGACTGACGGCTTATAACGGACACGTAACGATAAACGACTGTTCTTTCTGGGTGTCTGAGTGTTTGGTCTGGAAGACGATGTGCAGGGAGAAGTTGTGCTTTGACCCTGATCATCCTTTATACCTCTACACAGCATTGTAGAATCTGCATAGAAGTCTTCCAGCTTCGGTAGCTCTTAGACGGTTGTGTGCACATCATCTTGTCTGAGGTATTACGAGCCTTCGGCCATGTTTCTGCATGGCTCGACGACTATCACAAACCTCCCTGTCACACCTTTTTGCACGATCATCCGCACGCCTCTTCGCTCATAGCAGCTCTGTCATGTGCTTGCTCTCTGGTACACCCACGTTAGATGATCTTTACCAATAGTACTCAGTGTTCGGGTACCCTCACACTCCCCCCAAGCTCACACCCTGCCATAGCAGACGCTGGAGGGTGTCCAATGTCTAAGGTTCGAGAAGTTGTCCCATCTTCAGATGACATCATGGTCTAAGAGGGTGTAATAAACTCACCTATATTTCTGTGTACCTAGCCTATCTATGCAACGCAATGTGTTGGTGCATCACCGATGATTCTCATTTCCAAACCAACCGAAGCCGGATCAAGAGCACGATAGCCAAATCCGTCCAATGGTAACCAAGACATCAGCTATCTACACTGCTGCAGCCAAGACGCCTCGTCTCCGTGTGTACAGACTAGACTTTACACAGCTCGAATGCACACCAACGAACGTCTTACTAAGAGTCTTCCACACTACACATACGTCCCTGAACCCCGGTTATCGCCCGTAACTAATCTACACCCCCAGCATGGATACGGAGATCGCCAATCTCTACCACGAGCTCTCCAGCCAAGCACGAACGCTCCTAGTCGAGCTCGACGCCTTCAAGCAACACATTCAGCTACAGACCCAAGCCCAAGCCCAGGCCCAGGCCCAACCCACCGTCCCCCCTCAAGCACCACTCCCAGACGCAGGCCTCAACCTCCAAAAGTTTCGCGCCGATGTGGCCCGAGAAACGAAGCAACTCGAGCAAAACGGCAACTCACTTGGTCTACAAGTCGCGACGGCGACGCACCACCACGACTGCGAACCCAACGCGGCCCCTGCGCGGCAGCTCAACACCAACACCGCCCACTCGATCCGCAGCTCGAACATCACACACCTAGCCGCGATCTGGGCCGAAGTCAAGCGCAACCAAGGCGTGACGGGGATCCGGAAACAGGTGCGGTACACGCTCAACCCGTGGGCGGTGCCTTCAGATCCTTCGGCGTCGGCGTCAGCATCCGCACCAACACCGGCCTCGAAATGGACGTCCAGCACGAGCAAACAGTCCAGCAACGCCCGCCAACGATCCAAGATCTACCACGACCGCGAAGCCAAAGCACAGCGCGACGGCACCGATGAGTTCCGGATCCCGCGGTCGGACAGGGAAGTCGTCACGGTTGACATTTGCGCCGCGCATGGCGCCAAGTGGATTAAGGTGTTTACGAAGAACCAGCGGTGGCTGGCGATGGATCTGGCGAAAGAGGGGCTGGTCGATGTTGGGGAGGAGAGCGGTGGCGATGAGGAGGAGAACGACACCGCAGCCCCAGACGCGGTCGAGGCACTAGAGGAACTGAAACTCGTGAAAATGGCACGCGAGTTCCTGACCGCGGCGAGAACGACACGCGTCAGACCGCTGCATCGGCATCCGGAAGTCTACTTCGTCCTCCCAAAGATCGAGAGAGGTGTTTCCGCAGACGTAGATGCTGTGCTGGAATACGTCGAGAACCTAGGAATCACCGTTACGACCGCTGACCGACTGGAACCGCGGACGCACCATCTAGAAACCTTCACGCACCACGCCCAGCCGACAGCTTCCGCTGCTGCTGCCTCAGATCTCCAATCGACGTTCAGCAAAATCCTCACCGCTCGGGTCCCGTCCCCTCTGTCGCAAACCTTGAACATAGATACCACTATTCTTATAGCTCTCATTAGCGACATCTCGCACCTCAACCCTGCCACAATAACGATTCCAACACACTACAACGGGCGCGCGTCGAAGACCGATATCTTGGCGCAGATGGCGTCCGAGGAGCTTGACCCGTTGTTGCCAGGGCATATTTACCCCGTGCTGAAGGGACGGAAGTTGGTGTGTACGAGGGCTGCGGAGAGCCACTTGAGGGGGATCGTTAAGATCATGGGAAGTGAGAGGGAGGCGGCAAGGAGTGGCGTCCTGTTTAGTGCGGCCAGGGGAAATGGAGACGGAGATAGTGGGCGCGATGCAGCGGGAGTTATGAGGGAGTTTGGGAGGAACTCTGTACATGGAGTGCCCGAGGATTTGATGCTGCCTATTGAGGTTGTGGAAGACGGTAGCGAGAATGACGGGTCTGATTCAACACCCTCGCCGCTCGATGTAGAGGTCATGCGGCGCATGGCGGATCAGCCGCGACTGAGTGCGTTGAATAGGTCCGTGTTTTTCCACGGTTGGAAGGAGGGGATGACCACTGTTTCGCTTAACCGAGTTGTGTCGGAATGGTTGGAGAGGGCAGTTGACGGTGTACTGGATGAGGTTGAGGTCGAGAGTGATGGTGCTGGTGACATTGCTGTCCCGGGTGGGTTTGTCGGACCAAGAGTGCTGGTGTGTGGCAGAGAAAGAAGTTTGTTGGGTAATGAGAAGAGGGGAAATCATTCAAGGGCAGATGATGCAGATTGAAAGCCCTGACGCTGGCGGGGTGTCGTGTCTGATGATGATGCCCGGGGCTATCGCAGCACAAGCACAGGAATGTTGGAGGATGCGCGGATGCTGTTCTCCGACTTTCCTTACGCGGCTGTTGGTGGTTTGTCTGTCCGTCGTGGTAGCGGCTCGGCAGCTCCTGCTCCGAGATTGCTTCTTATTCAGAGGTTCCGAGCGTATGGCATCGCTTCAGGTATCTTGACCCTTGACCTGATCGCCTGGTAACCACATGACCAGTTTAGTATCGGCGGTAGCAAGCATGTTGTGCCTGGGATTGATCTGCACGACGGGATTCCTGATGCCTCTGCTCTGCAGCTTACACATAGCGTCCAAGGTGCCTCCACTGGCTAGACTGGTATCCCAAACGAGTAGATCTGCTTGGCCGCCAGTGCCACCAATGACGTATCTGCCATCCTGGGTGAAGCAGACGTCGCCCTGACCGAGAGGTTTCCCACTGGTAGACACGGGCGCAGCTCTCCCGCTCCCATCTGTCTTGCCTAGCAAGAATGCTTCGATTTTGCCCTCGAAGGAGTCAAGCAGGAAGTGGCCGTGATAGTCTGTGCCGAGTAGAATGTATTTGCCGTCATTGCTAAACTCCAGCTTTGTCCACGCTCTTCCCTGTGTCGATGGGCAGTACTTCCTCTCACTGTCGGCCAAGTCGAACGTCGCAAAAGGGGCTTTGTCAAAGTTGCGCACGTCATAGAGCAGGATGGACTGTGTGGACTGGCTCGCAATAGCCATAACGGTTGCGCTAGGGTCATATGCGGCGAGATAGGGGGTTACCAGCTTGAGCTTGCCCTGTGGTGAGCGGGAGTTCAGATCCCAGAGACAGACGAGGTCGTCAGCGCCGCAGCTAAGGAATTGGTCTGAGCCAGGACTCAGGGCAAGCGAGGTGACCTGCGAGGTATGTGCGGAGAAGTAGCGCACGAAAGACTCGTTGTGTAACTCGAGCAGGCGCAGGGAGTCATCTTGCTTCGTACTGGCGAACAGGACCTGGCGACTGTGGTGGGTGAATCGAGCAAGGTGGATGCCGTACTTCTTGCTGGGGATCGTCTTGGTTTTGGTGCCAGACTTGATGTCGTAGACTGTCATGTTGTCGTCGCTGGAGGCAGACACGAGGAAGTCGCCATTGTCGTCGAAGTCGAGAGAGGTGATGTGGGAATCGGCGTGACGAGTGGAGGAAGTACCGTTCTTGGTCTCAGACGAGGGTGTCGATGGGAAGTGTTTGGCTGGCCGGTACGTTTTGACAATGTCGCTGACTTTCTGCTGGGAGGGGATGGACATGCTGGCGGCAGTAGGACAGCAATGGCGAAGAGAGAGATAAGGCCTGAGGTTGACTGTTCCTGCAGGCAAAAGAGTGGTTGTGCAAGTAATCTCAAACAAGCATTGGTCACCGGCCTCGTCGCGTGCAGCAAGGCAGGAATCGAACAATTCAGACGCGACGTCGCAGAAATTGTCTCCAACTGCGTCACCGGCACCACTGGCGTGCCCACGATGGATCGTCCGGGGCTCTGCAGATCCTGGTGCACCATCCCTATGCCGGCTTAGGAGGCCCTGCTGTGCCCTGCTGTGCCCTGCAGCGTCGGCTTCGCTTGATGAGCTTGGCCGAAATTCGGGGATGCTGATCGCAATTATTTTGCTCGACTTCCTCGACTGCCAGTGCCCATCCTCAGCTCAACCTCCACGCGACGTCTCATTCTGCTACTTGTCTGCCGCAAAGAGCAGTCGCTTCCTCCAGATCGCGATGATATAGAGACAACACCAGCCGCCAAAACCCTCCAGTCTCACCTAGCGACCAGCCTCTCCGCACCCTCCCCCCATAATGTCTACTACCACTGGCTCTTTCATAGCAGGCGGTCTTGCAGCCTGCGGTGCTGTCACAGCCTCCCATCCCTTCGAGACAATCAAGATCCGGTTGCAGCTACAAGGAGAGCTCCAATCCAAAGATGTCGCCGTGAAGAAGTACAAAGGTGTGCTGCATGGTGTCTCGACCGTCGCCAAGAACGAAGGTGCGAGAGGCCTGTACCGTGGTCTTGGTTGCGCATACATCTACCAGATCCTACTGAACGGCTTCCGTCTCGGCGGCTATGAACCACTGCGCGCCGCTACCGCAAAGCTACTTTTCAAGGATGCCAATGTGCAGTCACTGGGCGTCAATGTCTTTTCGGGCGCCGCTTCTGGCGTCGCTGGTGCCATGGCTGGTTCGCCCTTCTTCCTCGTCAAGACAAGACTGCAGTCCTATTCGCCCTTTCTGCCCACCGGCACCCAGCACCAGTACAAGAACGCTTTCGACGGTCTGCGTCAGATCTACAAAGCAGAAGGCATCAAGGGCTTGTACAGAGGCATGGGCGCGTCAATGGTCAGAACCGGCAGTGGAAGCTCCGTCCAGCTTCCCACCTATTTCTTCGCAAAAAGAAGGTTAACCAAGCATGCCGGTCTGGAGGATGGTCCGGCTTTGCATCTGCTAAGCTCCGCATGCGCTGGTTTCGTCGTATGCTGTTTCATGCATCCCCCGGACACCGTCATGGCCAGACTGTACAACCAGCATGGAAACCTGTACAGCGGCATTTTTGACTGCTTGTACAAGACCGTGAGCACCGAAGGTGTCCTCGCCGTCTACAAGGGCTTCTTCGCTCACCTGGCAAGAATTCTACCCCATACCATTCTGACCTTGACTTTTGCAGAGCAGACGAGCAAGATGATGCGCTGGACAGAGAACAAGTTTTTATCAGACGACCTCAAGAACAAGCTATGATGTTGTGTAGGGAGGCACCCTGCTGTTCTAGCATTCTTGGCGAGTTCCTATCATCCAGCAGGTCATAGGAAAGACCAGCTTCTGTACATCATCTTGACCATAATAATGCTATTGGAATGCCATCATGAGGTCTTGCTGCTTGAAGGGGAGAACATCATCGTCGTCTGTAGCTATCTATGGATATATCGACGTTGTTCTCTATAGATGAGTCCATTAGATGTAGAGACCAGCAGCATGTCTCGAACCTGCTGCTTCTCTCCAAGGTCTCTCACAGAGATCCAGACAGCTATGTCGAGCTTAGTAGTGGTCAAGCCTGGAGGCATTCTACAGATCCACCGAGGCCGATCAATGGAGAAGCATTGACATTAGTAAAAATCCTCGACGGAAGGACCTATCCCAGGCTTCACAAACGTAGCTCGTCGCGTCTCAATAGTACCCCAGTCTTCATCACCGTATTCATACATACTGTGCTGATAGTCTGGCTGGTGCATACCATCAAACCCTGGTGAACGTGCGTCCGCGTCTAGACAAGTCCTTCATGCCCTGTGCTCAAGTAACGTGAACCAACACAGAATCATGTTGCACTGTAGTAATGATTCATGCCATGACGGTACTGTTCCGACAACGCTGCCTCCAGGAGTGGCAAACCCGATCACTATTCGTCAGTATTACGGTATCTGACTAGACACCGAGCTCGATGTCTCGAATGGCAACCATTGTTTACAGCTCCAGCGACGCGCCAGACTCCAGTCCAACCTCGACTTCAATCTTATCTGATCAAAAATCAGGATCTCTGACCAATGATGCAAACCCAAGCCTCTCCGATACATCCTCCGAGTCCGTTTAGTCCAGCACACCGTGAGATTGAGCCCACATTTCAGCCTCGAGAAGGAATGTGTATGGACGCCAGGAGCACGCCAGGAAACACTTAACGCGTTTTGCTGCTCTAGCAGTGGGTTGCCAGAAATCACGCTATGTGGCTGGCAGCGTGCCAAATCTTGACTAGCGCTCACGTGCAGCGCGTGATGTAATGGAACACGTAGAATCGCGAGACGCGACTTTTTCAATTTAACCTGAGCCTTTGTCCTCCTCCAACACGTACCTCTCTCACATCCATCAAGCTTCTTTGATACAGAGCACTTCATACATCCTGCTTGTCTTTGTCTGAAGCACTCTACTACACCCCTACATACAATGGCAACACACATCACTCCTTCAAAGCAGGTACGCTTGCCACTTGCATCATCAATCTCGAGTCCGAGCACGTCCATACTAACGCGCGTGTACAGGCTGCTTCAAACCTCGAGAACCTCCAGTTCAACGACTCACCGCTCAAACAACCTGTATTCGCTCCAGAGAACAAGGAGAACATGCCAGCACCACTGGAGCCGCTGCCCACAGCTACCATCGAGGACCTCAAGAAGCCTGTCACAGAAATCATCAAGACATCCCAAGAAGCACCACTGGTTGCTCCGGGAATCAAAGCAACAGAAGCAGATGAGCCGTTACTGCAGGAGAACCCCAACAGATTCGTTCTCTTCCCTCTGAAGTGAGTACCACCTCCATGTCCTCCCTTGACGCGTTACACCCCTCGACGCGTAAAGTGGATCTCGTTCAAGCTTGGGCGCAACAGTAGCTAATATATACACTCAGGTACCACGAGATCTGGACAGCCTACAAGAGAGCTCAAGCTTCGTTCTGGACTGCTGAGGAGGTCGACCTGTCCAAAGACCTCCACGACTGGCACAACAAGCTCAACGACGATGAACGTTATTTCATCTCCCACGTGCTCGCCTTCTTCGCTGCCTCTGACGGCATCGTCAACGAGAACCTCCTCGAGCGCTTCTCTGGTGAAGTCCAAGTTCCCGAAGCTCGATGCTTCTATGGCTTCCAGATCATGATGGAGAACATCCACTCCGAGATGTACAGCTTGCTCATTGACACATACGTGAAGGAGCAAAAGCAGAAGCAGTACCTGTTCGACGCTATCGACACAATCCCATGTATCAGGAAGAAGGCCGAATGGGCTCTTCGATGGATCTCAGACAAGGAGAGCACATTCGCTCAGCGTCTCGTCGCCTTTGCTGCCGTCGAGGGTATTTTCTTCTCCGGCTCGTTTGCCTCCATCTTCTGGCTCAAGAAGCGAGGTCTCATGCCAGGTCTTACCTTCTCCAACGAACTCATCTCCCGAGACGAGGGCATGCACACTGACTTCGCATGCCTCCTTCTCTCCCACCTCAACCACCGTCCATCAAAGGATGTCATTGAGAAAGTCATCATCGAGGCCGTCGGCATCGAGCAGGAATTCCTTACGGAAGCCCTCCCCGTCGCTCTGTTGGGCATGAACCATACCCTCATGAAGCAGTATATCGAGTTCGTCGCCGACCGACTGTTGGTCAGCATGGGCAATCCCAAGTACTACAAGGCTACCAACCCATTCGACTTCATGGAGAACATCTCCCTGGCCGGCAAGACTAACTTCTTCGAGAAGCGCGTCGGTGATTACCAGAAAGCCGGCATTATGGCTGGCGCCAAGAAGCAACAGTCCGAGAAGATCCCCGGTGGTCTGGCTGCCATCGCGTCTTCTAATGGAGCACCTGCCGCGGCGCCTGCCGAGGAGGACAGTGGTCTGAGCTTCGACGACGACTTCTAGATGTGTCCGGTTGTGATGAGACACGATAAGATGTGACCTTTTCTTTGTGTCGAACTGATATGAGCATTTGACGAGGCGTTTGGCGCGGAGGTATATTATACCCAGGGAGGTCGTGGTTGTCGTCGGCTTTTGGGACCCAGGCTGTCGACCGTCGACTTATCACATATTACTGTCACCACTACAAGGTTAAAGGGCATGTTGGGGACATGGAGGCGCATCGCGCCGTTAGACTTGCGATCTGGACTTTGTACATTGATGCTGTGACACATGGCACAGCAAATCACTCTGAAGAATTGACAAAAACACTTCGAAACTATCTTTCTTATCTACCGATCCTCAAGCGACGTGATCTCCTAACGGCTTTAAAAAGCTAAGCAGGCAGGCCGTAGCCGAAGTAGGTTGAGGTACGTAAGCGCTATATCCTCGCTTGTATCTACAGGTCTCGGTCTTCAACAACAAAAAGATGTGGAATAGTAGATGCAGTATTATCCCTTGTCTGTAAGCCGAAACAGTAGGATTTGTAGGCTTCAGGAGGCGCCCGTACAGAATTAGGGCGATCTAGGTGATTGCGGCGGCCGAAGCCTAGGACATGATTACCTGATAAAACAGACATTTACGCGACCCATTATTCTACAACTAAGGTATTGTTGTTTACGATCGAGGCTTGTATGTTGTAATCTTGATTGGTCCTCAGAGGGGTTCAGGCAAGCTGTGCAGTGCCGCTACAGCACTTGCAACTGGGAGGGCTTGACCATTCCTAATTACACCTTTGCACTCCCCGTAAGCAGATGTCGAAGACTGCTGATGTTCTTGGTCCGGCTTCTGTGCTCAAGACCCTGTTCGAGGCCAAAAGCTGATGTGCGAGAATCGTCGACGGATACCTCCAACGCTACGTTAATGATACGCCTCGAGCGCTATAGATCAGTACCACAATTCATAGACTGGGGCATCTCTAGACGCTTGGCCCAAAGAAACAGAGCGCTACACTTCGCTATGTTCAATTCAGGCTTGGTCATAGGTACAACACCTGCTCGAATCAACAGGCACTCGTTACCCTTCCACGTCCATTTGCGGAAGTGACACCAAAAGCAGTACAATGTAGACGCACAACGAGCACTTGAAACCAATACACTGAACCATATTGCATCGTTCGAGATGTCGTCGATGCTGCAGCTGCAGATCAGGGGAAAGGAAATACATTGCCTGTCATTGGGTAGCGACCGCCGGGGGAGAAATCCACAAGATGGCTTCTGACGTTCTGACGTCACAATCCAAACAAAAATGATCCTCGGAACTGGAGTCAATGATGAAGTTCTGGCTCTGGCTGCTCAAGCTATTGCGCGGCCCCCCAGCTCCAAGCAATTCTTTGCATTATAGAGGCCCAAAGTCAAATACAAAGTCTTGTGAATCCTCAAAGTCGACCGACAACCTTATCTTGTCTTACACCTACTGCAACCTTTTCACGTCCATACCTACTCAAGATGACGTTCCTCGTGCGATCGTTCGGATCACTCCGATCAGCTTCGAGAGCTGTATACAGACCAACGGCCACCTTCCACACCTCCGTCTCACGGTTCGCCATGAGTGAGCATGACAGAGGTACGTTGAACGCAATCAGAGGCTAGAGACGTGTAGGAATGGTGCTTGGCTGGAGAGCATCGACTTGAAGGAGTTTGGCCCAAAGCGCAAGCCGAGACCTCATTCTGCACTCTTGCGCCGTTTCTCATTACCGCTGGATGTTATGGTCGCTTGGGATTTACTGACATCAACAACCTCTAGATGACGACGACCGTCACGTCAAAGTCGAGTACCACAAGCAAGAATCGATTACGAAACAGAAGGAGGGCCAAGGCATATGGAAGACGGAACTGGCCTCCCAGAGCGAACAGGTCGTTAAAGGCGAGAGGGCTGAATTGAGCATGGAGGAGATGACGAAGCTCGGCGAGATGAAAGCAGAGGAGGGAAAGAACCCCAGCAACACAACCGCGCCGAACGATCCAGAGGCCCGAAAGGCCAAGTGATACCAAGCCCCCAAAACGGGAGCAGCTGGTCAAATCGTTTTCGATCGTCGGTGTAGCCGGGACAAGGATGAGAACCTCGCTCGACCGGAACACCCAAAACGACACGGTGGCAGGACCGTGGCACTGTGCGTGGAACACTTGAGGGGAAACAGTGACCCGTCGAGGTGGACGACGCCAGACTGTTGTCTGTGTTGGTTGCAGGGAAAGTGTCCAAGGTGCGGTCAGCAGAAATAGCGCTCCTAGAACAGTTGTATACCATGTCTTATTCTACCAAAGCTACAAATCCGTTGTGAAAGGGACATCTGGCGTGAAACAAACAAGTGGATTTTAGACGTCCTAATTAGTCCCTCACAGATTCCGCCTGATCTGGTCGAGCACCTCCCTAGGCAGCCGCCACACTCGCACGTCCCCTTCGTCGCCCGTCGACACGATATACTCTTCGTCGTCGCGGGCACTGCCGTCGACGACCTCTCCGGCATCGAGCTGGCGTCTCTGGTCGCGCACCGGCGCCCAGCAGACATGGTTGATCTCGTACTCGTCGTGCGCGGCCTCCACGGCAGCGACCACCCTCCACTGCGTGCCGACCTTGTTGATGTCGGCGCCTGCATCTGGCTCGCTGTGCTCTGCGGTCCTGTTCATGACCGCGTCGGCGGCGCCGGGGGTTGCGAACTCGGCGTAGACTGCGATCAGACCGTCGCCGCCGCAGGTCACGATCAGCCCCGTCTTGGCGCTCCAGTCCAGGGCGTAGACGCTGCGCACGTGCACGCTCGGCAGCGTCGCCTCCTCGACCCACGTCTCTGTGCTGGTCGGCGGCCGGATGACGCTCGGCAGCATACTGCTCGCGAAGCCCGTCTGGAGAGCTGTCGGTCCGCCGTTGGCGGCCCCGGCCTGTGCTTGGCCCTGCTTGGCCTCGGCGATGCGCATTCTCTTCTCGGCGCGCTCCTTGTCGCTCGGCTCTTTCCTCCACACCCGCACGGTGAGGTCGTCGGAGCAGCTGACCAGCCTTGGCTCCCAATCGGCGATTACCTCTTGCTCGCCCGTGCCTTCCGGGTAGCTCGCGAGATTGACGTGGCCTTCAAACTTCAGGTCCCAGACTGTGCCCTCGTGGCCTGTCAGGACGGCAATCGTGATCCAGTCGCCCTCGGCCTCATCGTCATGATGTAGACGGATGGTATCGTCGTAAGAGCCCGAAGCCAGCAGCTCGCGGCCCCCAAGCACGATTTCCTCGTCGTCTCCATCATGCGCACCTGTGTTCGTGCCCTCTCCGCTCCGCGCCCTCAACCGCCTCCTCAATGCCGCCCTCGTGGTGCTCGCGCCCCCACACCACCCCAAACACTTCACGTCGCCCGTATGCTCGCCCAGCACGGCCACCGTCTCCCATTCCTCCGGCTCGACCTCCTCCCAGACCCACACGCTTTTGTCGCGACTACACGTGGCTAGCAGATTGGCGCCGTAATGCGGCGGGCTGAACTGCAGGTCCTTGATCTCCGAGTCCGGGCCTGTGAGCAGGGTGGAGAAGTGCCACTCTTCGGACTCGTCGGACTCGTTGCCGTTGGTGAAGTCTTGTTCGGCCACGTCTGAGCCGAAGGAGCCGGGGAGTGTTTGGGATTGCCGCTGCTGCGAGGCAGAAGCACCACTACCGTGCTCTTTGTTCCAGACCCACAGGCCGCAGTTGGCGTCGAAACTGCCCGTCGCGAGGATGACGGGGTCCTGGCCGTCACTTCCGTCGTCTTGTTCTTGCGCCCCAGCAGTCTCTGCGTCGGTGTTTGTCCGAGTCCTCTTGCTCTTCCGCCCATAGTCCTTCCACCCTACACATCGTATGCTCCGCTTGTGGCCGCCAGCGATGGTGTTGAGAAGTCTCCAGTCTCGCATGTCCCAGACGTGCACGGATTTGTCCGAGCCTGCGGTTGCGAGGAGAGGGGTTGGGGCTGAGGGGTGGGGACGAGAGGACCAGGCGCGAGTGTTGGTGGTGGGGGCGTGGAGGGTTGTGTGGTGATGGAGCGAGGGGGTGTTGTCGAGGGGGAGAGGGTTTGAGTTGGAAGACATGGTGTGGGAGCTGTGTAGTCTGGCCTGGATTCAGCTAGAGAATGTCTATGAACAGCTGGGGGTGAAGGTGTTATCGGCGGCGCTGAAGCATGCGCATGCGCTGACGAGTTCTGGATGCGGGACTTTTGCAGCGAAGCTCAACTCTGTCCTTCTCGTTGTTACAGCTGTAACAGCGGCGGCCTGGGATGAGGTTGGAAAGCTGTTAGCTGTGCTTGGCCCTATGTTGAGATAGCTACGTCGTCACATAGGCAGCAGCAGCAGCAACTGATGAGACCTCGACATTTATTTTCTTCTCTTTCATTTTCGATCGCGCCGATGACGTAGAAATTTATTCGCGAGGGGCACCCGTAGTCTGTAGATACTGTGATGTTCAGCTCGATCAGGGCCTTTACTCTGACGTGCCCAGGGGTTTATTCACAGCCAACATCAAACCGTTTATCGCAAGATCGTACGACACCTGCAGTCTTGTGCTTCAACATCCTTCTGTGCCCTACATCTACTACAGGCACACATCACAGTCGACCGTAAGTAGCCGGTACTGCATAACCCATCCAGCTACTGCAGAGGAATGTGATGATGCGACGTACTTCAAAGGCCTTCCATTGCCATCTGTAGAGTGGCGTTGCAAACGGCTTGTGCAAATCGTGCATCCTGTACCTTGCTAGTACTGCAGCCGACCCTATCTGCTGAGCCTGTCCTTTGCTACGAGAGTCTGAAACCACGTCCGAGTCCATCTCTACCCACAAGCCTCTAGCCCAGCCTGTGGTCTGACAGCCGCGTTACCACACAGTCATCCCTCAACGGACGGGCAAGGCCGAGACACGTCGAGTGCTAAGGATGTTTGTCTTTGACAGGTCAAATACGCCGTAATGTGCCATCGACGAGGCGTTCGAACCCGTCGAGACGAGCCTCATGTGAGTCGATCTAACCTTTGTCGTCGAGCAGTCCTGCTTCGGTGGACACGCCTAGTAGCCGGCCTGGTTGCTACGGCGAGTTTTGCTAAGACCTACCGCTCTCACCGCACTAACGCATTAGGTGTGGATGGTGCGGATGAGAAATCTTCAAGGTCATCTCTAGATGTCCGCCTCATTTGTGCCCAGTGATATCGTTCAGGAGAGCTCTGGCCCCAGCAGGTCTGTTCCGATTGTCCGGTCTGCCGCCATCTGCCTCCCACAGCGCACTGGTAACCACGCCAACGAACATCCCCGTCAAGTGTGCCGCAATATCGACAGTCTTACTCCGCAAGCCAACAAAGGTGTCGACGATGACAAACCCAACCAGGAACATCCAGCCTTTGGCCAGAAACTGATCCTGATACTGCTGTGGGATAAAGATGAAGCTGAAGTTGGCATCGCGATGCAGCCACATGTATGCAGCCGTGATGCCCCAGATACTCCCCGAAGCGCCCAGGGAGGACGAGACCAAGACGCCCCTCAGGACGTAGGTGCTCAAACTGACAAGGCTGCCCAGCAGGCCAGATGCAAGGTAGATGGCGAGGAAATTGGCTCGGCCGACATCCTCATGTAGACTCGGTCCAAAGATGAACAGGCCGAGCATGTTCGCGGCGAGATGCCGAGCTTTCTGCTGACTGAAAATGTTGCCCACCATACTCAGCGCGCGAGGATAAGCCGGAATAACGATGAAGAAATTGTTCAGCAGCCGCAGGGCGGGAGGGAACCGCCACGCCAGGAAGACAGCAGTGTTGATGCCAAGGATGCCGACGCATGTTGCCATGGCCAGGCTGGTGTTGGGCATGGCACGCTCGCTTCGTCTGGGTGGCTCCCAATACTCGGTGAAGAGGTAGAGGCCGGCACAACCGGCCAGCACGACCAGCAGGCTGGGCAGAATGCGCTGGGCAGTGGTCATGTTCGTGATTTCGGGCGAGTCGAGGGTGAGTTTCGTCGTCGCCCTTTCTCTCGCGCGGATGATCCACTTTTCGAACTCGTTCGGCGGCCTCACCTGCTTTCCCCCTTCCGAAAGCTCGATGCCCTGTTCCGGCCGTTCAGCCAGGGCCTGACTCTTCTCCGTCGCCTTGGCCTCGGCCTCTTTCATACTCTTGTCAATCCTCTCCTGCATCTGGCGTTCCTCCTCTTCAGCTTGAGCTTCGTTCCTCCGTCTGATCTGCTCGATTTCACTTCTGCCAAAGACGTCCTCCTCCTTCTCGCTCAGACTGGCATAGTACTGCCCACTCTGTGGCCCGTAGTACTCTGGGTCCTCCTTCATACTCTGGTCCTGCGTTTTGAACAGGCCCAGACGCTGGCCCCGTTGCATCAGCGCACTCGGGTGCTCCTGCTCACGCGGGCTGTCCTCGCGTTTGAAGCGATCCAATATAGCCTGATCCTCGTCGACGGGATAGGTCGAGCGTAGCCAGTCGAGGGCAGCGCCTTCAGCGTCTCGATACTGGAGGATTGCCTCGAGCAATTCGTCATCGAGCCGGATGTCTAGTGTGCCATCGACGCGGCGGGCGTGGAAGACTTTCAGAAGACGGTTTGCCACTTCTGGACCGGGTCGCTCAGGGCCAAAGATAACAAAGAGCTCGCGGTCATCGAGAGGCTTCTCACGGAAATTGAGGCCTTCTTCGTAGGCCTCATTGTAGGGTTTCAGGCGTTGGAGGGTGCGCGATGTGGTGAACAAGGTTGGCCGCGTCGTAGCAAATGAGCGGCATAGCGAGGGGAGCCTATTCGAGCTACGTGGAATACTGCATCGTGAATAGACTGGCTGGCTACGGTACGAGCATAGTGCTCTTCGGAGCAGTTGACCTGGTTGCGGCCATGGCCATGGCTTTGTCCGCGAGCACAGGCCCAAGGAGCCCAGAGGGCCCAGCGAGCGCACTGCTACCGAGGGAACATTGTTCATGACCTCCTGATGATATTGGCCGTTCGCAGAGGATGGCGTTTGTGTTCACTCTGTCCGCGCAAGATGGTGACAGGCAGCATGTACATGCGATGGGCGGCAACACTGGCACTACTAGCTAGAGAAATTCTACGGCGAGGCAAAAGACCTAAAGTGTAGACTGGGGAAGCGGTACGCCGGTAGCATCGACCTCGCGAAGGACAAGCAGGGATGACTTTCAGCATGTCTCTCTTTTGAACAATGACTGTTAGCAGCATGATCTTCGCGACCCTTGCGCACGACGTCAGTACTAGTATGGGAGCTTGGAGGCTGTCGTCTTGTCGTGAGCATCGCATCAACTCATGAACAGCTGGTCGAGTGCCTTAGCAACCAGGTACCTACACCTACTACTCATGGCTGGCAGGCAGTGTCAACAAACCATCCAACGCTGATTCATGTCCCTTCTGCACCACGAGGAATTCTTCTTCTACCAAGGCTGCGCAACACTTCCTACCGATAAGCCGAAAACACACATCTGTGCTTCACCATGGCCAGCGTGCCAAAGACTGGCTCTGCTCCTGCTTCGGCTCCTCCACGGCCCATCTCCCCACAGCGAACACAGTCCTCGACCCCGAGACGGATCAACGCACCCAGTCAATTGCTCCCAGTACAGATTACGGGGGTACGGTCACCGTTGAACATCGGGCCTCTGTCGCCAGTCGACCAGAACGGCAGTTTCCTGTTCGATCGCGTGATCAAGAGCGGCAAGGTGAACAGAAGGGTCAAAAAGAAGGGCGCCTGGAGGTCATCCTGGAAGCCCGCATACCTCGTCCTGAGGCCCAACCTGCTGTCAGTCTACAAGGACCAGGATGAGAACGAACTGCGAGCCTCCATCACCCTGTCCGATGTGACCGCGGTGGCAGTCGTCAAGAAGCCCCATCATGAGCATGTCTTTGGCATCTTCTCGCCAGCCAAGAACCATCACTTCTCGGGCTCGTCAGCTCGCGAGACCGCCGACTGGATCGCCCTGATCCGCATGGAATCGCGGACCGAAGACCAGGATGATCTACAGCCGCCCCATGCCGGCTTCCAGCAGGGCGACAATCAAGGCTACGACACCACCGACATGTCTGCCGATGAGGACCCATATCGACCTGGCTCGCCCGACGCCGTGCACTGGCCGGTGATGGGCCAGAAACCGAGATTCGCTCCACAGGCCAACAGCGACCCGAGGCGGATTTCCGGCCTGGCGCCTTATTCGGGAACAGAGGCATTCACCACTTCCCAATCCGACTTTTCCGACGGCTTCAGCAGCTCTGTTCCAGGCAGCAAGGGCTATCTATCTGCATCGGCACCCAACCAACCATCTCTCCTCTCACCAATACCAGACGATATGACGAGCAATGCGCGGCCGACGTTCGACCGGGGTGCGTCCTATCTGTCCGACACAGGCACCGTGTCCAAGCTGCCTACGAATTCTAACCCTAGATGGAAACCAACACGACCAGCAGCGAGCTCGCAAGATCCGTCGCGTGTCATTCGGCAAGGCCATGTCAAACTTCTCAAGACGGTGTCGGGCGTCAAACAGTGGAAGTCGATCTGGATGGTGCTCAGGCCACAAGGGTTGGCCGTGTACAAGTCGAACGCCGAGTATACGCCGGTGCTCATCATGCCTCTCTACAGCATGATCGAGGCGGCCGAGATCGACATGGGTCGAAAGCACAAGCAGAACTGCTTCCAAGTGATTTGTGAAGAAAAGACCTACCGACTCCAGGCTGAGAGGGATGACGAGCTAGAAAGCTGGTTGGGGGCACTCAAGAGTGTACTCGTCAAGCAGGAGGCCGAAAGGAGTAGTCGACGAGCCAGCGGTAGTGCCGGCTCCGGCTGGCAGGGCCAGGGAACAGGACCGGGAGCGAGTGAGCAGGCGAATCAACCAAGCGGCAGACAGCCGGCTAGCAGCCGAGATGGGACGAGCGCGCTCAGCTCACAGATGAGACATGTGTCTTTGGAGAGTCAGAACGTGCCTCCTAGTGGCCGAAGGATGATGAGCGCTTCAGGTGGGCCCAGTGCTTATTCGCAGGTCACCAGCCCGACGAGCTAATTTTGTGTACGCATACCAATTCATCAATAGTTTCCATTGACCAACTCCCGCGCCCGGGTCCCTGTCGAGTCGCGTGATGCGCGGCAGTAGTAGTTTGCTTCGTTTGTCCGGCAGTGGCCAGACGCAGGGGTAAAGTTTGGCGAGATGGCCAGCGTGACTGGGATTTTGCCCAAGGGCGGTACGTCACTGGCTGGACCACGATGGAACTCCACGGCGCGTCGCTTGGCTCGGTCGTCAGCCAATGGCCAGGGGGCTTGATCTGCATCGAGCATGGCGAAACATGGCCAAACCCGGTACAATGCATGGAATCAATTTACTCCTAACACTCTACCACCGTGACACTAGTATTGCCTGGGTACCAGACACCGCCTCAGCCGTTCTTTCCTTGCTCGATCGATTGTGATATTGGTTCATTGTCCTTCTGTCCTTCTGTCCTTTGGGGGAGTTCTGCATCTGTACCTTCATTCTCCTGATCCTGAACCCCAAGCCCAAGCCCAAGCCCAAGCCCAAGCCCAACCCCAACATACGCGCCGAGCGCAGTCCACCGATCGGGTCACGTCTCGCGGGCAAACGAGCAGAGCCAGGTGGTCACCAGCAAACATCCTTGGCGAACCAGTGAGCGCACGAGTGGCCAAGTCTATCTCCTTGCATAGGCCGACCATGAGGCATTGCAGATAGCACGGAAAGAGCACGGAAAGAGCACGGAAAGAGCACGGAATCATGTATCAAGAAATCGCGGCCACAGCATTAGGGCACATCTTGACCCCTCGTCAAGACTCTGATGTACCAACTTCCGACAATCCCAATGTGACCAAGGCTTCGGCTCAAAGCGCTGGCCAGTTCGCTGCCTCTCTGGTCACGGGTATTGTCACCTTTGCCGTCCAGTTCCTCATCTTTCTCCTCATCAAAGACCGCCTCGCGCGCATATACCAACCACGGACATACCTCGTCCCGCCGCGGGAACGCACCGAACCGGCCGCGCCAGGCTGGTTTAAATGGATCAAGTCCGTTCTGTCGACCTCCAACTCCGAGTTCGTCCAGAAGTGTGGTCTCGATGCATACTTCTTCCTCCGCTACCTGCGCACTCTCCTCAAGATCTTCGTCCCGGCCGCGTTCCTCCTGCTACCCGTCCTCATCCCATTGAACGTCGTCGCTGGCCGTGGCTCTAACTATGCTGCCACCACGGGCGGGGATGATGACACCAATGTCTATGGCCTGAACCAACTGGCCTGGGGCAACGTCCGGCCGGCAAACTACCGCCGATATTGGGGACACTGGCTGATGGCCTTGTTCTTCGTTCTCTGGATCGCCTACGTGGCCTTTGACGAGTTGAAGAACTACATTCGTATGCGACAGGCCTACATCACCTCTCCCCAGCACCGACTCCGCGCTTCCGCAACCACGGTGCTGGTCAGCTCAATCCCCGCCAAATGGTGCACCGTCGAGGCCCTGGATGGCCTGTACGATGTTTTCCCCGGCGGCATCCGCAATATCTGGATCAACCGCAACTTCGACGAGCTGAGTGACAAAGTGAAGACGCGAGACAACATTGCCAAGCAGTTGGAGTCAGCCGAGACCGACCTCATCAAAAAGTGCTACAAGAAGCATGAAGAAAGCATCAAAAAGGCCGAGAAGGAAGCAGGCAAGAAGATCACTAAGGAGGAGAGAAAGAAGAAAGCTGCTGAAAAGGACGCGAGAGGTCGCCAACAGGCTGATGCCGAAGATGGTGCAACATCCGGCGACCCGCATCAGGTCAAGCATACCATTCAAGAAACACTCGGTCTGGATCGAGACAACGCCTCGTCCTCATCCTCATCATCAAGCTCAGATGACGGAGCGAATGCCGAGCACCAGCGCAAGAACTTTCTGCCCGTGCCCGTGCTGGGTGAAGGTCTTCAGGCCATGACCGGTGGCTTCCAAAAGGTCACTGGCCGCTTTCGAGGCATCGCACGTGGTGCTGGAAAGGGTCGCGGCGAAGGCGACGATGCTAATGGTCATGTGCCACAACAGAGGTCTGTTCACGACAGTGCGACGACACCACCAACACATGGCGCCATGGGTGCTAGCGTCGACCACACTACCCACCCAGCAAAGAAGTCTCACCACCAGTCTGGCCACACCTACCCCACTTCCCCTAAATCACCTCTGGATGCCGATGGCACGATGGATGCACCTCGAGATCCTCAACCTCCCGAGAATGATCGACGGCCTCTGAACTTGGCAAGTCCAGTCAGCCCCTCCTCCACTAGCCACGAAAAGCAGACCGACAAGACCCCCAAACCTCCGCCATCAGCCTGGCAGAAATTCAAGAACATGGTCGGCCTAGGTGATGAAGAAAAGGAGCCTGTCGAATACCCCGCCGCATTCGATGAGCAGTTTGAGAAGGATGACGCCGACGCAGTTTGGCGGAAATATATCGAAGAGAAGGATCGTGACACCCATCGCTTACCAATATTTGGTTGGCAATGGATGTTCGCCTTGCCATTCTGCGGTCAAAAAGTCGATACCATATACTGGTGCCGAAAAGAGCTGGCGAGACTAAACGTCGAAATCGAGGACGACCAAGCCAATCCAGGTCGTTTCCCCCTCATGAACTCGGCCTTCATCCAGTTCAACCACCAAGTCGCAGCTCACATGGCATGTCAGTCCCTGAGCCATCACTTGCCCGAACAGATGGCTCCACGACTCGTCGAAATAGACCCCAGCGACGTCATCTGGGACAACATGTCCATACCATGGTGGCAAGACTACATCAGAACCACCTTGGTAATAGCTATAATCGTTGGTATGATCGTCCTGTGGGCCATCCCTATAGCTTTCACCTCTGCAGTCTCACAGTTGAGCACACTGGCCGACAAATATCCCTGGCTCGGCTGGTTGAACGAATTGCCGGATTGGTTTCGCAGCTTTTTGCAGGGTGTCCTGCCCATTGTCCTGCTGGCTCTGCTGACATTCTTGTTACCGCTTATCCTCCGAGCACTTGCACGCTTGCAGGGCATCAAGTCGGGCATGCTCGTCGAGTTGGCAGTACAAAAGTACTACTTCTTCTTCATCTTTGTACAACTGTTCCTCATTGTGACCTTGGGAAGCTCTGCCGTGCAGCTCGTCAAAGAGTTCACCAGCGTCGAGGGGATCGCCAGCATCCCTAACATTCTCAGTGTGACCATTCCGACGGCGAGCAACTACTTCTTCTCCTACATGCTGTTGCAAGCGCTGTCTGTCAGTGCCGGAGCTTTGCTGCAAGTTGGCCCACTAGTGATCTGGTTCATATTAGCACCCATCCTTGACAGCACCGCCAGAGCCAAGTTCAAGCGGCAAACGAATCTGAACAACATCAGGTGGGGGACCTTCTTTCCCGTCTACACCAACTTGGCCTGCATCGGTATCATCTATTCGGTCATCTCGCCACTGATCCTGGTGTTCAACATCATCACTTTCTCCCTCTTCTGGTTCGTGTACAGATACAACACCCTTTACGTCACGCGCTTCACCCTCGACACTGGTGGTTTGTTGTTCCCAAATGCAATCAACTGCACTTTCGTCGGAGTCTACGTATTGGAGGTTGCGCTCATCGGTCTCTTTTTCTTGGTCAGAGATCCCGAAGGTAACGTCGCATGTGAGGGTCAAGCAGTTGGCACCATCGTCATGCTCGTCTTGACTGCTATCTATCAAATCCTCCTCAACAATGCCTTCAGTCCACTGTTCCGGTACCTGCCGATCACCCTCGAGGATGATGCGGTGCGTCGAGACGAAGAGTTTGCCCGTGCGATGCGCGTTCGGCGCCACAACCACAATGCTGCGCACGAGAAGCTGATCGAGAACGAAAGACTCGATGAAGATATCGAGGATCAACTCGAAGACCATGAGCGTCAAGAGCTCGAGCATGACCGGCAGCAGCACGAGTATGAGATGCAGCAGATCGCGTCGTCGCGCCGTAATTCATATAGAGTCACCAGGACGCCAACTCAGATCGCAACGAACGACGAACCGGAGCTTGCGCCGTACGAGATTCAGAACCCAGAGATCAGCATGGACCTCGATGGTAACAGTAAAGCGTACAACATCACACGAGGCATTGCGAAGAAGATCCCACACGCATTACCTGAGCCTATCCAGCGCGGTCTTAGTAAGCACCGCAGATCGAGTTGGGCAGACCGGGACAACAAGCGCAACAGGAGAAGCTCGCATTTCGGCCAGGACTTCAATCAGCACGACTCGGATCGAGAGTTGTCTCAAACACGAGGGGAGTATGGTGATACTCTCCATCCGAGTGCAGCAGAGCATGCCCACAAGCACTCGACGAAAGGGCGGCGCAACAGAGGACATGCACGCGAACGATCTGATCCAAACAAAGTGTTCGATGCGATCAACAACTTCAACCCTCTTGCTGGAGATATAGATGACATAGAAGCACAGCGGAAAGCTCGAGCTGAGCTATCTGACGCGCTGTACTCGGGCATCAACGACGAATTGGAGGATTTAACACCGGAGCAGAGAGATGCGCTGGTACAGCGGGCTTTCCAACACTCTGCGCTTCGATCGCGGCGACCAGTGATCTGGATTCCACGAGACGAGCTGGGTGTATCTGATGACGAGGTGAAGAACATTGGCCGCTTCGCAAAGGCACCACCGTCAGGCGGCGCGAAGAGAGACGAAGGAAGCATATGGGTGTCCAACGTTCGACAGGGTCTCGACTCGAAGGGAAGATGTGTGTACTCTGGTGCGCCGCCCGACTTCTCGGAAGTCGATTTGATTCAGCTGTAGGCTGAGAGAAATGGAACTGCGCAGACGTCAGCATGGAGTCACAAGGCATAGGCGTGTCACGATTGTTTATTGTTATGGGTTTGTTGTTGTGGTTTAGCGGCATCATATGGTTATGGGTGACTTGGAGTAATCCGATTGTTGGCCCCGGCTGGTCCTGGGTGTTCATGTCGTATGTGTATATACTAGGCCCGTAGGCAAGTCAATTTAATATCAGTACAGCTGTTTGGCCTGTTGCCTCCGCATGAGTTTTGTATTGGACGGGTAATCTAGTTCTATAAACTACCTGGGTACAGAGTCGAGGTGATTCCGGAGCGAAACCTTAACACCACTTCACTGGTTCCCACGCGTCAGCCGTACAACCAGAGAACCTTCGAGGTCTAGGACAGACCAAGGTGACGCTGCATCCTAGCCATGCTCTACCGACTGAAAGGCAAAGACACCTCGATGTTGAATCGCGCTGAAGCCTTCGATTCGTCAAATAGTGTGGAGTCGTCTCCGAGGGGAAGCTGTCGATCACCAGACCAAACCTCGAACTCCGGAGAGCGAAGCTCATGTTCCTGCTTTGAGATCTTCACAATGCGGCTTCTACCAATGAGCTGATGAGATGCAGCCTGGTTCACCGCATTGCAGCTATGTCCTGGGGAACAGGATGCCTCCTCGCCGGATGGTGGATCATCACGAATGGTGCTGCAACCTATCCTTCCAATTATGACGTCCGTTCGACTTGACATGAGTCTTCATACAAAGCTCAAGCGACTTCCCTCCAGCTAAGTGTAAGTGGCCGAATCGCGCGTCAATCTTGCAATGATGCTGCCGCCGCTACTTGCAGTTCAACTGCTCGTTTCAGCTACTCTTGCAGCCCCACAATGGGGGAGCTGGAGCAGGGGCAACGCGGGAAGGAGCACGCCCATCATGGGCTACAACAGCTACAACGATGTGGCGTGCTCGCCAAACGGTACATGGGTGGACGCCAGTATCCGGGCTATGTCCTCGAAAGGCTTGGTCGACCTAGGCTACGACCACTTCCAGATCGATTGCGGATGGCAAGGCTTTGACCGCCTGCCAAACGGCTCAATCACGTATGATGCCAGTGTTTTCCCGAATGGGGTACAACCCTTGAGTGATCTGGCGAGGAGTTTGGGGATGAAGTGGAGCATGTACACTAACCAGGGCGTGTATGCCTGTGACACGCGGCAGCTTCCGGAACAGTTGAGGCCAGGCTCACTGGGTCACGAAGAGGAGGACGCGGCTATGTTTGCAGCTTGGAATACCGAGTACATGAAGGTCCGTCACATACCTTGCCAAGGGCTTCAAGCATCTGTGGGCTAACCATGTCCAGGTCGACAACTGCTACGTTGATCCACCGGCCAACGCCCCAAAGGATCCCCGAGCAGACTTTCCGTCTCGGTTCGGCGCAATGTGGAATGCCCTTCAAGCCGTCAACATCCCCAAGATGCTCATCTGCCAATGGGGTACCCCCTACATCAACCCGTCCGGCAACCTTGAAGGCCTCGCCCAGTGGACGCCGCCCATCTCAACCTCCTACCGTCTATCCGACGACATCCTCCCCAGCTGGGAAAACGTGATGCGCATCGTCAACGAAGCCATCCACATCAACCTCAAGGGCCTCTCAGGCCCCGGCCACTACGGCGACATGGACCTCCTCGAAGTCGGCAACCCAGGAATGACGCCGGCCGAGCAACAAAGCCACTTCTCGCTCTGGGCCGCGTTCAAATCCGCGCTCATGATCTCGACCAACGTCCCCGCCATGTCCGCCCAGACGCACGCCAGCCTCGCGAACAAAGCCATCACCGCAATCAACCAGGACCCGCTGGGCACGCCCGCAACGCTGCACCAGCGCCTCACCAACGACCACGACATCTACACGGGGCCGCTCGCGCGCGACGACCAAGTCGTCCTGCTCCTCGACACTTCCAACACCACCCGCGCCCTCTCCATCGACCTCGCCGCGCTCGGCATCGCCACCGCCGACCTCGCCGACCTCTGGGCCGGCACCACCCAGCGCGCAGCCACAGCCTACACCGCCACGGTCCCCGCGCACGGCTGCATCGTCCTACGCCTCTCGAACATCCGCCGCACCGCTCCCCGCAACCCCGCCTCCACCGCCCGCCTCTCGAACGGCGCC